>OW121699.1:24967154-25562154 GCA_933228785.1 Lasioglossum pauxillum
ACCAGTTAAATGCTTCTTGACATTCTTTTGACCATACAAACTCTTCGCTTTTCGTCGCATTATACAGAGGCGCAAGGCGCTCCGCGCGATTGGGTAAAAATCTATCGTAGTAAATAATTAAGCCTAATAATGACAATAATTGTTTCGAATTTTTCGGCGTAGGGGCGTCGATCATGACTCTAACTTTCTCAACTGATTTACGTATTCCATTTTTGTCAATCGTAAACCCCAAGATATCAATTTCATCTTTGAAAAACTTGCACTTATTTATATTTACCTTGAACCCTTTACTCTCAAGTCTTTCAAAAACCTCGTATAGGGTAGCTAAGTGCGCTCCAAAAGTCTCGCCCGTGCAAAAAATATCATCCAAGTAAATTTTTATATTTTTTATACCTCTTAACGCCTCCTCCATAATGCGCTGAAATTCTTCTGGCCCCGCCGATACCCCTCTTCGCCTAATTTTGTATACCGAAATAAACCGATGTGCGTTATAATCGTCAATATATCACGTGACGATACATCAACCGGTATTTGCATATACGCGTGTGTCAAATCAATTTCAGAAAACTGCTCGCCACCTCCTAGATCTGCCAATACTTCATTTATCAATGGTAATTGATATTTGATTTTCTTTAACCAAGGATTGACCGTTAATTTGAAATTACCGCAAATACGCACTGCTCCATCTGATTTAATTACTGGGACTATGGGCGTTGCCCATTCGCTAAATTCTACTTTTTCTAGGTGGCCCAGCTTAGCTAATCGATCAATTTCCGCTTTTACTTTATCTCTTAACGCGAAAGGTAGAGGTCTCTTGCTTTAAGAGCTTGCGGCTCAGCTCCTTCTTTCAAGCGTAGTTTTAACATTTCGCCGTTATACATACCCGGATCCGGACCGAACAATCGCGGGAATTTCACTTTGAAACTCTCGATTAATTTGTTAATCCTATTATCTTCTAAGTTCTGAAAAATTAAGATATTGATAAGCCTAAAGCGGCTAGCCAGCATCTACCTATGAGAGTCGGTCCTGCTTCTGGCATAACGTAGAGTTTCAATTTCATTGTTTTCTCCTTATAATTAACGCAAATATCTTCAAATACTCCAACCGGACGGAGTGGAACATTACCGTATGCTTTCAATACCATATCCGTACAACTTAACTTAACATTCGGAAAAAGATTCTCTGCATTATTTTTTGATATTACCGATACGTATGCGCCTGAATCTACTTGCATTTTAAGCTTTCTTCCGCCTACGCTTACATCTAAATACATCGGCTCTGCAGCCGCGTTTTCAGAGTCTGTAAAATTTATATTTGCATCGTACTTCTCCGTTACCTCCATAAGCAGGAAATCTTCGGGCTTCACCTCATCGTCGCCATCTGTCACTTCGTGCCAATGCATATGCCTCTTTGTATTATCTCTGCTCCGACATACAACATCTAAATGACCTTTTCGCTGACATTTGTTACAACTCTTGAACCGATGTACACATTCTCTTGCGAAGTGATTAGGTTTACCGCAGCAGTAGCAATTAGTTTCACCTCGGTTGTCGTTCTTCTGGAATTTCCGCTCGCCTCCGCCTCGTTGCTTGTTAGGGTGGAACGTTTCCGATTTTCTTTCTTGTCTTGGTGGATATCGGCTGTGTGACCCCCTACTTGAACCCATTACTTTTAAAGCATTTACTTCGCTACTGCTTTGCCGCTGTTTCATTTTATCCGTATGCGTTGCATTTTTCTCTGCCGACTCGTGAGAAATCGCTATTTTATAAGCTTGCTCAAATGATAATTCACCTTCTTTAAACAATAGGGCCTTCGCGTCGTGGTCGTGCAATTCACAGATCAGCTGATCGCGTAGTGTCGTATTTAAGTCTTTGAAATTGCAATGCAAAGCTAACGCCTTCAGCCGCGCGACGAAATCCGCAACTGTCTCTGTCGAGGTTTGTCTTGCTTCATGGAAACTACAACGTTCCATCGCCTCTGACGGCTGCGGACATAGGTGATCAGATATCAATTTTACGAGCTCCGTGTATGACTTCGTAGACGGCTTAGTTGGTGAGCACAGATTCCGAATCAATTTGTACATCTTTGCTCCTACCTTTGTCAACAACGTTGTTGTTTGCTTCTTCGAATCAGTGATGTCCCGCGCGACGAAATACATATCCATACGCTCTGTATATTCCTCCCAGTCGTCTTTGTTTACGTCGAATTCCCATTCGCGGCCTCTGCTTTCTTCCATTTCGCTGCTGCTACTATCTTCTATAATACGTGCCCCGATTTGCTGTACCTTTCCGTCTACTTGTGCTTTGTTACCGATATTATTTTTTCCACTTTGGTCTTCCTTTTTTCCTTTTAAAATTTTCACTAATAATTTCCGTAGTTCGTTTACCGTTGCGAGTGGACTAAATGGGACTTGATTTTTTTCCAAATAGTCAATCAACTCTTCCTTTTTTAATTCGTATACCCACGAAACTTTTGTTTTCTTAGTCCCTGAGTCAACACTAGATTTCACACTAGAATCACTTTCCGACGACATGCGTGTAGGCTATTGCCACACAACCATTTCATTCGCACTGGCTTTTCCGTTTGCTAAATACACTCTCGTAACAAGATTCCCGATTTTTCCTCGTCGCCAAAGATGTAGTGTTTAATGGTAATAAATGGAGGCGATATTGTCGCAACTTAATGCGTTTATTTAGAAGTTACTAAGAATTGTATTTACTCTGATAATTAGCCAGGCTTTTGACTCTGAGAGAGGCTCGAGCGAACTGCCGAATTCTGCGCATACCGCACTCTCACATCCAGCTCACTCGTGTTTACACACATGACCTACACACACACACACACACACACACACACACGCACGCACGCACGCACACACACACGCGCACACACACACGCGCGCACGCACACACACACACACACACACACACACACACACATATACTCACGCATACACAGACTATGTAAGTGTTCAATACACTACACCACCAGCAAGCATCAGTTTCCGCTCTACCTATCCTATAACGATATGATCCAAAGACGCCATGTCCCGTTAAAACCTGAGTCAGGCGAAAGTTTAAACTGCCAAACTTCCTCTCTTTCCAAGCTTAAGGGTCTGGCAGAATCCTGTGTATCCATTTTGAGTAGGTATAATCATTCCAGATTTTCATCCATTTGTTCCACGATTCTTCTTTTATTTTTTCCGTTTGTATTTCCAAATTGTGTTCTTTTTCTAATTTTATACAATCGTCATCGTCCTCATTAATTTGGTATTTAATTTTTTCTTTGTAAATTAGGGATCTCTCGCCTAACACCAACTCTAACGGGAGGTAACCCGTAATAATGCAGAGGCCATATCTAGATGCAGTTCGATATGCTCAGGCCACCCGAATCAGACCCATTCTCTGCGTTCGGGCGATCTTCACGACATTTCTACCGAAGGATAATGCTCTGTCCGACCACACAGGACTGCCATAACCAATGATGGACACCAAAATGTTGTAATACAGCTTACGGCCCGAAAACGTGGGGCCTCCCAAATTCAAGATCAGTTTGGTAAGTTCTCCAAGAACTCTAATTGATTTATCTGTGACGTTATCTACGTGCGCGGAATAACTACCGATTCTGTCCAAAATCAAACCAAGATATTTTAAATTAGTGCTAGGTGATACATGAGTGTCCAGTATTTTTAATTGAAAATTCGTTGGAGTTACTTTTCTATTTATAAATATATATTTAGTTTTTTGTGGGGCCAGTTCTAAACCTCTGCTTTTCAGCCATGATGCTATGATGTTAATTAGAGCTAGTACCTTTACCCGAGTATATGAGATACCCGGGTACTCGGGTACCCATGAGACATCCGGGTAGAGCAAAAATACCCGGGTATCTCATAAGACAGCCGAGTACCCGGGTACCCGGGTGCCCAAGCGTCTCATAAGACAGCCTAGTACCCGGGTACCCGGGTGCCCAAGCATCTCATGAGATCTCAGAACTGGCTACTAGAATTATTACTACCCGAGCTGAATTTCGGTTATGATTCGGTCCTGTTATTCTTTATTCTGTTCGGCCCAAGAACGTACAATGTATGCAAGCAGACAGAGTGACCGTAAATTAACACGTATATGATTAAAAAACACAAAAATTGTTCGGCATAATCGGGCTATTATTGATATCTCGACCACTACACTGATTTCGATGATTTTTTATTATGGTATACAAATCAACATTTTGAACAAATAGTGTTTGTTATTTAAACAATTATTTAAATACAATTTTATGCTGCACATATAATGTATACAAATTTGTTTATATACTAATTATTTAAATTATTATTTAGTATTATTAATTTTTTAACAATTTTTTAAATAAATAGTTTCTTATAATGCTTACTATTTTATTTGTATATTCACTATTTAAATACGTATTTATTATTAAACAATTATTAAATACATTTTTATGCTGCACAAATAATGTATACACATTTGTTTAGATAATAATTATTTAAATAGTTTTTAATTATTATTTATTGTTTAAACAATTTATAAATAAATTAATTTTTATAATTTATAGAAACTTGTTTTATGTTATTTTCATTATTATTCCAATAATAATTTATTGTTCAAATAATTGTTTAAATAAATAACTTTTTGAATGGATGAATATAGAAATAAATTGTAAAAATTTATTCATATAGAATTTAAACAATTATTGTAACAATAAATTATATATTGGTTTTCTGGGAAGCAGGATCTAAGATCTTAAATGAAAAACGCGTTAGTGAAATTCACTCTTGCAAGTGTTCTCTCTGCCTTCTCAAAATCGACTGACTAAACGACTGCAGAGAGGATGTCTCTGCCGACTGCAACGGAAAAGAAAGAAAAGCCCAGGTCAGTTGGGCTGAAGGCCCTTAGCTTTATCTGCGTTTCAACAACACATGGCTCTTGGGTGTTTTATTAGCGATATCCTTCGGGTCTAAGAGGCCTGGGTTAGGAAATAAACATTTGACCTACTTGTATCTACTTGTATCTACTTTAACATAACTGAACCGATGTGACACAGTATTAATTTTTGCCCTTATATCAATATTATATTATTGCAATAATAATTCAAATATTGAATATAGAAATAAGTTATAAAAATTTATATGTTTAAACAATTATTTCGACGATAAATTATTATTGCAATAATTAAAATAATGAATATAGAAATAAATTATAAAAATTTATATGTTTAAACCAGTGGTGAGCAACCCGCGGCGTATTGTGGGTCAAAAGTGGAAAGACTACGCGCGGGCCTCAACCGGCAAAGCAAGCAATAGTAAATATTTTGTTGCGTCGCGCAGCGCCGGATTCCGGCGGGCTGCAGGTAGTTTGCTAGCGGGCCAAATGCGGCCCGCGGTCCTGCCGGTTGGTCATTACCGATTTAAACTGTTTAAACAATTATTTCTACAATAAATTATTATTCAAATAATAATTCAAATAATGAATATAGAAACAAATTATAACAATTTATTTGTTTAAAAAATTATTTCTACAATAAATTATTAGTGAAATAACAATTCAAATAATGAATATAGAAACAAATTATAAAAATGTATTTGTTTAAACAATTATTATAAAAATAAATTATTGTTGGTTAATTAGTAATTCAAACAGTGAATATAGAAACAAATTATACAAATTTATTTATTTAAACAATTATTTTAACAATAAATTATTATTGAAATAATAATTCAAATAATGAATATAGAAACAAATTATAATAATTTATTTGTTTAAACAATTATTCTAACAATAAATTATCTTGCCCGGTGGGCCTTCGCCGTAAGTGGCGCGTTTCAGTTTGAGCAAATGGTGTATGTATGGGATGCGTGCAAGAGAGTATGTATGGCCTTACGAGGGCGGCCCCCCGGGAGGGTTGAGTGCCAGCCAAGCACGTCTCCGGGTGGCGGATAGGAGAAACGGCCTGGGCAGCCCGGAATCGGGACATCGGGGGCCGATGTTGCTAACACAGTAGCATCCGGCCCTCGGTGAACCACCTCTGGGTAACCCAGGTTAGTAGGTGCCATAGGGATCCCCAGCGGCCTAAAAACCGTAAGTGGGTGAACGAAAGCCCTGCCGCGGACCAACTCACCCAAGCCAAGGTGGGAGCTATCGTGCCGAGGGCTGCATGGCACCAGGGGTTACATGGTGTCTCAAACGATGCCCACGGGGTACCGGGCGACCCCCCGTGGTTCTCTAGCCTTACCCCCACATGTCAGGCTCTGTGGGGGCGGACCGCATGATTCCTAGACTTCTCGTGGGACTTTTATGGATGTGGAATTTAAAAACCTCAACCTAAATACCGAGGTCGGAGAAGCGACGACACCCTCGGAGTAGGGGACTTCGCTCATCGACTCAAACGTCACAGCTGTGCGCCTGGCTGAGGTGGCATCTACGACAGTAGGGCCACACGAAGCCAGGCCCGCTTTTGACACCGTTAACGTGGCGTCCACTGCGGAGGCAGGGGTAGATACCGGTCATGGTACCGGGCAGCCTCCGCCCGCCGCTGCGGCCGCCACCAAGTCCAAAACCAGCGGCGCGGCCAGGAAAAGGGCACGCAGAGCCAGATTGGCTCTGGGTGACCAATTACCTGGCCCATCCAATGCCACTGAGGCTGCTACAGGAGGGGACGCCGGGGCGCGTCGGGGCAAAAAAAGGGACCGACAACCCGCAGGTGACACCCCCGAACAGCCTCTTAAGAAAAAAGGGGGCCTCCTACCAGGCCCCTCAAGTTTCAGAGAGGCAGTAACTTCGGGCAGAAGGGTAGCCATCACGCTACCCGGCTACCCGGAGGAACTGCTATTTGCAGAACAGGATGAAAGAGTGATTCTGGCTTTGGGGAGGGAGATTGATGCCATCCCCGAGAGCCAGACACCTCCCCTCTTCGACGAGTGCAGGGAGGTGCAGGGCATCATATGGATAACCTGCACCAACTTGGACTCGAAAGCGTGGCTGACAGCCACGCTAGACAGAATTAGGCCTTGGGAGGGCGCATCCCTGATCCTCAAAGAAAGGGAGAGCCTCCCTAGGCATAAAAAGGTCAGCACCTTTATACCAGGGCCCACTGCAAAGAGTGAGGTCCTGCTGCAGAGACTGGCCAGGCAGAATCCGGGCCTCCGCACCAACCTCTGGCGGGTGTGGGACCGGAGGGACGCGGATGGGAGGACGCATCTTGTCATGGGCATTGATGCGGACTCCCTGAAGGTCCTGATATCCAAGGGCTATGTGGCCCACGTGGGCATGGTAAGGGCCCTCTTCAAAGAGGGAACTACCCGCCCCCGCGAGGGCCACAACCCTGAATTAACCGGCAGCGGGCAGGGAGACACTGCCGATGCTGATGCGGCTGATGCGGCAGCCCAACCCTCCAGGTCCGCTGCTACCATATCGCCAACCCGTGCCTCCCCTGAAGCCACCGCTGCAGAGGCGACTAAAGTCAGCCTCACAGAAAGGCCGGTGTCAGCGACCACGCGGAACCCACCCGAGGGTGGTGGTGACCGCGCGGAGACTGGCCCAGAGCCCAAAGAGCGGGGAGCCAAAACGCGGGGGCCCTCTCATAGAGGCAACAGCAGGGTTAGACCTTCCGGGGCTACCCTCACCCACAAGATGGGGATCGAGGAGACTCGGAGGGGTAGGCAGAAAACCCTGCCTGCTTCTCTCGGAGCCCACCAGAACAAGGGCACAGGGAGCAGGCCCGGAGAAAATCCGGGACGGGCTCCCCCCAAGTAGGGGGTAGGGATTAGCGCCTTCACGGAGCTTCTTCCCAACCCCAACCTCGCGAAAAGGCACACGTCGGAAGCCTCCGTGACCTCCGGCGGAACCATATTTTCGCAGATCAACCTGCAGCATTGTAAAGCGGCTACGGACTTACTCCGACGGCGCATAACAGTGATGCATACAGATATTATCCTCATACAAGAACCGTGGATACACATGGGGCATGTAGGAGGAATAAAATCGAACTGGGGCACCGTGATACAAGATACCACAGTGGCCGGGCCCAGGGCATGCTTACTAATTAACAAAAAGCTGAATGCCGTGGGCCTAGGAAATAATTGCTCAAGGGATCTAGCGGCCGCCCTCATAAAAATAAAGCTTAAGGGCCACATGACCAAACTGGTAGTCTGCTCGGCATATCTGCCGTACGACGCTGAGGAACCACCACCAACGAGGGAACTCAGAGCGCTCGTGGAAGACTGCAGAGCCCAGGGACTTCAGGTGGTCATCGGCTGCGACGCAAACTCGCATAACACCCTTTGGGGCAGCTCGGACTGCAACAGGAGGGGCATAGCCCTTCTAGAATTTCTATCTGCTCATAATCTGGAGATTATGAACAGAGGAAACAAACCCACCTTTGTGACCTCACGCAGGCAAGAAGTGATCGACATCACCCTCGGTACTGCTAAGGTGGCACAAACAACTAAAAACTGGCGAGTCTCCGATGAGATTACCCTCTCGGACCATAGACTCATCTCTTTCAGGCTGGAGGGCGAGGCATGCGTCGTTCCGACGGGCCCCTATAGAAACCCCAGGGCCTGTGACTGGAGCCTCTACAAAGAGGAGCTAGACACTGGACTGGGGGGTCTGTTCGTGCGCCCCAGGACGACCAATGAGACGGAGTGTGCCGTTGCCGACATTCAATCGGCCGTCACCCGGTCCTATGAACTCGCCTGCCCGGCTAAGTCAAGGAAAAGCAGCAAGATGGTTCCCTGGTGGAGCAATGAGCTCAATAAGACCAGGGCGGAAATCAGGAAGCTGCTTAACAGGGCCATGAAGGTCAACTCTGAAGAAGCCTGGAGTAACTACAGGGAATCCCAGAGGAACTTCAAGAGGCTCATTAAATCTTCGAAAAGAGCGGCCTGGAGAAGTTTCTGCGAAGAAACGGAGGCCCTCCCCTTTGTGGCCAGGTTACGCAAGGTCTTTACAAACGGGCCCCTGACCACCTCAATTAACGACATCACCCTCCCAAACAGGAAGATTGGTGATGACAGTACACCGCTCTTAGAACATCTTCTGGAGGTTCATTTCCCGGGATCTACCCCGTTGGGCCAGGGGCAACCGACTACGTCGGTTGGTACCAGGAACAATATGGGCGATCGCTGGAAAATTTCCTCAGTGGTGTTCACGAAAGAAAGAGTACTTTGGGCGTTGCAATCTTTTGACAGATACAAAAGCCCAGGCCTGGATGGCATCTTCCCCGCCATGCTCCAAGAAGGAGGATCTATCCTGGCTGACCGCCTAAGAGAGGTCTTCAAAGCTTGCCTCGCCTTAGGCTACATACCTATCCCCTGGAGAATGGCCAGAATAGTCTTCATTCCTAAAGTGGGAAAAAGTGACTACAGCTCGGCCAAATCGTTCCGGCCGATAAGCCTCACATCCTTCTTACTCAAGACGATGGAACGGCTTATCGACAGGTACATCAGAGAAACAACGCTGATCCTGACACCTGTGCATGCCAATCAGCATGCCTACCAAAGTGGCAAACCAGTAGAGACGGCGCTCCACCACCTAGTTGGCCTCATTGAAGGAGCACTAGCAAACAAAGAATCGGTCCTCAGCGTTTTCATCGACATCGAGGGTGCCTTCGATAATACGTCCTTCGACGTCTTAGAGAAGGCCCTGGACCGTTTCAACATTAAGGAGCCCCTGAGCGGATGGATCAGCAGCATGCTTAGGAACCGTACCATGATGGCCGAAGCGAACGGCTCGACAGTGTATGCCCAGGCCGGCAGGGGCTGTCCTCAGGGAGGAGTCATCTCCCCACTACTGTGGACCCTGGTGGTCGATGGGCTTCTGAAAGAGCTGGTCGATGAGGGCCTCGTGGTCCAAGGCTGTGCTGACGATGTATCCTTCTCAGTCAGGGGAAAACATCCCCTACTGTTGGCTAAGAGAATGCAAACAGCACTTACGCTAACCCAGAACTGGTGCCTCAACCACAACCTCAGGGTTAACCCGGGTAAAACGGAAATGGTACTCTTTACGAGGAAGCGACGCTTTAATTTCAAAGCCCCCTCCATCTTCGGCACCGAACTACGAATCTCGGATGAGGTGCGCTACTTAGGTGTCATTCTAGACAAAAGGCTCACGTGGAAAAGGCACGTCGCCAGGCTATCCCAGAAGGCTATAAATACTAGAGATCCCCGTTTCACGTGTATGTAAATACATGTGGCACGTGAACCGTGTAGTGCGAATTTAAGGATCCGTGAATACGAATCCGTGAATGTGGATCCGTGTACACGGATCCACGAACACGTGAATACGGATCCGTGAATACAGATCCGTGTTACACGGGGCTGCGTATACGGATCCGTGAACACGAGTCCGTTCGGCACGTTCGAGTCCGACAATTCTTTTCGACTGTTGACGTTAGAAGTGAGACAATAATGAAGTTGCTGTAAATTGTTCGTCGTTAAATCACCGTATATTAAAATGCATATGTAAAATAAATACAAATATTTGTCAAATTAAAATACACGGGTACCCGTGTACTTAGTATTACGTGGATTAAAATTCGGATTCGTTTATTGCACGTGAAATAGGTACCTCTATTAGATTTGATTCTGGAAGCGCGTAGCGCAGAAGGAAAGAGATACTGAATAAATTAGCGGAAATAGCGCACGAAATAAAACAGGTGTTAGAAGAGCGATGCTTATTATTATTAGCGATGTTTATTGCGAATAGAGAGCGATACTGACGTGAAATAGAACAATACAAAGAAAAAGAAAGGATTACATAGACAGACATAAGTATGGATTTAAAGACGGCAGCATTGGTGATGCGTAAATATAAACAGAGAATGTAACGCCTGCGTTACTTGAGGCGTGAGCGTGATCAACGACTGTCCAGAGCTAACATTCATTCTGAAAAACAAATTTTGGGGCTACAGGTAACAAAAAATAATTAAAACAATTTTACGAAATACAATTTATTCAATTAATTTCCTATTTTGGTACAAAAAAACTAAAATGTTTACATTCTCAGGTAGTAAACGCGTTCTTTTTCGGGTGACAATATTTCCCGCCGTTGAAAAGCAACGTTCGGAACTATCCGACGTTGCTGGTATCGCCAAATACTTAATTGCAAGTTTTGCAATTGTCGGATATTTGCTTATCCGCGACTTCCACCACTCATACGGACATAAATCAAACCGTAACTGTGGTTCCGCAATATATTTTTCATATTCTCCGTGTATGTCGGACATGTCAGCAATGTCCTAATTATATAAAAATTGTAAAGCTGTTTGTTGTAATGATGTATCTACATTCCTATTTACGGTTTGACGTGGAAAACTTTCTAATATGTGTTTTATTTTGTTACGAATTTTAATTCTTGTGTGAGGACATTCGTGCTCCAAATCTTTGTAACGAGGGTCGAGGAAGCTAGAAATTTGTGTTATTGTCATAGTACTATCTTCATTAAAATTTAACTGAAATCGGTGGTTTATTTCAGAAAGTACTGTTCCTTTGAATACTCGAATAACCTCATTATCTGTTTCTAGAATTTTTAGATGATTTTTTATTAATTCTTTAAGTAATGGTCTTACCATTGACATCGACTCATTTTTGTCACCACAGAACAATGTGGTTATTATTAGCAACGGTTTCAATACGTTTAATAAACAATCTATGGTTTCCCATTGACATTCCGTTACTTCTAAATTTCTTGCCGTGGTTAAATTAGTTATTGATCTGTCTGCAATTACATTAGTTATACAGCATCTATTTATACAAATTCGTTCTAACATAAAAAAGGTCGAATTCCATCTAGTAGAACAACATTGTAACAATGTCGTTTTCGATATTCCCAGTTGCATTTGTTTAATTTCTAGGGCCTTTTTTGCGACGTTGGAATGTTTGAAATGCCCGACTATTTTACTGCAACAGCGAATAATTTGTTCTACATTGTCTTCCGTAAGTGCCTTCTTGATTGCAAGCTGCAGAGTGTGAGCTGCACACGCTACGTTTTCAATTTCCTCACTCATCAATGAAATTGCATTTTTTATATTGGAAGCGTTGTCTGTCACTATCGAAACAACTTTATTTGTTATTTCCCAATCGTCTAATGTCTTTTTTAATTCATTAGCGATATTTTCTGCAGTGTGGCGTTCTTCACTTCATGAGTGGTTAAGGTGTATGACTGTATGTTCCATTGTTTGTCAATAAATTGTACAGTCAGTGTGATGTATGTATCTTGTGTACATGTCCGACATACACGGAGAATATGAAAAATATATTGCGGAACCACAGTTACGATTCGATTTATGACCGTATGAGTGGTGGAAGTCGCGGATAAGAATTGTCGGACTCGAACGTGCCGAACGGACTCGTGTTCACGGATCCGTATACGCAGCCCCGTGTAACACGGATCTGTATTCACGGATCCGTATTCACGTGTTCGTGGATCCGTGTACATTCACGGATCCGTATTCACGGATCCGTATTCACGGATCCTTAAATTCGTACTACACGGTTCACGTACCACATGTACACGTGTATTTTAGTACACGTCCAAAACCGCGATCTCTAATAAATACCTACTGGGCCTGCAAGTCGATGTTTGCCAGGACCTGGGGCCTGAAACCTCATGTGGTAAAATGGATCTATACTGCGATCATGGTACCACAGATGACGCACGCCGCCCTTGTCTGATGGACCTCCATGAAGAAGGCCACACACAGAAGACTAATGGGAAGGGCCTACCGTCTGGCGTTAATGGGCATTACGGGCGCTTTCCACACCACGCCCACTCTGGCGCTGGGAGCTCTCGTTAATCTCGCACCCCGCACATAGTGGCGGAGAGTTTAGCAAGGAATTCCGCCTTAAGACTCCATCTGGGAGACAGATGGACCAAATCAAGGTACGGCCACTCGACCCTGCTGGACGCACATGACCTCCAATGGATTATGTTGCGTGGGGGAGACAGGTGTGAGCCGCACTATAATTTCACGGTTAAACACCAAACTCGCTTCCCTAATAGGTGTGATTGGGAATCAAATGCTGGAGAGCTTCTTTCTCCGCAAGGCCTGGTCAGGTTCACAGACGGCTCAAAGAATAGTACCGGAGCAGAAGCAGGTGTCTGCGGTGTTAGCCCAAGGGTTAGCTTGTCTCTAGCACTTGGGCAACACGCCTCGGTATTCCAAGCCGAAGTATGTGCTGTCTTGGCCTGCGCTGAACTCAACCTCAGCAAAGGCTACAAGAACAAACACATATATATATATATATGCAGCGACAGCCGCGCGGCAATTAGATCATTGGACAAATTTATGACCAGATCGAAGCTCGTCCGTGAATACGTCACAGCCATTACAGCGCTAGCAGAACATAATCATGTTAGCCTTCTTTGGGTTCCAGGTCACTCTGGAATCAAAGGAAACGAGGAGGCAAATAGATTGGCGCGTGAAGGCACCCGATGCCATAGCGCAACTATCTACAGACCTCCAAAACTGGCACCTAGTGTAATTAAAAATTGGAATAAAGAATGGGCGAGCAAGCAATTTGCCCATTTATGGAATTCCGAACCGGGTATGCGACACACGAAATCTCTGGTGGAGGGGCATAATAAAGACCTCGCCAACAAGCTGTGTCAAATGGACCGAACAAAGGTGTGGCGGCTCGTGGGAATTACCACGGGCCACTGGTACACCGGTAAGCACTTGGCTAGGCTAGGCGTCCAGATGGACTCTAAATGCCCAAGATGCGGGGTGGAGGATGAAACCCCTCTCCACGTATTACGGCACTGCAAAGGTACTGAGGCCCTAAGAAGTAAACTCGACGGGCTCTCGAACCAAGGTGTCCTTCGTCTTAAGGCAGACGGGGTTGACGCACTCCTGGATTTCGCCAGAGAGGCCGCCCTGCTCGAGCGCCTTGTATGAAGTGGTAGCCCAACTTCCCCCGGGCCCGGGTACAATGGTCCCATAGGACTGAGTGCCCGGCTCACTCCCTAATTCAAATTCAAAATTCAACAATAAATTATTATTGAAATAATAATTCAAATAGTGATTATATTATAAAAACAAATTATAAAAATTTGTTTACTTAAAAATTGTTTAAACTATAAATAACAATAAATAACTACATAAATAATAAATATTATAAGTCCGAACACAATACAGAATACAGAATGACAGAACCGAAATCCAGAACCGAAAAATAACAGTTATAGAATCGAAATAAGCCACATATAAGCCAGAACCGATATTCTATTTATTGTTAGTAACAGTCATAACATCATTTCGGTTCTTCATAACTGTTTCGAGAACCGGATCCGATATCGTAACAGTTTTCAAGCCCTGGAACCGAGTACACGGATAGCCGACTATCTCATGAGATACCCGGGTAGCCGACTATCTCATGAGATACCCGGGTACTCGGGTAATTTTCGTTTACCCGGGTATCTCATGGCTTACCCGAGTACCCGAGTATCTCATAAGTCACAACTCTATTGTTAATAGTGTTCTCCAGGTCCTTTTTAAGTAAGTCCAATGAAACTCGGCTAGCAAGTAGCACTATATCATCTGCATAAAGAAGCACTTGTACCCTTACTGGATATTCCAAAGACAAGAGTCCGTCATATACGAGATTCCAAATAACCGGGGATATAGCACCCCCTTGCGGCACACCTTTTTCAGTTTTAACGGTAATCGTTTTATCCACAGCTTTATATGTTATAAATCTATCCTTAAGGTAATTTTGTAGAAGTTCTTGTAATTGTTCCGGAAAATTTCTTGTTCGTAGGCTTTCGAATATTTCATTCCAATTTAAACTATTAAACGCATTTCGCACATCTAAACTTACTAAAATTCCATATCTACGGGTCCCGATCAGGGTTGCCATATTCAGCGGCTCATCGGCTCCTTCTGGCTCCTTCCCTCTCCTAGATGATCAGTCAAACCTGCCTCGCTTCCCCCACTCTTACCACTACCGCTGCCGCGTGCCGCGTGGAGCATGCTACTGAGTGTCGCAGAAAAAACCGTACGCTTATACAAGCTGATATGCTTCGGAAAGGCAGGTTATACTGCAATAACGAAATAAATTTATTCGTGTATTGTTAAATAAACACAAATTAAGGTTTGAAAAGTGTATATTTGCGACCTCCTAGTTACAATCATCGCTTTCGCTGGTAAATTCGCTTTCGCTTCCTATAAGAATATTTGCAAATTCTTGCGGTATACTTTCTTTTTTGTACATACCGCTATTAAAATTTTGTACAAAATCGTCGCTTATAATGTAATTGCTACATTGCATACCAGTATTTCTAAATTCTAATTTAACTCTACCGAGTGCAGCAACCATTTGAGGCTGCAGTCGATTGCGATCTGGCGTTTTTATTTCACTTACTAAAGAGAAAAATCGTTCAATTTCAGCGTTTGAATGTGAGAACGATAAACATGCCAGTGCCAAATTTGAAATATTTTTAAATGGCTTTGTACCGTCAGGCTCACACATCTTATTAATTTCGTCCCAAAATTGAACGATTATTAATCGTAATAAACGCTCTCTCATATCTCTCTAACCATCCAGAACCAGGTGGTTGGCATTATACGAATGTGTACATAGGATATTAGAGCAATGGGCTGCATTAATTAAATTTTTTGAAATTGAAGTAACCGGTAAATCAGACAGTGAAACGGAATCTAGTATGTCACAATCGCAATTTGGATCAGGATTATCAGATACTTCGGATGTGGTACAATTAAAAAAGTCTTCGTTAGAAATAGTCAGTGCATTGCTTTGTTTATATACAAAAGCGTACCTAGAATTCGACGATTTCACTTTAAGTAAAAAAAAATAAATGAAAAAAAAAATAAATGTCTTTTTCTTAAATAAGTAATTTTAATAGCGATATGTACAAAAAAGAAAGTATACCGCAAGAATTTGTAAATGTTCTTATAGGAAGCGAAAGCGAATTTACTAGCGAAAGCGATGATTGTAACTAGGAGGTCGCAAATATACATTTTTCAAACCTTAATTTGTGTTTATTTAACAATACACGAATAAATTTATTTCGTTATTGCAGTATAACCTGCCTTTCCGAAGCATATCAGCTTGTATAAGCGTACGGTTTTTTCTGCGACACTCGGTAGCATGCTCCACGCGGCACGCGGCAGCGGTAGTGGTAAGAGTGGGGGAAGCGAGGCAGGTTTGACGGAGCATCTAGAAGAGGGAAGGAGCCAGAAGGAGCCGATGAGCCGCTGAATATGGCAACCCTGGTCCCGATTGTTCCTCTCATAAAGTCGTTTACTATTTGAAGGGCTCCCAGAGTGGATTTCCCTCTACAAAAGCCCCACTGGTTGGGATGGAAGGGAGGATTCCCTAAGTGTTCCAAGATTTTTGTTTCCAAAATTTTTTCAAAGATTTTGTTCGTGCAGTTTTCCACACATATTGGTCTAAAATTTGATGGGTTATTATTAGTTAAATCATTATTTTTTCGGATTAATACAACCCGCGGTTGTTTCCATTGTGAAGGTATGTAATTAAGCTCAATCAATTTGTTATAAATTTGCGTAAATCTTTTTAGATCGTTATTCATTACTAATTTAATTACTCCCGGAGGTATATTATCCGGGCCGGGGGCTTTTTTGGTTTGTATCTTGTCGGCGATAAGGGACATTTCCCCTTCTCCTATTTTTATATAATTGTCTTTAGTTGGAGAATTATTATATGTAAGTTGGTGAGGTTATCTAGGAAATAGTTGCATCAAAATCTCTGTGGCATCAGTGATTCCAAAAGAGGCATCGGTAATTTACTTTTAATTTTGGCACGTATGACTTTGAAAGGTTTTCCCCATGGATCGCCTTCCAACAGGTTTACGAAAGTTTTCCATTGTTCTTTTTTACTGTCGTTAATTGTAAACTGTAGTTTTTTCTTTAATTCTTTACATTTTTCTTTTTCAGGTTCACAGGGGAAATGTCTTCTACGTTTCCTTTGCCAACTGCGACGGGCCGAAATCACTTCCCCGCGAAGAGCCGCTATCTACGAGTTCCACCAGTGGTTCTCATGATGAGTGTAATAGTTATAAATTCTTTTCATTGTTATATTGCATGTCTTATATACAGGGTGTCCCAAAACTCCTTCAAGTTCGGGAAATGGGAGGTTCCTTAGATCATTTGAAGTAACATTTTCCATTGCACCAATGTCAGCCGCGGCTTTGTTTAGGAGTTATTAACGAAAAACACTGACCAATCAGAGCGCGACTTCGACGCGCGATGGTACGAACAGCCCTGTGCGCCGGGAGACGAGCGTGGTGTAACGCCACGATGCCGCAACGAACAAGAGTTTCTCGAGATTAAGTAAATCCTCCCCGATTTGGCTGAGCTTTGGATATGTTGTCAAGACCATGATTCTGAACAACATTACCCTTTACAGTTTTTGTCGGCCGGCTTTAATTTACGAGATAAGTGTAAAAACTTGTAATTGTAAATCGATCGATGTACTATCTTCTACCCGATTTCGATGAGCTTTGGATATGTTGTCAAGACCAGGATTCTGAACAACATTTCCTTTAGACTTTTTGGCGGTCGGAAAAACTTTACTTGTCAATTCATATGGGTGGATCTCTTTACCCGACTTACGGCAACTTTACCCGAACGAGAGAAGAAGCAGAAACTGATTGTAATAAAAACTCACTTATTCAGCTGTAAATCCATTTGCTGCTTCGAAATGTGTGTCACTGGGTCACTCGGTGACGAACTGCACAGATGTCTTCAGGTATACGACAGTACCGAAAGCTGAGGGACGTACGGTCAGGTGTCAATGAACTACACAGCTGGTGGTAGGTAGGGTCGAAACGTTTTCGCACTGGGAAAATTTCACGGCGACAGTTGATGCACTAAAATCCTTCGAAATTTACGAACTGATCACTCACAATTATTTGGCACGTATGCGGTGTCCCTCGCGCTCGTTGTCCATAAATTAGTCTTGTGGTCAGGCCGGTAATTGCACCGCTGGTGGTAGCTGTCAGGTATGCGATCTCAGTCAAATCCTAAGGGCTGCAAAAGGAGGGCTGCGCGGCAAGTGCGTCCAGGTCAACGCACCTGTCACTTCAGTACGTGGCAGGTAGTTCCTGTCTCATTCCTGCATTGTATGTAAGCATTGAAAAGGCCATCTTCGTGGTCTTGAGAAGGGTCGATTAAAAGAAAAGGAGTTGGTGTTGCGTTAAACATTGGTGCCCTGAAAAGGGCCGATTGGAACTGTGACCGCAAATCAGTGCATGAGATGCTCAAAGTAGCCGCCGTTCATCCGAACGCAAAGCTCGGCTCGCTGAATCGTGTTTTGAACAACTCTGTCAAGGGTGGCCCGGCTGATGTTCGCAATGACACCGTGAACTAGTGCAACCAACTCTTCCGGGGTGCTAACCGGCTGCTTGTACACCTTTTCCTGAAATGACATTTATGAAAGAAAAACAAAATGTAAGTAAACACGTGTACGATATTGAGTGAAAAATGCCTCAAAAATACATGAAAATTGAAATTACCTTCAAATAGCCCCATAGGTAAAAATCTAGGGGATTAAGGTCAGGTGACCGTGGGGGCCACGCAACAGGACCACCGCGGCCGATCCACCTGTCCTGATAGGCTTCGTCCAAATGGGCGCGGACACTTGCGGCGTAGTGCGCTAGCGCACCGTCCATTTGGAAATACATGTTCTGCCGGATCGCATAAGGAACATCGTCTATGAGATCCGGCAGAACATGTTCCAAAAAGATTCGAAACGTCGGGCCGTTCAGTCTATCGGGTAGCATGTACGGCCCGATTATGTGCTCGCCACAAATGCCGGCCCAAAAGTTGACCGACCAGCGGGTCTGTGCTGCGCGTTGCCGAAGCGCCCGCGGATTCTCGACGCTCCACATATGCGAATTGTGGGCATTGAAGCACCCTTCTCTTGTGGAGAGTGATTCGTCGGTCCACAATATGTATGCGGGGAACGCCGGATTCCGCGACACTTCATCCAGCAGCCACCTGCAATACCGAAGCCGCCGGTCGAAATCCGCAGGTAGCAGTTGTTGTACCTGCACATATTTGAACGGGTGCATCCCACGATCCTGCAGAATTCGGTGTACCGACGACCGGCTGACCCTAGAACTAACAAGTAGGGTTGTTTTTGCTCGCTCGCTTCGCGAGCTCGCGGGCAGGACTGCTCTTGCGAGAATGTTAGTGGTACGCATGGCTAGTAGGGCCCACAGCTATTAATGTCTTTCATTTTGTGTGTGACTCTCCACGAGCCACACAAAGAACTTCCTGATTCGTTAGTTGCTGTATATTATTATTATTTATTAAGTGTACGTTTTAAGAAGATTATACGTTTTCAGGGAAATTCAATAGTTTTCAATTTATCAAAATGTTTGCTATATGGCGTCGCATTAAACGAACATCGCAGGCTCGTTGCTCGCTTGGTTCCTTGTTATAGTATACTGATGTTGCAAAATAAATTGTCTTAATTAGTTTTTCGCAAACGATACAACTCCTCATTATCCGGGGTTGCAGTATTGATCTTGGTTTTCTTCGATACGGTTAATTTAAATTGTCCCGAAATATATAAACCGCGCTCAATTTTGAAACTCTGCTCAGTGCTACATACAACATTTGTAAAGTTCGTATTTCTGATGTTTTAAAATCCATACATATTTTCTCGTACGTTTGTCCCTGACTTTTATGAATCGTAATCGCTTCAGCAGGAACCACTGGAAATTGACTACGTGTGATTTCTTATTTTTCTTCACTCGAAATATTTACTTGATTCGATATTTTGTTATTATTGGTGCTAAATTTTGATTTATATTTGCGTTTTTCATATAATCACGATAACGAGTTCTTACTTTCACTCCTACTATGGCCAATTGAAAATCTAACCACAATATAGACGGAATTTTAGTATTTTCTTGAAAAGTAATAAATTTTAATATTCCGCATGCTCCATTAACCAATCCGTCTTCAACATCAATGTTATTAATTATCATATATTTTATATTAATTTTCAATTTAATCTCAATTAACAATTCGTTTTGAACTGATTGTTTATTTAAAGATTGTAATATAAATGTTTTTGTACTCATCGATATTCTTTGAAAATGTATTCTCGGGAGTAGAGATGATTCAACTCACTCTTGCATTGGGATAATTTTCGATTATTGTAAGCGGAAACATCATCTTAAGGTACAAAAAAGATTAAAAAAAAAGTTTTTTTCTAATTTTAAAAAAATCGAAAAAAAAATTTTTGTGTAATTACGTTTGTTTCTTCGGTGGAAACTTTCCGTTCTTTCGTATAAATTGCATTGTTGAATGAACTTCTTTCGAAAAAAACTAAAAAAACTAAAAAACTACTTGACCAAAATGGACCAAAATCTAATCAGCTCTAAGTTACAGCGGGGCACATCGATTGCATCATTCATCATTCCGATCGCGTTGTTACTTTTTCTGAAAACGTTAACGAAAAATTTGATACCATAGAAACGGACATACGCACACACACACACATACCGACATTTTGATAAAAATAGTCTAAAATGACTCTAATGAACACGAAACGTGAAGATCTGCTAAAAATCGATTTTCGATTTTCGGGGTAATTACAGTAACTTCCCTATGAATCGGGAAGTTAATTAAACTAAATCAATGATGTACAATGCTTACCAAATATAGCATGTATTATCCGCGTCCGGTACAGTGGTCGGGTCCCATTGGCACCCGACCAGGTGTATGAGGCTGTGACAGCGTCGGGCAGGGCCTCTTTGAAAGAGGCATTTACTACCTCTCTCAAAGAGTACCCTCCCAGTTCGACGAAGTACTCAACCTAAAATAAAAAATAAGCATTAGTTTGTATATTAATACTAAGGGTCTAGCAGACTAAGATTGGTCCAGCAGCCCCACCCACAATTTTTAGTGATATTGTGTGGAAAACAATGGTTTTAGGTTGAAATATAACCCCCTAAAATTTTAAGACGCTATCCTTCGTATAAGGATGATATGAGATATACCGGGTGATTTACGAGAAACAGGCCACCTCAATAGATCTACAATTTCTGTTGAGGTTTTCGGGTGTAAGCCGTGTCCTAAAGGAAGAGATTTCCCAACGTTTCGCAAGCATTGCAGCTAGCTTCATCAGGGGGTCGGAAGACACACTGATACTGGTGTGTGCCTGATTTGTGCTCCACTTATATAGTGGAGGTTGCTCATGTTCTGGTTCAGTGAGCACCAATCAAAGTAGACTTTTAATTGGGCGGCCGAACAATTAAAAAACTGGGAGGAGTGTGTGCCATATTGGACTCAGGTTGTAACCTGCATCCCTGTTGATGTTATTAGGGTGTTTCTTGATTTCCAATGATTCCCGGTGTTTTCTGAGAAAATATCCCTTAGTTCTGGCTAAAACTTTGGCTTCATTGAAAAGTATGGTGTGTCCTGTTGTTATCTGGTGTTCAGCCACAGCTGATTGAATGTAGCCTAACCTGGCGCATCGCTCATGTTCCTTGAGTCGAGTGCTCACACTCCTCCCAGTTTCGCCGATGTAAACTTTACCGCATGAGCACGGGATTTTGTATACCCCTGGCGTAGATAGTTGCGGCTGGGGATCCTTGGGGGAGGTGAGTATCTGTCCTATTTTTGTGTGTGTGGTGAAGACTGTCTTGATGTTGTGTTTTTTGAGAATTCTGCTAATACGATCGGTTGTACCCTGTATGTACGGCAGGAAGGTGGTTGTATAATTTCTGTTGTTGTCGGGCGTGGTCTGTTTGTCTCTCGGTTTCGTGAGTCGGTCTATGGTGCGGTTGATTTTTTGTTTGGAAAAACCATTTTGGCACAATGTGGTCCTTAGGTGATCAAGTTCTTGGGGTAAGTGTCGTTCTTCACTGATGCTGATGGCTCTGTTTATGAGGGAACTGATAACCGAATTCTTTTGGGCTGGATGGTGGTGGGAGGATGCATGTAAATATCTATTGGTGTGTGTGGGTTTTCTGTATACCTGGTGGCCAAGGGATCCATCCGGTTTTCTAGTGATCAGTACGTCCAAGAAAGGTAGAGAGGAGTTTGTGTCTTCTATTTCCATGGTGAATTGTATGTTGGGATGTAGTGAATTTATGTATTCGAGGAAGTTATTAAGCGTGTCTCTACCATGGCTCCATACTACGAAAGTATCGTCTACATATCTGAACCATTGTGTTGGTTTTAGGGGTGCTTCGTTGAGAATTTGATTCTCTAGATGCTCCATATAGATGTCGGCAATGATGGGAGAGATGGGTGATCCCATTGCTGCTCCAGATACTTGTTCATAGTAGGTGCCCTGGAAGAGGAAGTAGGTAGAGGTAAGGCAGTGTTGGACTAGAGGTATTAGGTTTTCGGGTATTTTGTCTTTGATGATATTAATACTGTCACTGATTGGGACATTCGTGAAAAGGGACTTTACATCGAAACTGACAAGTAAGTCTTCTGGTTGTGTTCGGATGGACTGTATCTTATGTATGAAATGGGAGGAATTTTGAATGTAACTGGAAGTGTTACCTGTGAGGGGTTTGAGGATGGATGTCAGGAATTTGGCTAGGTTGTAGGTTGGGGATCCAATAGTGCTGACTATGGGTCTGAGTGGGATGTCGGGTTTGTGTATTTTTGGAAGACCGTAGAGTCTGGGTGCTTTGGATTCTTTAGGAAGGATGGATTTTTGTATATGTTCGGGGAGTTTAGCTTGTTTGATTATGACCGTGGTTGTTCTCTCTAATGATTTTGTGGGGTCTTTGCGTATTGTCCTGTAGGTTTCGTCGTCAAGTAGGTCACGAGCTTTTTGGATGTATTCGTCCTTGTTGATGATTACTGTCGCGTTTCCCTTGTCTGCTGGTAGAACGAGAATGTCTTTGCGTTGTTTGATGTTTTGAAGGGCTTTAATTTCACCTTTGGTTAGGTTGGATTTGGGAGGTTTCGCTGTTTTTAATGCATTTGTGGTGAGCCTTCTTACCTCGTTTGCTTGTTCTGGCGGGAGGTTGTATATGGCATTCTCAACCTGGCTGATGATGTCTTCTGTTGGAATGGATTTTGGAGTGATTGCAAACTTGGCACCTTTGGATAAGACGGACAGGGCGTCGGTGCATAGCGGTAAGTTGGTGAGGTTAATTACCGTGTCTTTGAGGGGCTCGACTTGAGTTTTGGGCACATGGATTTTGTAGAATTTCTCCTTCTGCTTTTGTGTTCGGATGGTATATATTTTTGAAGCTTGCTCATAACTCAGTCGATCTACCTTATTCCACAGTTCCGGGTTGATGGTGTTACTCAATTCGAGGAATAAATGAAAGAGTTTTTTGGATTTAGAAGATATCTCCTTTTTGATGTGAGCAATCCTTTCCCGTAGCAAAGCAAAGCTTGTACGTTCGAGGATGCGTCTGCATTTGGTGGTGGTGAAAGGGCTTTTCATTTCGAGGAAACGGGGTACTGTGTTCTGGTCGCGGCACCGTTTCAAAAAGGTCAAGGTACAGAGGTGTTGCTGCACGCTTTTTCGATGTTTTGAGAAAGAGTTAACTTTCTGAAGAATGGCCTCCCCGTGGAGTCGCCTTATAAGAGATTTGAGGCTTTCACGGCCCGGCATCATACAATTTCTGTTGAGGTTTTCGGGTGTAAGCCGTGTCCTAAAGGAAGAGATTTCCCAACGTTTCGCAAGCATTGCAGCTAGCTTCATCAGGGGGTCGGAAGACACACTGATACTGGTGTGTGCCTGATTTGTGCTCCACTTATATAGTGGAGGTTGCTCATGTTCTGGTTCAGTGAGCACCAATCAAAGTAGACTTTTAATTGGGCGGCCGAACAATTAAAAAACTGGGAGGAGTGTGTGCCATATTGGACTCAGGTTGTAACCTGCATCCCTGTTGATGTTATTAGGGTGTTTCTTGATTTCCAATGATTCCCGGTGTTTTCTGAGAAAATATCCCTTAGTTCTGGCTAAAACTTTGGCTTCATTGAAAAGTATGGTGTGTCCTGTTGTTATCTGGTGTTCAGCCACAGCTGATTGAATGTAGCCTAACCTGGCGCATCGCTCATGTTCCTTGAGTCGAGTGCTCACACTCCTCCCAGTTTCGCCGATGTAAACTTTACCGCATGAGCACGGGATTTTGTATACCCCTGGCGTAGATAGTTGCGGCTGGGGATCCTTGGGGGAGGTGAGTATCTGTCCTATTTTTGTGTGTGTGGTGAAGACTGTCTTGATGTTGTGTTTTTTGAGAATTCTGCTAATACGATCGGTTGTACCCTGTATGTACGGCAGGAAGGTGGTTGTATAATTTCTGTTGTTGTCGGGCGTGGTCTGTTTCTTTTTTAATTGTTCGGCCGCCCAATTAAAAGTCTACTTTGATTGGTGCTCACTGAACCAGAACATGAGCAACCTCCACTATATAAGTGGAGCACAAATCAGGCACACACCAGTATCAGTGTGTCTTCCGACCCCCTGATGAAGCTAGCTGCAATGCTTGCGAAACGTTGGGAAATCTCTTCCTTTAGGACACGGCTTACACCCGAAAACCTCAACAGAAATTGTATGATGCCGGGCCGTGAAAGCCTCAAATCTCTCAATAGATCTGTTAGGACTGGAGATGGAAGAAAATGTTAGAGAGAAAAGTTGTACTGTTAAAGGGGGCAAATATGGTGGTATAAAAAAATGTGCCGATTGTAGTCGTTTTCAAGGTCTTTTAAAGGTCATTTACGATTTTTAAATAGCACCATATATTTTTCACTTCACAGTGTTGTAGCTGATGTCAAGACGAGTTCAATGATGTGGTACACTATGACCTTCAAATGACCTTGGACTAGAAAATTTGTGATAAAGCAATGATAACTTCAAAATGTGTAATCATTTTATTTGAACTAAATTAAATGTTCGAAATTATGACCTTGAGCAGTAACGCAAACATTTAAACGTTTTACAAGGCAATCAATTGTACTTCCAATTGTTTCTGTTGAAATTGATCTACAAGATCTAATTATTCTTTCTTGCATGTTCTCTGGTGTAGTCGGTTGATCCCGATATACATCATCTTTGAGTGTTCCCCACAAAAAGAAATCCAATGGGGTAAGATCGGGTGAACGAGCTGGCCATAGTATGTGTCCATTACGTCCTATCCAGCGATTTGTAAATTTATTGTTTAGAAATTCTCTTACGGTACGCGAAGAATGAGCGGGACAGCCATCGTGTTGGTACCACATTACTTGACGAATTTCTAAGGAATATCTTCTAACAATATTGGCAATGTTTCTTCTAAAAACGTAAGGTATCTTGTTGCGTTTAATGTGCCGGGAATAAAATAGGGTCCAATTATTTTATTATTCAAAATTCCGCACCAAACGTTGACAGTCCAGGGTCGTTGTTTGTCCACTTGTCGTAACCATCGTGGATTCTCATTACTCCAGTAATGCATATTTCTTAAATTAACTTGACCATGATTTGTGAAGGAAGCCTCATCGGTAAATAATACGTTACTAAAAAATCGGCTATCATTTCTAATTTGCCTCAAACCCCACTCACAAAAATTTACGCGATTTTCAAAATCTCTTCCATGAAGTTCTTGATGGAGTGAAATATGATACGGGTGGAATTTGTATAATCGAAATATTCGTATGATACTTGCTTGGCTAATGCCACTTTCTCTACTGAGTTGTCTAGTGCTGATGCAAGGATTTACATTTACTGCACCAGGAACATTGACTGCATTTGCTTCGTTTGTTACACTTCTCACTTTCACAGGTCTTTTATTTTCTACACTGCCTCTCTCACGGAACTTTTTAACTAAATTTGAATAGGTAGAACGAGATGGACACCTGCGATCAGGAAATCGATCTTTGTAAAGACAAACAGCTTCTCGGAGATATTCACGACTTTCGTAATAAATGGAAATAAGGTCGATCTTATGCTCGTTTGAGTAACGCATCATTAAACGGTTATCGATAAACTGATACACTCGCAATAATTCGATGACCATAACTGACTCGGCATACATACCTCTAGTTTGTTGATAATCTTGTTTGTGTACACCTAGAGATCACCTTCCGTTAACGGGATAAGTGTTATGAGACCGAATGTGTGAAGAAATTTAATTTCCGTTGATCAAACAGAGTAGAAACTTATATCTATTAATGAGTCCAAGGTCATTTGAAGGTCATAGTGTACCACATCATTGAACTCGTCTTGACATCAGCTACAACACTGTGAAGTGAAAAATATATGGTGCTATTTAAAAATCGTAAATGACCTTTAAAAGATCTTGAAAACGACTACAATCGGCACATTTTTTTATGCCACCATATTTGCCCCCTTTAACAGTACAACTTTTCTCTCTAACATTTTCTTCCATCTCCAGTCCTAACAGATCTATTGAGGTGGCCTGTTTCTCGTGAATCACCCGGTATAAATACCCTTAACTGCATCATTTTTTTCTCGGTTGTTAATTAAGATATTCAGATACAAAAAAAAACGAAAATGCACGAACTGTCCTCCGTCATGTCATACATTTTTTTCATCATTGTGATAAAATTATTAAGGGTAGAAAAAAATCATTTAATTTTTTAGGGGTGGGAATTGCAAACAATTCTTCGAGTGACCACTTCCAAAAAATTCAAGAACAATGTTCTGTTGCTTATCTAACATATAAAAATGTTTCAAGATGGTCGCATTGGTGGAATATAGTTAAATATTGAAAAACAAATGAAATTACGTCATTATAATGGTATAATGTACAGTGCAGTGTTTCTTACAACATATTCAATGGAGCATTGATAATATTTGTGATTAAGGGAGTGGTGCCATCTATCTCTGTTCAACAGAGCGTCTCCTCGTTGCACCCATACAAACCATAGGGAAAACCTAAATTTAGCCGGATCGAAGCGAAATTTGGGGAGTAGAAAGGGGGCAAGAAATAGAAGCGGTCAATATAGGCGTTTTTGTTAATTTTTATTTTTTGTGTAAGACGAGAGAGAGAGAGATTTTGGATAAATTTTGGATGTAAAGAGCGTTTAAATAAAGAGGAAACTATTGCGAAAGGGTCTCGCTCGTGCCCAGGGCGAGCGCTCGCCACGGCCCATCTCGTATATTTTCCTGCCAGAGGGTGACCCGGTCTTCCGATACTCGGTATCGGGGGACGTAGGCAAAACTGCCACGTCACAACTCCTTCCCCCCAGGGGAGACCGGGTCATACCCGTGGCAAACCTCTGTCAAATTCCTGGTAGACTCGGTAGCGAACGCTCGACCTCGGTCGCTCGACCTCGACGTAGGACGAACGCGTTGTGTCGGACCCCTGTTGGCGGTGTGGCGCGGTCTGCGTGGCCACGGTTCTTTGGCGCCCCCTTGCCACGTATTCTCTGAGGTGCTGCCTCAGAGTTTCCCATTCCTGGGTCTCGCGTACCCTATTGAGGGCTACGCACAGCTCCTCTATGGGTGTCATGGTCCCGGCAGCTTTTTTTGTGAATTCCGTTGAGGAAACTCATATGCTTAGCTGTTATCTTCAGGTGCGTAGGATGGATGGTACGCCTTAAGGTCGCTTATGTGCGATTTGCCCAAGTCTTTCCCGTCTTCCGTGGTTAGACAGTATACCACTGGTGACAATTTTCGTGTTATCACAACGGGACCAGTGTACTTGGGTGCCAACTTCGCTGCGACATGCTGTGCCGCAGATGAGAGAACTCTTTGCCGTTTCACGACACTATCCCCGACCTCGAATTCCCTATCTTTATGGTGCTCGTTATAATACCACGTCTGACGGTTGTACGCGTTTTCTAGATTTTCTACCACCCAGCTGCGCAGCGTCTGTAGCTGGGCAACCCGATGTTTCCAACGTTCGGTCGACGCCAATTCTAAATCTACTGGTGGCTCGCTGCTCGCCCGCACGCATTTAGCTGGCCTCGGCTCTCGCCCGAAATTTAAAAATGCTGGGGAAGTTTGCAATACCGAATGATGCGCCGTATTGTACGCGAATCTAAATTTTGCTAAATTCACGTCCCATTCTCGGTGATCCCTCCCGATGTACGCGACCATCATTGTCTTCAGAATCCGATTGACTCTTTCAACGGGGTTCGCCTGCGGGTGGTACGGAGGGGTGGTACTAATCCGAATCCCATATTGGTTCGTCAACTCGTGTAGGCACTTGTTGGCAAACTCCGTGCCGTTATCTGTGAGGAGCACATCAGGTGTTCCCCACCGCGAAAAAATGAGGTTTTCGAGGGCCTCAGCAATTTTAGGACTGGTCGCTCGTCGGAGTGGGGCGCACTCGATCCACTTCGTGAATAAGTCCTGCATCACGAGGAGGTACGCATGACCGGACTTGCTAGGAGGAAATAGACCCATTATATCGGCAGCGACTACTGACCAGGGCATGTCTATACGGCGCCGACTCATCAGCCCGGAAGGGAGTGTTTGCTCCACTTTCGTCAGCTGGCAAGTGGTACAGCGTCTTACGTACTCCACGGTAGTTCTGTACATGCCCGGTCAGTAGTATGCGTTCCTCGGGGACCACCAACTTCCATTCGTCCCCATCTTGACCTAAGGTCTCCGCAATCAACGGA
The DNA here is from genome assembly GCA_933228785.1 of Lasioglossum pauxillum. NCBI lineage: Eukaryota > Metazoa > Arthropoda > Insecta > Hymenoptera > Halictidae > Lasioglossum > Lasioglossum pauxillum. The sequence continues at coordinate 24,995,706 of OW121699.1, forward strand.
TCGGTTCTCCGGCAAAACAGCTTTCCATCCCGAATCGACCAGTCCTTAAACTTTTGAGGGTTTCCCTCGACCTCCGCGAATTTACTCTCGTACCACCTCGCACGCACGGCAGCTGCTATCTCGATTTCCCCTCCGATGACCTCCCCTCCCTCATACGCGCGCGAGAGCGCATCCGGCACCCTGTTTAACGCCCCTTGTCGATATACGACCTCGAAATCATATTCGAGGAGCTGTAAAGCCCATCGCACTAATCGTCCCGAGGGGTTCTGTAAGTTGCGCAGCCACCATAAGCTATTGTGATCTGTGATCACCGTGAATTTGTACCCTTCTAAATACGGCCTAAATTTTTGTACCGCCCAGACTATCGCCAAACACTCTAACTCCGTCGCCGAGTACTTTCGTTCCGGCAGCGTGAGAGCGCGACTCGCAAAGGCAATTACTTTCTCAACACCCTCGATCTCTTGCGTCAAAACAGCCCCTAATCCGACAGTACTCGCGTCGGTCTGTACCGTGAATGGTATTTTGAAGTCAGGACAGGATAGTGTAGGCGCGGAGGTTATCATGTCGCGAAGGGCTTCGAAGGCGGATTGTTGTCCGTCCTTCCAAACCCACTCGCGATCCTTCCGAAGGAGTTCATTTAATGGTTCCGCAAGTGTAGCGAATCCCGGGATGAACCTACTATACCAGGAAGCCATCCCTATGAATCGCCGCACTTGCTTCACGTTCTTCGGGGTTGGATAAGACATTATCGGCCGGATCTTTTCTGGATCGACGGTTAAGCCTTCCCTACTGACAACAAAACCCAGATAACGGACCTCAGCTCGACAAAACTCACACTTTTCTGGATTGGTGATTAAACCGGCAGCTTTAACTTTGTCCAACACGCGTTTCAACCATTCTAGGTGTTCTTCGAATGTTTTTGTGACGATGATTATGTCATCTAAATAAGAAAACGCGTGGGGTTCCATCTCGAAACGGTCTTTTTCGGAATCGTTCAACATCTGTAACCCGCAGCATACGGTGGCTGGCGGAGATCGCATTGTGATATTCCGCCACAATCCGGAAGAGTGCAATCGAATCCGTACCCGAAAGGAGAGGGGTCACGAGATGGTCTAATACGCGTGCCGAGATCCGGTGTTCCCTATTTCCTATTTTTATCGCGAAGTGGGCCCGCTCGACTGCTCGATCGATCGTCCCCGTGGCCAGGAGAATATAGCAGGATTTCTCGGTGTTCTCTATTGATACCACCCCGTAGCCAACCCGATCTATTACATCGCGACTCACGAAAGTGATAGACGAACCCGAATCTACTAGGGCGCGAACCGGCAGCTCTCCGACCAATACTTCCACCGTTAATAGAGGCGGTCTCTTTTTCTCCCCGAAAGTAAATACTCGGGCCGATACTAATTCCGACGAAGTCCCTCTGGCCCCGTCGAGTGACTCCTCCCCCCATTTCCCGATGATCTATTGTATCTCCGGCAGCTGTTCAGCGTTACGCCCTGCGCCCCGCACCCATAGCAGTGTACTCGTGGTGCTTCCCGGCAATCCCGCGACAAATGCCCGTTTTTCCGGCAGTTCCAACACCCGATCGACGAACTCCCGGACGCGCGTTCTCTGTCGCGCGTCGGTTTCGTTCGCCGATCGGTGTTCGCGGTTTCTCCCGGTTTACGCGGTGGGGGTCTATACGACCGATCCCTCGACTCGGCCCGGTACTCCGATTCCCTTCGCCCTCGGCGCTAAAGGCGCTCGGCGCTAAAGAGTCCCTTTTGCCCGGTTCGATGCTCCATATGCGGGGGTGGGGGGTCGGTCACTCGTTTCGCCACTTCCGGCAGCGATCGCGTTCGCGTATTCTACCTGCACGGTCCTTCCCCTCCCCGGTAACTTGTGAGAGGCGTGGCGATTGGGATCATACGCGAATATCGGATGAGCCATCTCCGACTGTTTCGGGTTTCGTTTCCGTTTCTCTACATCCGACTCGCGTTCCGCCTCTATCAACGCTTTCTCCAATTGATTGAACGATGACACGGTCGCTAATGAAATCGCGTTTCTTATTGACGGTTTCGCCCCCCCCAATAGGTCCGTCTTATCATTTTGTTCTCCGGCCACGGAGGATCTATTCGGTCGAACATTCCCCCCACGCTAATGAGATAATCGCGAACGGGTTCGTGTTCCCCTTGTGACCGATCTTTAATATTCCTTGTTAGAGTGTCGTAATAGTTCGGGTCGCCGAAATATTCCCGAAACTCGCGCACGAACTCCTCCCAAGTCCCTATCTGGGCTTGCCTCCTCTTGTACCAGTGCAATGCCGTACTTTCTAAACAAACCGTCATGCCTCGAAGCAAGTATCGGTCCGGGATGTTGTTGTGTCTACGATGGTCCTCGAAGCGTTCGAGGAAGGCTTCTGAGTCTTCCCCGGGCGCCCCGGAAAACTTTGTACGCCATCGTCTCATCATTTCCGACAATGGCGTTGCGCGGCAATACATTTCGCCACTGATACTCGAAGAGGGTTGCCCCGAGGTACCGAGGAAGGTGTCCGGCAGCTCTTTCCCGGGTCCCCGTTGAGGGGAAGACGGCGGCAGGTATACCTTCCTTTCGAGGGTCATCCCTTCGGCCCGCTCCTCATCCGAGGTCATTGCGTCCGGATTGTCGCTTCCGTCCGCGACATCATCGTATAGGGAATGGTATTCCCACTCGTCCCCCCATCACGGTCCGGCCGTAGCATATTTCCCGGCAGCGAAAATTCCTTAACCGCTCGAGCCGGCAATCAACACCGTTTGTTTATGTTGCCGGTCGTACCCGGGCGAGATAATCTCTCCCGACGGCCTCGCTTCACTACGCGCGAACAAAGGGATCCCGATCTCGACCGCGTCCCGGCATCAACGACCGCTTACGAAAAAAATTTCGAGTTTCTTCAAGTAAACTATCGGGTGACCGAAAACGGTTTCTTACCCCGGCAGCGCGAACCTTTCTATTCCGGCAACTCGAGTCTTCCTATTCCGGCAGTGCGAATAGTCCTTCGATTCGGATTGCTCTCCCCCAGCAATTTTCACAGAAACTGTACAAACCTATCTCGCAACTTATGAGCGCAATGAAAACACTCAATCAAGAAAAATGAATCGATAATTGATATCCCGATTGAACGGCTCTGCTTGGCAGCTTTCAACAACCGGCAGCAACGTCGTTCCGCAAATAATTAATTCACCCACGGGTGATCGCAAATGGGCCGCTTCTTCCGGCAGCTCTGAGCCCGTATCGCAAAAGGAAAAAAAAAGTGAGCGTAATATTCTCGCAACACAACGACAAAACGACACGTGACGTTACTCTCTACGACGGCACAGCTCTCAAAACGACCCGTCCATCACCAAATTTTATATCGGGTTCCTCCGTAATGGAGGAACCACACACACAAAACAAAAATACACCAAACAGTAATCGAAATACACGAAATATATGGGATCTCCCCGGTGCTATCGCTGAGGTCCGAACACGTCGGTACCGCAGAAATCCAAAAAACATTTTAATAAATTAACATTGAATAAGTTAACTGACCACGCCACAAAATAAATATTACGAAAAAAATAGACTACGCGGAATAAATTAAATATCACAGCCGAATATCATTGAGTATACGTCGCGCTCTGATTGGTCCGTGTTTTCCGTTAATAACTCCTAAACAAAGCCGCGGATACATTTTTGCAAAGGAAAATGTCGCTTCCAATGGTCTCAGGAGCCTCGCATTTCCGGGATTTTCACGAATTTTGGGACACCCTGTATATTGTATGAATATTTATATAAGAGTTCTATATACAGGGTGAGTCCGCAGAAACGGAACACCTAAATATCTCCGTTACTGTTCGTTGTACAAAAAAACTTCATAGGACAAAGTTGCACTGTTTGAAGGGCCACATGTAACGGTGTAAGCGACAACATGTTCAAGGTTATTTTTTATGAGATTTCAAGGTCATCGATGTTTCTTTAAATGGAATGATATATCTTCGTTATCGTAATGTTGTAGCTGAAAAAATAACGAATTCATCCATGTAACACAATGTGACCTACAAATGACCTTCAACCCAGAAAAATGGAATAAATAAAATTCAACGTGTAAGATTCCTTTGCTTTATTTCTGTTACGCAAAATGTTCAAAAATATTCCCTTGAGCTGCTATACATTCAAATGTATCGCAATACACAACATAATAACAGATTCGGTGTTGACAGGAAGACATTTATGATATACCTTCACATCTGCGTTCGTACAGAATCGTGTTTATTAACTACTAATTACTCTGAAGACCTTGCTATCAGATTTCCACTGTTTCTAAGATTTCTAATCTATCAGTTTATCGATGAGCGTTTCACAATGCGTTACTTGAAGGAAGACAGGATTGATATGATTTTCATTTATGGAGAAAGTCGACAGTGTTTAAGAGAAGCAGTGCGGTTGTACAAGGACCGATTTCCTAATCGTAATTGTCCATCAGTTTCCGTTTACTTCAGTTTGATAAATAAATTCCGTGAATCTTTCAGTGTTGAAAATAAAAAATGTACGAAGGTGAGGACTGTAAGGAATGAAGCAAACACAATGTTCTGGCAGCAGTGGATACAAACCCTCATGCTAGTACGAGGCAAATCGCACGGGAAAGTGGCATTAGTCAAAAATGTGTAGTGAAAATACTCCATGAACAAAAAATTTCACCCCTATCACCTATCAATTCACCAAGAACTTCATGGTAGAGACTTTGTAAATCGTATAAACTTTTGTCAGTGGGGATTGAGACAATTGATAAACGATATAGCATTTTTTAATAAAGTATAATTTACCGATGAAGCTTCGTTTACTAATCACGGGCAGATAAATTCAAAAAACACGCATTATTGGTCATCTGAAAATCCGCGGTGGTTACGTACAGTCGACAAACAAAGACCATGGTCCGTCAATGTTTGGCGCGGAATTTTAAACAACCAAATAATTGGGCCTCACTTTATCACCGGAACATTAAATGCAGAAAAATACATTGCTTTTTACGAGAATCGTTACCAATTCTCCTGAAAAATACACCCTTGGACATTCGTGAAGATATATGGTATCAACATGCCGGATGTCCAGCCCATTCTTCCCGTGTCGTAACTCAATTCTTAAATAACAAGCTTCCAAATCGTTGGATTGGACGTAACGGACCCGTATTATGGCCAGCTCGCTCACCAGATCTTACACCCCTTGATTTCTACCTATGGGGAAAACTGAAAGACGATGTTTATCATGAACCACCACCCACTGTAGACGACATGAAAGAAAGAATCATCAGGGCTTGTGCGTCGATTCACTCAGAAATGAATTACACAGCAGTACGTTCTGTAACTTCACGGCTAAATGAATGTATAGCAGCTCAAGGGAATATTTTTGAACATTTTGCGTAACAGAAATAAAGCAAATGAATCTTACACGTTGAATTTTATTTATTCCATTTTTCTGGGTTGAAGGTCATTTGTAGGTCATATTGTGTTACATGGATGAATTCGTTATTTTGTCAGCTACAACATTACGTTAATGAAGAGATATCATTCCATTTAAAAAAACATCGATGACCTTTGTAGTGTATCGTTAAGGCAGCGATCTGCGTTATCGGCGTCTCATTAGCGACAAGCGTTTCTCGCTCTTACTAGCGAGTAACCACGCCGATCTTCGAGCGGGCGCAACGGCCATCATTATTATATACGTCACGTAGCGCATCGCACCACGTTGTATTACAGCATTATTTAGTAAACTGTTATATTGACACCGTCTTGTATCAATCGCGTTGAATTCAATCACCATCTACCACACTGGCGACGAGGATAAACGGAAGTACTCAGTGCCTACGGTAAATCACGCGAGTGTCGGATGCAAGCACGTATTCAGCATACGAAACTTGAAAGTATCGCGCAATTTCGAATATCGTTCCGGTATACACTGAACGGCGTCATAGATGAGCGATACAAGTGACAAAGTGAGTGACAAAATTGAACAAGTGGGTGAGAAAACAGCCAAAGTAGGTTGGGTTTATAATTTACGCAAAGACGAACTATTACAAGAGCTACGCAATCGGAATATTACGCACAACGAAAACAACACTGTAGACGAATTGCGGAAAATATTGGTAAACGAAATAAAAACACAAGACCGTAATATCAAGGTGGACCCAAAAAAGGATCCAGAAAATCAACAACAAAACGCCGCGAATACAAGTACCAAGATGGCTTCCGACATTCTAAACTGGAATTCTGTTTGGAGAAAAACGACTGGGAAGTATTTGTTGACCGATTAGAAGTTTACTTTGAGGCTAAGAGCACGCCTGAAACAAAGAAAGCAGCCACAATGCTAACTAAATTGGACGAAGAAGCTTTCAAATTAATACGTAATCTCTGCGCACCAAGTAAACCTCTAGAAAAAACCTACAACGAACTAAAAGCGCACATGACGAATCACCTAAACCCAGCGCCATCAGAAGTCATGGAGAGGTGTAAATTTAATCAGGCCAAACAAGAACAAACGGAAACGGTCGCAGATTTCGTAGCGAGGCTAAAAAAACTTTCATTACATTGTAACCGTACCGCTTACACATCGAAACATCGCGGGAATCTATATCGATCCCTACTGCGATAATTGTGACGTCATGTGTCATCTCCTCAGAGACAAGGATCGCGGTGGCAATCGATATAGAGCCAAGAGGCTGCGTGCGCATCGATCCCCTCTCGATTGCGATCGAAGGAGGTCGATGCGAGCAGCAGACTAAACACTCTGCGTTTGGACTCCATCGAGTACACACGCATGAGTCTGCGAGCGTTCCGCGTGAATCTTAGAGTCGTGAAATAATTCGATATTCCATTTCGAGACGCAAATAAAGTCGACGATTCTGTATTTAGTTGCTAGCCCGGCTAAAGGGCATTTCTAGTCACGAAGTGTGCGAAGTTTGAAATATTATTTGCGAATATTAAAGCGTCAAATCGCGAGATTTGTTAATTGAGAATATTATTTGAGAATCGCCAATGAGGCAAAGTATTTCCTTGTGTTCAAAGCCCGGCAAAAGGGCATTTCTTGTCGCGTTGCGAATTATTTATAGAAATTGATATACTTCGAGTAAAGTCTCGTTATACAACTTGTTTATTGGAGCGTTGAAGCTCATTCTGATTTATCATTCATATTGCGTCAAAAGTGGCGAATTATTGCAGTGTATTCCATTCTTGTAGTGAAATTGATCAGTTTCATGAGTTGCATATCGGCAACCAAATTTATAAAGAATTAATTGAAGATTTTGTTGCATTGTTTGTCGCCCGTCCGACGGGCGGTGTAAGCCGCGCGTTCTGAAGAATTTAGTGAAGGCGGTTCGTCGTAGAGAGACGTTCTCCTACACCGGTACGCGGGATTGCATGTACTTATCTCATTCGCCGGAAAGCGGTAGTACGCGTTGTTTCTGCCGCGATCATTCTTATAGCAGCAAGAAATTGTGTTCCTATTCGCGTTACTGTGTATATCGTTATTCCGCGAGATACACAGTGTGTTTTGCTCAGAACGGACAGCAGGAAAAATTCGCATATCGCCATGACCACGCTTGCGTGCTCTGCCTAGATATCCGTAATTTTTCCCACCAAATTTGTTATCGCCCAGTGTGCAGGAGCCGATTGCCCTTCCCGGAGTTATCCGACAAGACCAATCGTTTGCCTGAGTGTCACTGGCCTGATTTCGAATTAGGTTTATTCCCGTGTGTCCTGCTAAGAGCACGTAGTTGTTTGGGCGGTGAGGAGTCGCCACGGCCACGAATATGTGCCCTGCCTAGTCTCCTGTATCGCGCCATACAACGAGGTGAATTCCGTGGCAGGTAGAGACCGATCGCCGCTCCCGTGGCATCCCGGCAGCACCGATCGGTGACGACTGCTTTTGCCCGAGAAATTCAACCTGATAAATTAAAAAAGGATAAATGCTGCTATATGAAGTGATCTAACGCGTATTGAACAGGTGGCGAGCGTCAAAAGTTCGTTACGGGCGAATGAGAACCGCGGTCGCGTAAATCGTCCGAATTTCTTATACACATTCCTAGCGAGGAATACCGTGTTTACTGTCTACGGTCGTCGCGTCTCTCTCTCGACTGTATTGTGGTCGTATTAGACAGAAGATAACCTTGCGTTTTTATACGTCTGGAAATCACAGAACAGTAGTAATACGGGTGTTCTCATCGATACACATTTAACAGAATATATCTCACTCTTACCAGATATCGTCTCTCAACAATTATTCACATTTGTCTCAACCCTTCCGCCATCCAGTGCCTGGAGGCACGAACCTTCCGTCAAATCAACATCGGGTCTCGTAACCAACCCGGTGTTGGAATTGTTATAAATAGTCTTTTCTGATTTTACAGGCTGAGGGATCCAATTTTCTAGATAACGGGTGTGTCTGGACAACAGCAGAGTCGCCCCGGCCACGTTATCGTGCCCCTGCCGACGCTGATCAGATTGTCTACGCTCACCCGTGATTATCTACAATTTAGAGATCGTTCGCCGCTCCTGTGATTCTCCAGCAGTGCCGTTCGACTTTCTGAATTTTGTTACATTAATCCTTCACCCTATTTAGTACAATTCGAGATCGTTCTCCGCTCCTGTGATTCTCCAGCAGTGCAGTTCGATTTTTTGAATTTTGTTACATTGATCCTTCATCCTATTGTTTATAATTAGAGGTCGTTCGCCGCTCCTGCGATTCTCCAGCAGTGCCGTTCGGTTTTCGGATTTTATAATAGTCTACCACCCTATTAAACCATTTAACCCTTCAACCCTAATAAGATCCTATATATATAATGATATATATTCATATATATATCAGAAGGTAAACAATAGTTTGGTTACAAATTGGCGCCCAACGTGGGGCGGTTTGGTTTAGACAAATTAATTGTTGAAGAGACACAGTATGAGTAAATCAAAGACCCGTGCAGGCAAAATGACAGGACCGGGAGAAGATAACGAGACGTCGAATCCGTCGGTATTATCTAGTACGCGTATTCAACGGACACCACCTCCTGACACCCCAACGGGTTCCGGAAGTCAGGGTCGCACACAGGTTCCAATCGTGTCCGTCGATGTCCAGGCCCCGGGGCAAATGACTACACGCGAAAACGAGATAATGTCCGGTCCCATTCGACAGTTGAAATCTGAGATCGCGCGTTTAATGATTCAAGTCGATCAGCTGACAGCAAAGGTCGAAGAGTCGGTGACAACCGAGGAGATTTACGAACGCGTGACCGAACATAAGTTCGAGATGCGAGATTGGTGTCGTAAAATTGAAGAGCGTATGGATCGTCAAGAAAAGGCACAGGAAGATATCCGCAAACAAATACAGGAATGTTTGGAGCAAGTCCGAAATCAATCAACGACTCATACTCCAACAGTACCAAATGCACAGCCAGATGACCACCGGTTCGGTCCGTCAGAGCTAGATACTACCCGGCAACTGCATACGGACCACATTGACTCAAGATGGGGACCAAATGAGTCAACTCGATTTGAGTCCACCATGGGTTCAATGGCTAGGCCATTCGTGGTGAAACCTCAGATGCCAACTTTTGAGGGTAAAACCACTGAAAGGCCATCTAAATATCTGAGGGAACTCAAGCGATTCGTAGATGCTGCCCGACTGCCTGATGATGAGATGAAATTTATCATCACCCAGTCGTTAAAAGGCAATGCAGGCGAATGGTGGGACATCATGTCCGACCAAATTGCAACATGGCACCAGTTTGCAAATGCCCTATTGTCAAGATTTTGGAGCTCAGCAATCCAAAAAAAGGTCCGAGAAAATCTCAATGGGGGAGTACATCGGGCGGACTCGGGAGTTTCTCGCGTAGCTTACGCGATGAAACTGATCGGAATGGCTCGTGACCTACGGCCACGCCCCACGGACGATGAGATAATACAGACCCTGTCGAAACACTTCACGCAGGCGGTTGACGATTGTGTTCTTGGACAAAATATCCGCACAATCGACGCGTTTTTAGCCTTGCTGGAGAGGTTTGACAATGGGGGAACGGTCAACCGATCGCGGTACGACGAGCGCTCGAATCAGGGACGAGACTGGAGTACGCGAATTCCATATGACCGAGGGAACCAACCTGCAACAAACACGTCGCGGATGAACCCGATAACTCCGATTCAACAGCGGCAAAATCGAGAGAATCAGAGGTCGGGAGCCGAATATCAACGACCGGCAATGGATAACCAAAATCCAAGGTTTGATAATATGAGACCATGGCAAGACAACCGTCGACCGCAGGAACGACCTCGAGAGAGTGCCCCCAATCGAATCCGAATGGCTCAGTTGGATGAGGAAGTACCGGAGGAGGACCAGGAGGTCATAGAGCTGGAGGAAAGCACGGGAAACGAATAAGGGGAACCTCAGAAGAACGTATGAGCGACTTCCCCGCTCAGGCGAGAGGAATCTCCGGTGAAATACAAAGGGAAGAGATTCAAATAGTAATAGGATCATTATTCCCGGACATACGTCAGGAACTCCAGGAGGAAGGAAAGTCACCGCTTCCCAACAGAGAAATTAACCGCTGCCCAGAGGTCAAAATAAAGATCGAAGGGATTCTCACCAAGGCTCTCATTGATACGGGAAGCACCGTTACAGCGGTGTCTGAAGCGTGGTACGACGAACATCGCGAAAAATTAACCAAATGTCCCACGCTCCCGATAACTGGAGCAGTGGTGATTGGAGCAACGGGTGGCAAATCAACCCGATTAAAGAAACAAGTCTGGGTGACTCTTGGTCACAAGGATCAGACAATGGAAACAACGGCGATCGTGGTACCGGGATTGGTATGTGAAGTCATTCTTGGTGTGGATACACTGAGACGTGCGAAGGCCACCATTGACTTCGGGAATTAATTACTCTCGCTGAATACAACAACCGGTCAAGCAATAGTAAGGATGACAGAGGAAGTAGACACCGATGAAATGGCTGTCCGAGGCTTGAAAGAAGAGATAAATCAAACAAGTACATCACAAAAATCTCGAGAAGACATCATGAGATCACTACTCGAACCAGTTCCAGCAAGCCAAACACAGAAGGAGAAATTGCGAAGAGTAATCGAGTCATTCCCAGAGGTATGGAGAGACGAAATCGGAAGGGTGAGCTGTTACGAGCATCATTTGCATGTAAAACCCACCAAACCATACTGTAGCAGAACATACCCGATACCACTGAAATACATGGACGCCGTAGATGCGGAGATACAAAGAATGCTGGAAAATGACATTATCCGTCCGAGCACGAGTCCATACTTGAACCTAGTAGTACCGGTTCTCAAGAAAAATGGATCTCTAAGACTGTGCCTCGATGCTCGAAAATTAAATGAATTTCTTGTGGATGACCACGAGATGTCGGAAACGCCAGATGCTCTTTTCCAACGATTCGAAACTATAGACTACTTAACCAGTCTCGACTTGACAAACAGTTTCTGGCAAGCCCCCTTACACCATCATCAAGGAAATACACCGCGTTTCTTTATCGGGGCCGATGCTATGAATACGTAGTCACACCGTTCGGACTAAAAACAAGCAGTGCGAGCCTGGTAAGAGCACTGAGACGAGTATTGGAAGGGATGGAGGGATTCGTAGTCAACTTCATTGACGATATCCTCTGTTCCTCACCGACGTTCGAAAAACATCTCGAACACCTCGCGGCTCTGCTAAAACGACTACGAGAAAATAATATCACATTGAATTTGGAAAAATGTAAATTCATGAGACGGGAAGTCAAATTCCTCGGCCACATACTTTCCAGAGAAGGGTTAAAACAAGACCCTGAAAAGCTCGCTCTGATTCGCGAATTTCCAACTCCGCGCAACGTCAAACAGTTACGCGGATTCTTAGGCCTGGTGAACTATTATAGTAAATTCACCAAGAAACACGCCGAAACCACCACACCGTTGCTGGCACTCCTGAAGAAAGGAAGTCGATGGAAATGGGACGAGGGTTTACAAAAAGCATTCGATCAAGCTAAAAATGCATTCTGTACAGAGGTTGCATTACAGTACGCGAACTCGAATCAACCATACTTCCTATCAACGGATGCAAGCTCAACAGCACTTGGAGCGGTACTAGAACAACGAGATACGAGTGGCGAATTAAGACCTGTCACATTTATAAGTCGGACATTAAGAGGCCCAGAATTATCGTATTTTACGACGGAAAAAGAGCTATTGGCAATAGTATGGGCATTGGGGAAACTCCGAACATACCTATACGGAGGAAAAATCAAGTTGCTAACCGACCACAAGGCAATTACGTTCTTGATGAATAGTAAACTTCTTAGTCAACGGCTAACACGATGGATCCTGTCCATTCAAGATTATCAAATTGAGATCCAGTATCGTCCAGGAAAAGAAAACATTCCTGCAGACACAATGAGCAGACTGGATAACGTACTGATCGGAGATTCAGCCGAACGGGAGACACGAGTACCGATACTGACAGCCTTGGCACGAGCAATGTCACCGACACTACTGTCCGCGCTCAAAAAACTCTCAGAATGGCAGCGGAAAGACGAAAAGTTACGACGCGAAATCGAACGTTGCGAACAAAAACTTGATAACGCGGAGAATCGGTTTCACATTCGAAATAGCAGGTTGTATCACGCGGATAGAAATGGTAGGGAACGTCCGGTAATTCCGTCTCAATTACGCGACTCTCTTATACGCGAAGTACATGAGATCTATGCGCATATAGGAGGAGACAAAACAGCGAAGCTCCTGTCAGAGGACTTCTATGTCTCAAAATTACATCGTTGCACGCGAAAACTAGTTGCCGCGTGCGATACGTGTCAACGCGTAAAGATTCCTACCCATGCGATACATACCGATATGCAGAGCATAATACCGGGGTGCCCTCTCGAGGTGTTGTCCGTTGACTTTTACGGTCCGTTACCGACATCAAGGGGAGGCGTGGGATATATTCTGGTAATTGAAGAGCTATTTACCAAATACGTAAAATTATACCCGATGCGAAACGCGACGACCACCGTGACACTAGCGCGCATTTTTAAAAATTATATACCGCGATACGGGAAACCGAAAAGGATCCTGACCGACCATGGAACGCAGTTCACGGCGAAGAAATGGATTCAGACCCTAAAAGAAGAAGGCATCCACCACGTCCTTTCATCCATCCGTCACCCACAAAGTAACCCAGTGGAAAGGGTGAATAGAGAGATCGGACGGATCCTCCGTACAGTGGCCTCCATGCACACGCGTCGTGGGCTAAATGGACTAACCTAATCGAAACCTGCTGCAACGAAGTGGTTCATGACAGCACAGGTTTTACACCTGTAGAACTCCTGCTACAGGAGAAACCTGTACGACCATGGTCAAAGTGGTTTAAGCAAGCAGAAATTTCGAGAAAAACAAAGGACGAACAGAACAACAACATGATGCAACTTGCTTTCCAAAGAATGACGAAAAAAGCCGACGAACGGTGTGCACGCGCGAATACGGGAAGACGCCACAAGCAATATGAACTAGGCGATTGGGTATTGGTCAAAACAAACCCAATATCCAATGCCGCGGACAGAGAGATCGCAAAGTTTTTCCATTTGTACGAAGGACCGTACGAACTAGTGATGAAAAAAGGGCCATCGACGTTCGTACTGAGAAAACCCCACTCCGAAGACGTCCGGGGAACGTTCCACACTTCGAGCCTACGGCCATATCAAAGGTTAGAAGAAGATACAGTGTACTGATGTAAACAGACACTCTAATGCGCAAAATTCCCTACCTTCGGGGGTTTCCAGGAAAATCCGAAACACGCAGATATAAGAGGCTACGAGAACCGGAACAAGGCACAGTACCTCAACAGCCATGGAAACGAAACGTGACGTGGGAACAATCGCATATGCATACTGGGCCATGGTAAATCGGCCAACTCAAACTGGCATGGACCTACATCCACACAGCGTGGAGTCCGTAACACTGCCAACCATAACACCGGGTGTGTGGGATCCGCGGCCACACCGCTTTAACAAATTCCGGACTGGAGTAGCCGTACAAGTGACAGCGCGCAAATGCATCGCCAAGATGCAGACACCACGCGATGGCCCGGGCTCCAGTAGATCACGACGGGGAACCAAAGAACCCGGCACCATGGAAGACACAGGAGCACGACAAAAATTGGTGCTCCAGGAAGTATCCATACAGTGCAGCGAAAAAAAAATAACACCACCACAAAAGCGGCTAGCTGTTGAAAACGACGAACCAGGGACGAGCGACCTAAATCAATCCTGGGAAGTCATCCCTGAGGACATTGTCCAGGGAGGACATGGAACAACGATCCTGGAGGAAGACGAGACGCAGTGGTTTTGGACTGAGGCCGACCTGACTGGGGATCCGGTCGAAGTACCAATGCTCGACCCACACGACCCTTTAGGCCTGCTAAGCGAGTTGAAGGACGACACGGACTCCATGCTGGAGCAGCTCGACCTTGCAGAAAGCAAAATCGACGAAAAGTGAAGATGCGAGTGTGTGGCCATTAATTGGTATTAACTGACAAAATGAAAGGACTGTTTAGTTTATGGCACTGCGCCGAGTGAAAAACTGTGGATTTTTGTTTATCAAGTATTCATGCCAAGTAAAAAAAAAATTGTTTATTTTATAATATCACGCCAAGGGTAAAGACCATTTATGTTCAAATGCTGCGCCGAGTGCACAAACGAAATTTTTTTTTCTTTTCTCTCCGTCAATTATTCATGCCAAATGCAAAAACTGTTTATTTTTTTTAAGTATTACGCCGAGTGCAAAGACTTGTTTATTTTATGTCGTTACGCCGAGCGCGAGCGCCCATATTAATTAGTTTACTGGCGATATAGTGACACCGAGATTTCTGATACGTATCTACTGCGTTCACGTACCAGAAATCTCGGGATCGGGGAAGGGGGTATGTGTAACCGTACCGCTTACCCATCGAAACATCGCGGGAATCTATATCGATCCCTACTGCGATAATTGTAACGTCATGTGTCATCTCCTCAGAGACAAGGATCGCGGTGGCAATCGATATAGAGACAAGAGGCTGCGTGGTCAGAGAGGTAAGGAGGTCGATGCCAAAGAGGATTAGATAGAGGTGAAGGTCCCATAAGAGCCCTATGTTAAAAGCTGTGGCACGTTTTGCAGCGCTCCTAACGAGTCAAATACCGAACTATTCACCTATCCCCTTGCTCCGCACCCCGAAAACGGTCCCATCCTTTATACCTCATTTTACGGTTCGCTCTATACTATATATTATACTTTAAGACTCAATTTTTTCGGACTATAAAATTTAAAACAATTTATATACATACATGTTACGTAGTTAGGTAGGAAGAATATGAAAGAAAATAGAATACAATTTAAAAGTACATTTACATTTATTTTCAAGATCATATTTATATTACATATTTTTACAAAAACTTTTTATATTTGTTGGAATTAACATTATTTTGTATGTTTTGCCTTATAAATCTGGCTTCCCAATGACATCTTATTGTTATGAATATTTTTAAAAATATCTCGCTATGTAAAGGATTGCATAAATGCAATTCTTTACATGAATTTAGTATATGGTACAAATGTTTAGAGACGTTAAGAGCAGCTAACAGTTCCTCAATCGAATTATTGAATGCATTTTCCCAGACTAAAATCGTATTAAAAACTTCCGTCTTTACGAAGGATAAACCCTTCGTCTCCGTTTTATTTTTCAGTGTTGTGTACAAGCATTCTAAACTGAATGTTGCCGAATCATTAAATAATATATCTGCGCAAATATCGCAATATGTTTTTTTAATAAATTTATTGCATATATACCCTGCAATGTAGTACACCGCACTTTGTTCGCCGAAATTTTCAATAGACAGATCTTTATCCTCATAATCTATTGTAAGCTGACTAACATCTATTAAAATGTTTTGATCTTCACCTTTTTCATTTTCATTCATTTTTTGAATGAATTTTCAGCGATTGAACTTAATTTAATGAGCGTTGAATTTAAATCTGGTTCGCAATTCGTCATATCCGATACTTTTGACATTCGTGTTATGAAAATATGTTTAAACCCGGCCTAAAAATTGCGCACAGACGGATTTGAATTACAGCCATGCTGTTGCCTAATCACTGCAAATAAATTTTCTAGTGGATCCTGGTTTAGTCTTCTTGTTTGTATTTTATCTACATGAAAATTATTGTTTAGATCATGGACTAAATTTAGCAAACTTTCTATGGATAAAATCCACCCATTAATACAAGGTGGATTTTTCTTGTTTATGAATATTATTGAAGTTAAAGATTGTTTGATATTTCTTAAAAAATCTGCGTGTTCGCTATTTTTATGTATTGCATAATTAAATTTTGGCATTGAAGGTTTTTTTAACAAACTGCTATTGACACAATCAAAGAGTTTGTCCATATCAAGTATTAGTTGAGCAGTAGTTGATTGTTCTGAAAATTTTTCTGGGTATATCGTTTGATAGCAAAGCATAGCTGTATGCATTGATTCACTGAATACCTGTGCTGCATACCTAACTTTCATTTTTGAAAAATGATTTAAATTCATATGTTTTTCGCTGATCTTCGGTATTAGATTTAATTTTTTCAGTTTGCTGCAATCGAAAACTGTTTGTACGTCTTTCCATGAAGCGATTCCCCCTTTATACTTTATATCGCTTTTGAGTAAATTATTGCGAAATGATTTGAGCAAATGAGGAAAATCATACATACAGTGAATAATGCAGTTGTTTCTAATGAAATGTGGTTGAGAAATGGTTACATTTAAACTTTTAAATAGCGATTGATTAATCGGAGCTTGATCGCAAACTAAACATTTTACAATAATATTGCTTTCATGTAACCTATCTATGGCATTAAAGACTATATCTCGTAATTTGACATTGGATGTCTTACTGCTACATAGATAGTATCCTATGGATTGTTTCATACATTTTTTTATCCACACTATCTGCAAAACTAACGCTGTCTTTGCCAGCATAGGCGTTCTTAACTCCCCATGGTCTTCTACGCCTATAAATTTGTCTTTATTTGGCTCGTAATGTATTTCCCGATTTAGATGAATTTCATCGAATATTAAATTTACGATTTTCTCGGAATCTTCTTTGTCTTTAAATATATTTTTCAAATGATTCAACACTTGTATATTCAACCCAGAATGCATTTCAAAACTTTGTTGGTAAGTATGTAGAGTTCTTATTGACGGAAGTGTTAATACTTTTAATAAAAATCTGTATGCTCTTGGTGAATGATAAAATACACTGAGCGCAAAATCTTTTATTTCGTTACTAAATCTATATCCGGCTTTTTTAATTTTGCTTAATTGCAATTGTGTGGCAAATAATGCATGCGAAATTGGATTGAGAAACCGCTTACTTTGTTGAATCAGTTGAGCTGCTGCTATTGTTCTGTCTCGACATTTCTGTCTTTGCAGTCGTTGATGCCTCATTTGGTACCTTTTTACAACCAGTTTATAGGCTGCTAACTTTCTTTTATTTTTAGGTGTGGTAGTTGATGAACACGTTGCTTGTAATTGCCGAGGACTCGATATCGGTGTAGCTTTAGTAGGAAAAGGTAAAACAGATTCTATTAATTGTTCCAAAATAATAAACAAAACTACAAACAGACATCAGGTAGTTGCACTCGTCAGTTCAAGCAAGTGTTTCATCCTGTGACTACCTAATATATTACCTACAGTTAGCATTTAATAAAAGAATTAATGTAATTAAATTTTTTTGCAATTCAGAAATCCCATTTGTTTAACAAAAAAATGAATACAATTATCAAAATTTAATTACGATTTAATTAGTAGACTATTTTAACTATAAATTCTTTAAGAAATTACTTAAAAAGATTATTGTTATAATCAAATGAGATTTCTTTACATTAACACTACCGGTTCAAAATTATAAGATCTGTGAACATACAAGTACTTGGTCCTGGATTTTCCATATCTGGATCTTCAGAATTTGCCCCTGATGCGATGCTCTGGTATTGATGATGTGAAACAGTTTGCGCTGTATTAAATAAATTTTGCACATAAGATTTAAATAATATTACATCAAGTACTTATAAAACTGTATTTACCTTGTATTTTTTCACCCAGAATATTCCTTATATATGGAATGGCACCTTTTCTCAACAATGGTCTAGGAAACATTTTTGCAATATCGGAGTTTACAAAATGCTCACTGCAAACTTTATATTTTATATAATTTGAGTTTGGATCCTCTTCAATATTGCAAATTCGCAACCACTCTTTTTGTCTACAAAATACCATACCACGATATATTAATAATTGTATAAACTACGTGTAAGCCAAAAGTCAAGTATACTTGGGTATACTTATTTAAGTTTATACTTACATATGCGGCTCTTTAGGTATACTAAACAAACTGCGAACGTTCCGTTGCCCTCTTTGCTTGCAAATGTAACAATACGTAGGCATTTTTTACCTTACAAAACCAAAAATGCTTGCAAATGTAACAAATACTCAATCCAAGTCAATCACTCAAAGCGATTTGATCACAAATGGCGTACATGGATGGCGTGGGGACGCGAAGATTTCAGTCGGCGTGTACAAGAAAAATATAAGAAGGGAAATAAGCTGAATAAAACTGTAACGTATAGTTCGGTATTTGACATAAGAGATGGCGCTGTAAAAGTGGCCACAGCACCTTCACCTCTATCTAATCCTCTTTGGTCGATGCGAGCAGCAGACTAAACACTCTGCGTTTGGACTCCATCGAGTACACACGCATGAGTCTGCGAGCGTTCCGCGTGAATCTTAGAGTCGTGAAATAATTCGATATTCCATTTCGAGACGCAAATAAAGTCGACGATTCTGTATTTAGTTGCTAGCCCGGCTAAAGGGCATTTCTAGTCACGAAGTGTGCGAAGTTTGAAATATTATTTGCGAATATTAAAGCGTCAAATCGCGAGATTTGTTAATTGAGAATATTATTTGAGAATCGCCAATGAGGCAAAGTATTTCCTTGTGTTCAAAGCCCGGCAAAAGGGCATTTCTTGTCGCGTTGCGAATTATTTATAGAAATTGATATACTTCGAGTAAAGTCTCGTTATACAACTTGTTTATTGGAGCGTTGAAGCTCATTCTGATTTATCATTCATATTGCGTCAAAAGTGGCGAATTATTGCAGTGTATTCCATTCTTGTAGTGAAATTGATCAGTTTCATGAGTTGCATATCGGCAACCAAATTTATAAAGAATTAATTGAAGATTTTGTTGCATTGTTTGTCGCCCGTCCGACGGGCGGTGTAAGCCGCGCGTTCTGAAGAATTTAGTGAAGGCGGTTCGTCGTAGAGAGACGTTCTCCTACACCGGTACGCGGGATTGCATGTACTTATCTCATTCGCCGGAAAGCGGTAGTACGCGTTGTTTCTGCCGCGATCATTCTTATAGCAGCAAGAAATTGTGTTCCTATTCGCGTTACTGTGTATATCGTTATTCCGCGAGATACACAGTGTGTTTTGCTCAGAACGGACAGCAGGAAAAATTCGCATATCGCCATGACCACGCTTGCGTGCTCTGCCTAGATATCCGTAATTTTTCCCACCAAATTTGTTATCGCCCAGTGTGCAGGAGCCGATTGCCCTTCCCGGAGTTATCCGACAAGACCAATCGTTTGCCTGAGTGTCACTGGCCTGATTTCGAATTAGGTTTATTCCCGTGTGTCCTGCTAAGAGCACGTAGTTGTTTGGGCGGTGAGGAGTCGCCACGGCCACGAATATGTGCCCTGCCTAGTCTCCTGTATCGCGCCATACAACGAGGTGAATTCCGTGGCAGGTAGAGACCGATCGCCGCTCCCGTGGCATCCCGGCAGCACCGATCGGTGACGACTGCTTTTGCCCGAGAAATTCAACCTGATAAATTAAAAAAGGATAAATGCTGCTATATGAAGTGATCTAACGCGTATTGAACAGGTGGCGAGCGTCAAAAGTTCGTTACGGGCGAATGAGAACCGCGGTCGCGTAAATCGTCCGAATTTCTTATACACATTCCTAGCGAGGAATACCGTGTTTACTGTCTACGGTCGTCGCGTCTCTCTCTCGACTGTATTGTGGTCGTATTAGACAGAAGATAACCTTGCGTTTTTATACGTCTGGAAATCACAGAACAGTAGTAATACGGGTGTTCTCATCGATACACATTTAACAGAATATATCTCACTCTTACCAGATATCGTCTCTCAACAATTATTCACATTTGTCTCAACCCTTCCGCCATCCAGTGCCTGGAGGCACGAACCTTCCGTCAAATCAACATCGGGTCTCGTAACCAACCCGGTGTTGGAATTGTTATAAATAGTCTTTTCTGATTTTACAGGCTGAGGGATCCAATTTTCTAGATAACGGGTGTGTCTGGACAACAGCAGAGTCGCCCCGGCCACGTTATCGTGCCCCTGCCGACGCTGATCAGATTGTCTACGCTCACCCGTGATTATCTACAATTTAGAGATCGTTCGCCGCTCCTGTGATTCTCCAGCAGTGCCGTTCGACTTTCTGAATTTTGTTACATTAATCCTTCACCCTATTTAGTACAATTCGAGATCGTTCTCCGCTCCTGTAATTCTCCAGCAGTGCAGTTCGATTTTTTGAATTTTGTTACATTGATCCTTCATCCTATTGTTTATAATTAGAGGTCGTTCGCCGCTCCTGCGATTCTCCAGCAGTGCCGTTCGATTTTCTGAGTTTTATTACATTGATCCTATTGACAATTCGAGATCGTTCGCCGCTCCTGTGAGTTTCCAGCAGTGCCGTTCGGTTTTCGGATTTTATAATAGTCTACCACCCTATTAAACCATTTAACCCTTCAACCCTAATAAGATCCTATATATATCAGAAGGTAAACAATAGTTTGGTTACAACATTGCAAGTTTATCGACCTTAAAACAGCATTGAGGGATCAGCTAGTCTGCGAAATAAGAGATCATGATACGAGAGTGGAGTTGTTTAAAAAATCCGCGTTAACGTTTGACGATGCATTCAAGGAGGCAATGGCAAGGGAGAGTGCGATGAAAAATGCAAGCGGTTCTCTAAAAACGTTAGAAAAAGGATCGTTCCAGCAAGACGTATACGCGTTGAATTCTTCGATACAAGGACGACGGCAAATAAGTAAATACGAGAAGCAGCCACGAGGACAGCAGAATTTCGCATACCCAACCAACAATTCTCCGTCACAGCAGCAGACTCCAAGGCCAAATCAGGGCTATAATTGTTATTGTTGTGGGAAACCGAACCATCGGGCTTCGTTCTGCCGGTATCGTTTCCAATATTGTAAATCTTGCGGCGGGAGAGGGCACTTAGAACAGGTATGTCGGGACAAAAAATCACCAGCGGTAAAGTTTTTAAATATGACGGGCGATGGGCGTACGCCGATACAAGAAGAGGGCAGCGGAAACGACTATGATTGTCATCATTTCTATCCCTTAAACGTATGTTACGCAACCGATAGAATTAATTATAGTACGCGCCCGGTTACCCCAAGCAACGCTAACATTAACGCGGAGCCATTGTTTTTGGAAATTCGATTAAATTCAAAACTTTTAAAAATGGAAGTAGACACCGGTACCTACGTAACAGTTTTGTCAGAGCATACCAAAGAAATGTATTTTAAGGATTCGAAACTTAAAAAAACAAACCACCATCTACGCGGTTACGCAAACGACATATTACGCCCTATAGGATTATTAGACGACATTCACGTAACGCTCGACAACAAGACGATCAAGCTCAGCTGTTTCGTACTACCAGGTATGGGACCGCCTTTAATAGGCAGGCAATGGCTCGCAGCATTCGGGCTTTGGCCATTAGAAATCGGTATATCGAGAATTGGGAAGGATAGAATACAAACCTTAAAGGTGATAGACGTGAAGGCTCAATTAATTAAAGAATTCGAACCGTTATTTAGTAATACACCGGGGTTATTTAATAAGGGTAAACTAGTGATACATTTAAAAGAAGATGCAAAACCCGTTGCCCTCAAGGCAAGGCACGTTCCGCACGCGATGAAGCCTTTGATCGAGGAAGAGCTGACGAGGTTAGTAAAGCTCGGACATGTGGTCCCGGTAGATGTAAGCGAGTGGGCTACTCCCATCGTACCCGTAATAAAAAGTAACGGTAAGATACGAATATGCGGGGATTTCAAGCTCACCATAAATCCGCATATAATCACTAATAAAAACCCACTTCCGCGAATTGAAGACGTGTTTGCAGCGATGCAAGGCGGAGAAAAATTTTCAGAACTGGATCTGTCGCACGCGTACATGCAAATTCCGGTAGACGAGAATAGTCAGGTTTATTTAACGATCGTAACACATTTGGGATTATACAGGTACACGAAAATGGCGGAGGGCGTAAATACCGGGCCGGGGGATTTTCAATCCAAAATAGAAAGTCGCATCCAAGGAATTGACAAGGCAATTGCCTATTTATTATTATTAGTGTGCGAACGGTTACAAAATTGCGGATTGCGATTAAATAAGGATAAATGTCAGATAAGGATGAACAGAATTGAACTATTAGGATTCGTGATTGATAAAAACGGGCTACACAAGTCTAAGTCAAAAGTCAAAGCGATTGTCGAAGCGCCAACGCCCGAAAACACAAAACAGTTACTTTCCTTCTTAGGGCTAGTCAATTTTTACGCGCGTTTTTTAAAACACCGCTCCGATATGCTAAAACCCTTGTACGACTGCGCAAATAGTAAAAGTTTCTTCTGGAACGACGAATGCGAAAACTCTCTCTCTTGGGTAAAACGAGAGCTCATCTCACCCAGAGTACTTGCGCACTACGACCAAAATGAAGAGATTGTTTTAGCTTGCGACGCATCGTCTTATGGTCTATCCGCGAGTCTGTCACATAAATATAAAGACGGCTCAGAACGACCGATAGCATTCGCCTCAAAAAGAATACCAAAAGGCAAAATGCACCGAGCGATCATCGACAAAGAAGCAAGCGCGATCGTTTTCGGATTCAAGCGATTTTACGACTACATATTCGGCAGGGAAATTACATTGCGTACAGACCATAAGCCGCTGCAATATACAGGGTGTCTCAAAATTCCTCCAGGACCCGAAAATGGGAGGTTCCTGAGATCATTTCAAGCGACATTTTCCTTTGAAAAAATGTCGTCCGCGGCTTCGTTAACGAGTTATTAACGAAAAACACGGACCAATGAGAGCGCGAGCTAGACGCGTGCAGCCTGGCGCGCCGGCAGCCGAGTGTCAGTGGCACGCCGCGATGTCACAACGAACAAAAGTTTCTCGATGATGTGAATCCTCGCCAATTTCGATAAGCTTTGGATATGTTGTCAATACCGTGATTCTGAACAATATTTCTCTTTACAGTCTTTGTCGATCGGCTTTAGTTTACGAGATAATTGTAAAAACATGTAATTGTAAATCGATCTCCTCGCCGATTTCGATGAGCTTTATTCCATAGGAAAAAAGATATTTAAAACATCGAATAAATAACATATTTCAAAGTCATCGAAATCGGTGAGGACCCACATCATCGGCAACTTTACCCGAACGAGAGAAGAAGCAGAAATTTATCGAATTAAAAACTCACTTATTCAGCCGTAAATCCATTTGCTTATTACTCCGGTGAAGCACAAAACATGGAACACCACATTTTCACACAATTTCACACAATTTCTGAACACTTAGCACACTTTTCTAATTCGTATCGATAGCGAACGAAATTACATACTCCGACGCGGAAAGAGTTCCATGCTCTTCGCGATCCCGCGCGAAACTATGCTCTCCCAGCCTACAATGTATTCGATGAAGGCGTCGTTTAAAACAAATGAAATCGTTCCCAAGGAAATATTGATTTTTCGAGAATCATATGGTATTGATTTTTCGAGAATCATGTGATTCTCGAAAACATCGATTCTTGACGAACGAACGATGCCATGGACAAGATATCTCGTGTATCTTTATTACTGATATAACGTGCTATTATTCATTCACAGCATCGTTGCGTCGACATCACGGAAACGAGATATCTCGTAGATTGTAGTTTCTGTGCCCCTCTGAAAAGGACTAATTAAAAATTTTATAAAAAAAAATTAAACCGACTTTGAAGAAACGCACACACGAACTTAAATAAGGATTTTCGTAATTTCCAGTGTCGAAATTTTCGAAATTTTCAATTTTGTGCCGCCTTCGAAAAGATTGTATTGTATTTAAGTTCATGTGTGCATTTCTTCAAAGTCGGTTTAATTTTTTTTTATAAAATTTTTAATTAGTCCTTTTCAGAGGGGCACAGAAACTACAATCTACGAGATATCTCGTTTCCGTGATGTCGACGCAACGATGCTGTGAATGAATAATAGCACGTTATATCAGTAATAAAGATACACGAGATATCTTGTCCATGGCATCGTTCGTTCGTCAAGAATCGATGTTTTCGAGAATCACATGATTCTCGAAAAATCAATACCATATGATTCTCGAAAAATCAATATTTCCTTGGGAACGATTTCATTTGTTTTAAACGACGCCTTCATCGAATACATTGTAGGCTGGGAGAGCATAGTTTCGCGCGGGATCGCGAAGAGCATGGAACTCTTTCCGCGTCGGAGTATGTAATTTCGTTCGCTATCGATACGAATTAGAAAAGTGTGCTAAGTGTTCAGAAATTGTGTGAAATTGTGTGAAAATGTGGTGTTCCATGTTTTGTGCTTCACCGGAGTAATAAGCAAATGGATTTACGGCTGAATAAGTGAGTTTTTAATTCGATAAATTTCTGCTTCTTCTCTCGTTCGGGTAAAGTTGCTGATGATGTGGGTCCTCACCGATTTCGATGACTTTGAAATATGTTATTTATTCGATGTTTTAAATATCTTTTTTCCTATGGAATAAAGCTCATCGAAATCGGCGAGGAGATCGATTTACAATTACAAGTTCTTACAATTATCTCGTAAACTAAAGCCGGCCGACAAAAACTGTAAAGGGAAATGTTGTTCAGAATCATGGTTTTGACAACATATCCAAAGCTCATCGCGATTGGCCAAGAAATAATACATCGATCGATTTTCAATTACATGTTTTTACAATTATCTCGTAAACTAAAGCCGATCGACAAAGACTGTAAAGAGAAATATTGTTCAGAATCACGGTATTGACAACATATCCAAAGCTTATCGAAATTGGCGAGGATTCACATCATCGAGAAACTTTTGTTCGTTGTGACATCGCGGCGTGCCACTGACACTCGGCTGCCGGCGCGCCAGGCTGCACGCGTCTAGCTCGCGCTCTCATTGGTCCGTGTTTTTCGTTAATAACTCGTTAACGAAGCCGCGGACGACATTTTTTCAAAGGAAAATGTCGCTTGAAATGATCTCAGGAACCTCCCATTTTCGGGTCCTGGAGGAATTTTGAGACACCCTGTATTTTTGGACCAAAATCAGGGATTCCGCTCACCGCGACCAGCAGGCTGCAACGATGGGCATATTACCTATCAGGGTTCAGATATAAAATAGAGTATATAAAATCGGAAAACAACGGTGACTGCGACGCATTATCCAGATTACCCATTGAAGACGAGATAGATATTTTTAACACGGATTTCACACCAATTAATTTCATATCAAACGGGTTAGACGTAATAAACAGTAAAAGAATCGAATACGAAACGAACCAATGCAGGGTTTTGAAAAATATTTGAAAATATACAATTTCGGGCTGGCCCCCCAGTCATAAATTAACTGACGAAGAAAAAAGGTATTTTCCAAAAAGGGTGGATCTCTCAGTAGAAGAGAAAT
The DNA here is from genome assembly GCA_933228785.1 of Lasioglossum pauxillum. Classification (NCBI taxonomy): domain Eukaryota; kingdom Metazoa; phylum Arthropoda; class Insecta; order Hymenoptera; family Halictidae; genus Lasioglossum; species Lasioglossum pauxillum. Next base: position 25,021,553 of record OW121699.1, read on the forward strand.
GTTTATTTTGGGGCAACAGAATTGTAATACCCAAGTCCTTGCAACCTGCTGTTCTGAAAGAGCTGCATCTCTCGCATCTTGGAATTGTTAAAATTAAAATGCTCGCCCGCTCCTACGTATGGTGGCCAGGTATAGATCACGACATAGAGCAACTCGTCAAGTCATGTATAGTTTGTTTAGAGGAAAGAAAGAAACCACCGAACGCGCCACTGACACCGTGGCCGTGGCCGGATAAAGTATGGAGTCGCATACTATGCGATTTTCTGGGACCATTCATGGGACATATGTTTCTGGCCGTCATCGATGCCCATTCAAAATGGCCAGAAATCATAGATTTTCGTCAAAACACAAAAGCAGACAAGTTGATATTAAAATTCAAACAGCTTTTTGCTCGGTACGGGTTAGTAAAACATGTGGTCTCAGATAATGGCAGACAATTTACGAGCGAAGCGTTTCAAACCTTCCTATCGGGATTAGGGATCAAACACACCTTCTCGCCACCCTATCACCCAGCTACCAACGGCGCGGCAGAGAATTTCGTAGGCATCTTCAAGGATAAAGTCTCCAAAATTGTGAAGGGAGGGAAGACGCTAGAAGACGCGATCGTTACATTTCTGTTCGATTACCGTTCAATTGCCCAGTGTACAACTGGCAGAAGTCCAGCTTCGCTCATGTTCAAGCGCGAGTTACGAACACGATTCGACGTGTTCAAACCCAGCGTGGAAGATACCGTTATAACAAGCAGCATTCGCAAATGGTAAGCAAAGGAGGCTCTCGCCGCGTGGTTTTCGAAGAGGGAGATACAGTTATGACCGATAACCACAGCGCGGGCAACAAGAGAGTCAAGGGGAAAATCGTACAAAAGGTATCTCCATCTACGTTTAAAGTCCAGGTTTCGCCGGGCGAAATTTGGAAGCGTCATACGGACCAATTAATCTCGGTAGAACCAAACGAGCCATTAGTACGACGCTCCGCACGGCTAAGAGAAAAAATGTAGATGCAACGGCTCTTAAAGCGGAAGGACTTGTAGTGTATCGTTAAGGCAGCGATCTGCGTTATCGGCGTCTCATTAGCAACAAGCGTTTCTCGCTCTTACTAGCGAGTAACCACGCCGATCTTCGAGCGGGCGCAACAGCCATCATTATTATATATGTAGGATATAAGCTATGAATAAGTTAATACGTCCGAAAATGTAAATGTTTTAAGATTTAATTTCAAATATATTAAGTACAACTTTAAAACACGTCTTTACTTTTACAATTGTCAAACCGGAATCATTCAAACAACGCAACTCATAAACAAGAAGAACGACAAAATTAATCAATAAACAATAAATATCGAATCGTCGCGTCGTTACAGTAACTAACGACGCGACATTCGAGTGAACTTTCGCCGATTGGAATCGACTTCTCCCTACACTCGGCCATCCGACACTAGTCTCTGCCCTCAGAGACTGCGCATATTTTATTCTTCTTCTTCCTCTTTTTCACTGTCAATGTCTTCCTCGTCTACGCCGACCCAAGATTTCATAGAGTCTGCTACCGTTGTCGTTTTTCGAGGACCCTCGCAGCTCCCAACTTTTTCCACTACATATCTATCATGGTGCAATGTTTGGGTAACTCGATAAGGACCTAGATATTTCGCTGCAAGTTTCAAACCTGGACCTTGTTGTGTTCGCCTGATAGCTATCAGATCACCTTCCTTATACGCCACTGCCTTCTTTCGTTTCTTATTAAATGACCGTCTATTCTCTTCTTGAATCTTAACTATATTCTCTTTGGCCTTTGACCTTGCCTCGTCTCTTTCCTCTTGAAACAGAGTGGTCCACTCTTCTTCCAGTATTTCTCGTATCCGCGAATCATTCCCGACTCGCATTTTTGTCCCAAAGAGTAAGTTAAACGGTGTAGAGTTTATGCTGCGATGTGGCGTTGCGTTTAGGATGCGTTGTACCTCGTTCATATATCGATACCAGTCCTCCGGGTGTGGTGCTGCCAATTTAGTCAGTAAAGGAATAAACGTTCGATTGACCCGCTCTACTTGCCCGTTCCCCCTTGGAACGCCAGATGCAATAAGTGAGTGTTGAATCTTTTCTCGCTGACAATAGTCTCGAAAATCTCCCGAGGTGAAAGTCGTTCCTCGATCTGAAACGATACGTCGCGGATTTCCGAAAATAACGGCTTGTTTCTCCAGGTGTCGGATGACTTCGTCCGTCTTGGTTGTCTTCGTGGTATACAACCACACAAATTTTGTGAATGCATCGACCACCACGAATATATAGCAATATTTTTTCTTACTCGTCGGAAGTGGTCCTAAATGATCCACGTGGTAGGTATCCAGAGGTACTTCTCCTTTCGGTATCGGATTCAGAAGACCTTCCAGTTTTCCCATTTTTCTCTCAGCTAGAATGCAGTCTAAACAATTTGTAATGGCTTTATCAATTTTTGGTCGAATACCCTGGAACCAATAATCTCTCTTCAGCAGAGTTTCCGTTTTTCCCGCCGAAAAATGGCCGTTTCCATGGACATGACGAATGACTTGTAATTGCAGGCTCTTAGGTACTACGAGATTGATGTCTCCATCTATATTCTTGAACAGCAATCCCCCCCGAAGGGTATATCCGCCTATTTTACCCTGTTCTGTCAACTCGGCAATCCGTCGCGTTCCTGCGTCGTCTTGCTGCGCTTTCCGAATTCTCGCTGTCATATTATTCCGATCCGCGGACAACAAATAGCATATCGGTAATGGGTTTCTACTCAAACAGTCCACGTGGGCCATCTTATAACCAGATCGATGTTCGATAGTGTAGTCGAACTCCTCCAATAAGAGGACCCACCTGGCCACGCGTACACACAAATCTCGTTTGCTCATCGTTAGGGTGAATGCTTTACAATCTGTAATTATTTTAAATTTGATTCCTAACAAATATATTCTAAACTTTCGTAATGATCGTACGATCGCCAAGACTTCGAGTTCGTAACTCGCGTATCTAGCTTCGGCTGGTGTCGTTTTACCGCTAGCAAAATATATCGGATGAAATTTGTTATCGTCGTCGCTGCGTTGCATCAAAACCGCTCCGAAACCGAATGACGATGCATCTGTGTGTAACTCAGTCTCCGCATCTACTTTGGACAGGTTTAACACTGGTTTCTCCATTAATTTTGTTTTCAATAGATCGAATGCACCTATCGCCGTACCATCGAGCTCGAATTTAACGCCTGCTCGTAACAGGTTTGTTAGTGGTCTCGCGATTGTTGAAGAACCATCTATAAATTTTCGAAAGTATCCGGTCAGACCCAGAAAGCTTTGAACTTGTTTTGCGTTCTCCGGTACTGGAAACTTTGCTACGGCCGCTGTTTTACCCTCAGACGGGCGAACAGAGCCATTCTCTACAATGTGCCCCAAAAATTCGACTTTACTGCGTAGCCACGAACATTTTTTCCAATTTATTTCCAGACCGTGACCGCTAGCTACCGCTAAAACTTGTTCCAGTTTTTGTATTCCGCTTTCTAAGTCACTCGATGGCACGATGATATCATCCATATACGCCATAATAACCTTTTGTTGTAATAGATCTCTGAAAACCATATTAATGAATCTCACGAAGACAGCTGGAGAGTTAGACAAACCGAAAGGAACGCGTAAAAATTCATACTGACCATTGGGTACTATAAACGATGTGAACTTACGGCTATCCTTATGTACCGGCACATGGAAAAATCCATTTCTTAAATCAAGGGTACTGAACAGTTTAGCGGCTTGTAACGCGTCCAGCTGGTCTTCCACGAGGGGTAAAGGGTAACGGTCTCTCACTATTTTCTGATTTAATTTTCTATAATCTACGCACAAACGCATAGAGCCGTCTTTTTTCTTTACAATTACGATAGGACTCGCGTATTCAGAGAGTGACGGCTGAATAATGCCATCTCGTAACCAATCGCTTATTTGTGCGTCTACCGCACTCTTTTCTGCCGGTGCTAAACGTCGTGGTCTCTGATACACGGGTTCCTCGTCTTTCAGAACAATATTCATTTCTACGTTCACCTCCTGAATTTTTTAGGCGTGTACTCGATAACAAGATTCTTGACTCGTTCTCGAACCGTAATATCGTCTATATGTGCTACATCTACTTCCTCTCGCTCGCATACAATCCGAAAAACCTCCGGTATACTTTCAACACCTCATTCATCGATGACCGTGTCTTTGTAAATTTTTCCGATCGATATCTCTCCTCCATTTCTGACTAGCTTAACTTTATTTAAGAAGTCTGCGCCTAAAAGTAAATCATGTTTTAATAAAACATCCGAAACTACGTGAAATTCAATTTCATACACATTTTTATCGATAATAACGCTCGTTATAAATTTTCCTAACGTCTTATGACCGTTCGACCCAACGCCCGCAAAGATCGTTTCGCTAACCTGCAAACACGGTATTCCTATTCTTACAAGACAAGAAGTGCTCATGAGCGTTAGATCACTCGCGGTATCTATTATCGCCATCAGTTCGACATTGTTCACTCTTACCGGTTTACAAGATTGAGCAGATGGAAATCGCGTTACCAAATTCACCGTTTTTCCGGGCCTAGTTTCTAGCTTTGGGCAGCTCGGCGCAAGGTGTCCATGTTGGCCGCACCGAAAACATTTGGGACCGCGATACCTCGCCGGACAGTCCGCACTTAGATGACCCTCGTTGTTGCAGTTGAAGCACCTCCTTGGTTGATCACCGCGAGACTTCGCCGGACAGTCTGTACTGAGATGACCCTCGTCGTTGCAGTTGAAACACCTTCTTGGTTTATCCTTCCGGAATGCTTCCTTATCCTGTTGGCTTGTTGTTGGTCTCCTCCGCTCGTCGATGAACGATTTTCCCGCAAAGCCCGACGACGGAAGTCTCAACTGCTGAAATGCTACTAGCAATGCTTCTGGAGTCTTGAAGCAATGCATCATCGCCTGTGACCTCAGAGATCTATCCGGAATGCCCTCGATGATGTGATCGACTAGCTCCACTTCGTCGTCTATCGGTACACGGTTCGCCTTTATAATTTTGTCATGAAAATAGTCTTCGAAGGACTCGTTCTTCTTCCACACTCGTTCCCGCAATCGGTCGCGCAGAAGAATATTGCTTGGCCTGTTGTAGAACATCTGTTCAAACTTCGAGAGTAGATCGTCGGCGAGGAGTTCAATGTATTCCGAACGCGAGTGAACCCAATCTCTCGCTTTTCCCCGTACACGCATTCCTATTAGCACTTTTGTCTCGTCATCGTTCAATTTATACGTTCTTCGTAACACCTTTATTTGCTTCACCCGCGTTGGATAATCCTCCGACTTTCCATCGAAGTACGCGAGCAGCTCGGCCACAATTTTCACACCAACTCGTCCGTGTGTGTTTTCTTCTCTGGGATTCGTATGTTCCGGTCCGTTTGAACGTCGTGTTTCTTGTATTAACGCAAGTTCGCGTCTCGTCAATTCCAGTTCTCTCTCCGCTATCGCTCTTTCTCTGTTTAAAAGGCTTATCTCTCGCCGAACGTCCTCTGCATCGTCATTTCTCACCGTATTCCCCGTAGGATGACTCTCACACACGTCTCCACCCGCATTATCATTTACCGTGTCCGTCTGACTGTGGTAGGCCCATTGATATGCTGGATTGTGTTCAATCAACCTCCCTATTAACACCGACTTCGTTCCGGACGTCTGCAGACCCTCATTCCGCAGAATATCTTTCAGCTCTGCGAGCGTAAGCGCGTTTAAATCCCGAGACGACATCGCGGATGTATTCCCGAAATATTATGATTACACTTTTCGTCACACTGAACTGTCGTTGTACGCGAGCACACTGTTTTCCGTACACCGCACAAACTTTAGGACGAGCCCCCAAAAATGTAGGATATAAGCTATGAATAAGTTAATACGTCCGAAAATGTAAATGTTTTAAGATTTAATTTCAAATATATTAAGTACAACTTTAAAACACGTCTTTACTTTTACAACTGTCAAACCGGAATCATTCAAACAACGCAACTCATAAACAAGAAGAACGACAAAATTAATCAATAAACAATAAATATCGAATCGTCGCGTCGTTACAGTAACTAACGACGCGACATTCGAGTGAACTTTCGCCGATTGGAATCGACTTCTCCCTACATATACGTCACGTAGCGCATCGCACCACGTTGTATTACAGCATTATTTAGTAAACTGTTATATTGACACCGTCTTGTATCAATCGCGTTGAATTCAATCACCATCTACCACAACCTTGAAATCTCATAAAAAATAACCTTGAACATGTTTTCCCTTACACCGTTACATGTGGCCCTTCAAACAGTGCAACATTGTCCTATGAAGTTTTTTTGTACAACGAACAGTAACGGAGATATTTAGGTGTTCTGTTTCTTCGGACTCACCCTGTATAATAAACGAAATTTCGAGGCAGTTTATACTAATTTACATCTAATGGCCTCAACGCCCGCTGCTCGCTTTCGCAGTCGCTCGCGTTTGTTTTTGATTTAACGTGGTCACAATACCGTCGGCGCTCACGCATACACACAGGCATGATCGCACGCAGGAGAGTTCAAGAACCTCGATCAGGTGTTTTTCTGTATTCTTCGACTCTCCTTTTTTACGCCCGCCTTCTACACAATTTTCGCAATATTTTTTTGCACATCATTTGCTCAAGTTCTTCTAATTGTTCTAATTGTTTAGAAAACGTCAGGTCGTTTAGTCCGACTTTTGAAATGTTATACTTTCGTGTTTCAGTGTATGCATGGTATATGTATAATGTAGTAGAGTGAAGAGGAAAGGGTGGTAAGAAAGTTTCTCAATTATGTACTGTAAGGAATATCGAAATTGCGAACGTCGAGAGCGGGCAGCGTGCGGCTCGACAGCGCGACGCGTACCCTTCAGGTAAAAACCCCCTGCACAATTGGGGGTGCAGGTAGCGAACACGCTGGCAACAAGGTGTCCGTAAGACTAGAGTTTACCTGAGCGGTCATTCTTCCAGTGACGCTCGGAGTGTCAAGTACTGAGAGAACCTTTTTAATAAATCGCACCTTTGCGGACGGCTTCACCGTCAATAGTTGTATTCATTTATCGCCCACACCTTCATAGTTTAGATAATAGTTTAGTAGGCTATTATCTTACAAATCAGAAGTGGGATTTACCAAAATTCGCGTTTTACGTGCGATAGTGTTAAGTGTTCCGAACTTTGAGAATCGTGTGTGCCTCTGTGTCGCGTAACGCACTTTTCGAAGATGGATCGCGTAGGGTGTAGCAGCGACGGTAGTGCGGAACGAGTTATCAACGCGAGTGATATCGAATCCCGATTCGAAAGACTCGAAATGATGATGGGCGAAATTTTGCGGAAATCGCGTGAACGATCGCGTGCACCGAGCCGCCGACGATCGAGGTCGCGATCGCGTAGTTCGCGTACCCGCGATTCGCGCGTTCGGTCGCGTAGCCCAAGGGATGATGTTTCACGCGAACGGCCGCGTAGTTCGCGTACCCGCGATTTATGCGTTCGATCGCGCAGCCCACGCGGTGACATGTCACGTAAACGGTCGCGTAGCCCGCGAAGAGACATTGTGCGTGAACGATCACGCAGCCCACGGGGGCACGCGTCGAGTGAGCGACCGCGTAGTGACTGCCTCCATCGCGTTGAACGCATTGAGGAAACTCTGAACTCGCGTAGCTCCAGTGCCGCCACGAAATGGTTACATTATCCGCGAACTGGTGACGATCTGCTAATCCCGATTTATGACCCGGCGAAAAGTGACATTTCAATCGAAACCTGGGTAACCCGCGTGGATCACCTAGCTTCGCGGTACGAGTGGGACGATCACTACGTGATGCAATTAATTGTGTCACGAATAAAAGGACATGCCCGCCAGTGGTACGATACCCGGCTGGATTTCAACCACACCTGGAAAGAGACGAAGGCATTATTGACGGAACAATTCCACCGAATTATGCCGTTCTCCCAGCTGTTGAAGGAAGCCGTCAATTACGAAGCAAAACCGGGACAGTGCCTTGGCGATTACTGCTTCACCAAGATGAACATGATTCAGCGGCTGGACGTAAAATTCCCGGACGATAAAACGATGGATATGATCATTCATGGAATACCCGACGAGAATCTGGCACGTACTATCCGGGCGGCACAGCACACCAGCTTAAATAAATTGTATGCATACATGCGTACGATCGGCAACATGCCCGGGAAAGAGGACCGTCAAGCGGCATATAGCAGACGCAACAATCCACCGACGAAGCCAGAGAGAAGCACTCCCATCGTGTGCTTCAACTGTAAGGGAACGGGACATATGGCGAAAGACTGCCGAAGTCCGAAGACTGAATGCAGCATCTGCAAGAGGCGAGACCACGCGAGGGAGAACTGTCCGTCAAAGGAGGTAAATACCATAAAATGTATGAAACACGACCACAACCTTTATCAAATCCACATTCGCGTCAACGGACGGAAGGTGGAAAGCCTAGTCGACACGGGTAGCGCACGCACAATAGTACATTCATCAATTATCAGGAAATTCCTTATACCCACAAAAATCGTGAAGGATACGATATTCAAAGGATTCGCAGGACAGTCCGTAGTCATCAACACAATTGCGCCGATGTTAGTGAAAATCCAAAACGTAAGAGCCGCGGTAGACTCATTTGTTGTACCAGACGAATACACGGCGTACGACGTAATACTAGGGCGAGATTTTCTGCAACAAGAGCACGTGGTCATGCTAAAACGGGGAAAGCAATTAATATTCAACGATATCAGAGAAGCAAAGCAGCCGCGGATAACACCAGCAATGGATATGTACGCGATCGACAACACCCCCGAGTTGAGATTAGGAAACGTCGGGAAGAAGGAGCGAGAACTGTGCATCGCGTTGATAGAAGAATTTCGCGACTGTATATCCTCATCAATGCGCGACCTAGGGAAAACCAGTACCACATCGATGGACATCAAATGCCTAACGGACGAACCTGTCGCGTATCGACCCTATCGACTCGCTGAACCAGAGAAGAAAGTCGTCCGCGAAATCATTGCGGACTTATTGAACAATGGGATAATTAGGGAATCCGATTCACCGTATGCGAGTCCGATCACACTCGTAAAGAAGAAGACCGGGGATTACAGAATGTGCGTCGATTACAGAAAATTGAACGCGCTAACAGTAAAGGACAAATACCCGCTGCCACTCATCGATGAACAAATAGATAAGCTAGGAGGCAATCGGTATTTCACGGGTCTCGATTTAGCGTCAGGCTATTACCAGGTACCAGTCGCAGAAAACTCGATAACAAAGACGGCATTTATAACACCAGAGGGACACTATGAGTTCCTTCGGATGCCCTTCGGTCTAACGAACGCGCCGGCAGTATTCCAACGCTTAATGGACAAGACCCTAGGTCCGTTAAAAAATACAATAGCGTTCCCATACCTGGACGACGTGATTATACCGTCAAAAACGATTAAAGAAGGTCTTGAACGACTACGGCGGGTCTTAGAGGTGTGTCGCGCACATGGTCTGACGCTAAAAGTAGAAGAATGTTTATTCTTTGAGAAAAACGTTCGACTACCTGAGCCGCGGAAAAATGAAGGAGGAGTAAGGCCAGGTCAACAGAAACAGATGCCGTTAAAGAAATCGCAGCACCGAGGACCGTAAAGCAGGTACGGCAATTACAGAACAAAGGCATTAATACAACACCGATGAAAACTCTCATCGGGTGCGACATGAAGACAGTCGCCGAAGGAATAATCCTTAGTGCCGCGAAGGACGAAATGGACAGACTGGACCTGCCACAATTAAGGGGAGATATCAGCCGACACATTACGGAGGAGCAAAAGGGCCCAGAAGGAACGACACGATCTTACGAGGCGAGAGGCTCGCAAATTCACGATGGACGAGTTGTTGCTGGTTCAGATCACCAGCCAACCATCAACGGGCGGCAGTAGGAACCTGTTGACAAAACTCAAAGGACCATTCCGGATTCGAACTGTTCTACCGAACGATCGCTACGAGGTAGAGGACCTCAGAGAGAAGGCGAAACGGCAACGAACCGTAGCTGCAGCAGACAGGATAAAACCGTGGATCACGGTTCAAGGGGACGTTCACGATTCGTCTTAAAAAAAGAAAAATCGTTTTGATTAATTATTCTTGTAACTCTCTTTAATTTTCCAGGTCTTTGTTTCGTTTCTTTTTTTTTCTTTTTTCTTTTCTTTTCTCTTTTCTCTTTTCCTTTTCTCCGCAGTTTCGCACAATAGTAAAGATATCAACATGGTTGTAGTAGGCCGCTACATAACGATACATACTAATTTACACGTGTGTCATATATGTTTATAGAGACGAAATGATAACGCTAACAACAGGAGACCGAGGATGTGAGCATCTTCGACCTCGTGGCAGCGCGGCTGCACGTGTAGCAGGCACGTCAGAACGTGGAGAGGCGTTCCCTGCGACACTCGACGACGAAGGGATGTGGACATGACGGTCCCAGACACCTGACGCAGCGAGGGCAGTATCAGGACTACCACGGGCCCAACGGGAGCCATATCAGCGACACGACATGTGTCAATCCACAGGGGGGATACGGAGGTATTCCAACGGCATCACCAGACCCAGGACGAATGCACGGCATTCTAGGTCAACACCGACCCAGAAGGGCACGAGGTGCCTCAGGCAGGGTGGTGGTTAAGTCATCTGAATGACACAACGGCATCACCGGACCCAGGACGAATGCGCGGCATTCTAGGTCAACACCGACCCAGAAGGGCACGAGGTGCCTCAGGCAGGGTGGTGGTTAAGTCATCTGAATGACACAACGGCATCACCGGACCCAGGACGAATGCGCGGCATTCTAGGTCAACACCGACCCAGAAGGGCACGAGGTGCCTCAGGCAGGGTGGTGGTTAAGTCATCTGAATGACACAACGGCATCACCGGACCCAGGACGAATGCGCGGCATTCTAGGTCAACACCGACCCAGAAGGGCACGAGGTGCCTCAGGCAGGGTGGTGGTTAAGTCATCTGAATGACACAACGGCATCACCGGACCCAGGACGAATGCGCGGCATTCCAGGTCAACACCGAACCAGAAGGGCACGAGGTGCCTCAGGCAGGGTGGTGGGTCTACAGAAGGAATACGACGGTATTACGGATAGACAAAGGGTACAGCGGTACCATAGGACCCAGGACGAATGCGTCGCATTCTAGGTCAACACCGAACCAGAAGGGCACGAGGTGCCTCAGGGAGGGTGGTGGTAAGAGTCCACAGAAGGAATACGACGGTATTACGGATGGACTGAAAGATACGACGGTATCGACGTAGCGTCGCGCAATACGACGGTATTGCGTGTAGAATTTTTTTTTTGTTTGCATTGATTATATAGAGTCATTTTTTATTTCTTTGTATAATTATGTGTATGTAAAGTCTGAGGACAGACTTTGTTGTCAGTATGGCCGAGTGTAAGGAATATCGAAATTGCGAACGTCGAGAGCGGGCAGCGTGCGGCTCGACAGCGCGACGCGTACCCTTCAGGTAAAAACCCCCTGCACAATTGGGGGTGCAGGTAGCGAACACGCTGGCAACAAGGTGTCCGTAAGACTAGAGTTTACCTGAGCGGTCATTCTTCCAGTGACGCTCGGAGTGTCAAGTACTGAGAGAACCTTTTTAATAAATCGCACCTTTGCGGACGGCTTCACCGTCAATAGTTGTATTCATTTATCGCCCACACCTTCATAGTTTAGATAATAGTTTAGTAGGCTATTATCTTACAGTACAGTTACTCGAATTAATATTCGGACGATCTAAAAAAGACGATAATTTTTTTAATATTCTACTACACGATTTCAACTTTTTGTGAAGCTAAAACAATTAGTTTACTACAGGATGTGAAAAGTGTCATGTACGCGCACTTAATGAATCAACTCGTACCCGGCAGTTGCTGATACTAATAATACAGTTTATTTAAACACTTTCCTTGATACAGGAGGATAGTACTCGCGACACGTGCTCACTCGTTCTCGCCTCAACCATGCTTCCATTACGTCTCTCTTACGGCGCTGCCTCTCCGACGGCGTCGCGTATCTCGCACACCTTCACACGCACGCATACCGACATACGCTCGAGTGCCTATACATCACAACTCTCCCTTGCTTTTTATCTAAGACTTATCAAGTCGTGGAGATCGACGCAAAACTCTGTCGTTCGGTTTACCCTCAACAATTTGATCTACATGTCCCTTTTTTACAATCTCATTCTCTGTTAGTACTGCGTACGTCGACGGCGACGTCTTTTTTACAATTTTACCGATGCTGCGCTTTTCAGTATTTTTACCGTATTCATCTATAAGCACATTATCACCAACCTGTAAATTAATTTGTCGCCCACCTGGTCTACTTACAATTTGTGCTCGTTGCCTATCATTTACCGTGCTTTGTACATTTGGCTTCAGCAGATCAAATCGCATTCTCAACGCACGATTATACATTAGAAACGCTGGGCTTCTCCCTGTCGTACAATGATCTATACTGCGATAGTCGAACAGGAACATGTTAACCGCTGTATCTAGTCTCTTTCCCCCTTTAACAATTTTACGTACCTTATCCTTAAAAGTCTGAATGAAATTTTCCGCCGCTCCATTTGTCGCTGGGTGGTACGGAGGTGAATACGTATGCTTTACTCCGTTTCTAAGCAAGAATTCATGAAATTCCTCGCTTCTGAATTGAGGTCCACCATCCGTAACACAATGTAATGGTAACCCGTAACGCGCAAATAAACATGTAAAAATCTCTATTAACTTATACGCTTTTGTATTGCTCGGAAAATTTATAACGTCTGGCAATGTAGAATGCGCGTCTACAACAATAAAATTTTACAAAATCGCACAATGTATACGGCTCCATGATCTGATAGGCCAAGGCCATGTAGTTAACGGCGAATTTGACGGCTTTTTTCGTTCAATCAAACAAATTTTACATTCTTTTACTACTGATTTTATGTCAAAATTAATGGTTGGCCACCAAACATATAAACGAGCCAACATGTTGATTTTCACGATACCCAAGTGCGTAGCATGTAATTCATTCAATATTAATCTCTGCATATCTGTTGGAATGACCGCTCTTAGGCTCCAAAATAAACATCCTTTGTCGACCGTTAATTCTAATCTCCTTGAATAAAAACATTTCTCTGCCTCTGATAAGTTGTGCTCACTCGGCCATTCGGTCCATACATACTTTATTATTTGACTAAAAATTTTATCTTTTTTGCTTTCATCAGCTAATATTTTATAATCTAACGTTCCCATGCCTTCTTCAAAAAAGTTAACGTACGAAAATTCTGCTTCGGGTTCAAGATAAAATTACCTTCAGTATCTATAACCGGTAAACTCGATAACGCAACACAATTTGCGTTCGCTTCTGACTTCACATGTTCAATCGCATAACGAAAACCCGATAAATAATACGCATATCTCTGTAAACGGTTATTAGCTGTAACTGGGATACCTTTCCTTGGTCCCAATATACAGGGTGGCCCACAACTCTGAACAGCTCAATATCTCAAAAACTATGCCATCGATTTTAAAGTTCTTAGTCTTAAATTGCATGGAACTGAAGGGCCTTTCTGACTACATAAACGTGAAGTGGCCTCCCTTCCCCTTTAACGGGGGAGGGGAGGTACCTTTGTAATTTTAAATGGAACCTCCTATAAAATGTTACATATTTAGATTCTACCGGAAAAACCAAGTCAATTTTGTCTGAAACATTTTTTTGTCAGATACTTCCATGATGAGATATAACAGTTTGAAGTTTCCAGTTATAGGTACTTGAAGCGCTCGGAAATAGCGTTATGGAATTGTACATACGCGCTTGAGTCCTTTGCTTATTCGTGAAAAAATAAAATGTACTTTAAATTAAATGTTCAAAATGTCCACCACGGGCTTGTAAACATTTATTTACTCGAAACATCAAAGTTGTTCTAACATTTTTTAACATTTCGGGAGTCACTGAAGCGCAAGCGTCACGTATTCTTTGTTTCATATCCTCTTTTGTCGTCGGTGGTTCAAACATAACTTTGTCCTTTACATATCCCCATAAGAAAACATCTAATGGTGTTAGATCGGGGGATCGAGGAGGCCATTGACGAGGTCCCCCACGACCTATCCATTTGTTCCCAAATTTTTCGTTCAAAAATTGCCTGGTGTTGATTGCAAATTGTGGAGAAGCGCCGTCTTGTTGGAACCACATTTCTCTTCTAACGTGCAGTGGCACATCTTCCAAAAGCGCAGGCAAATGATTTTTTAAGAAATCACAATAATTTGCAGATGTTACAGTTTCTTGAAAAAAATAAGGTCCAATCACAAAATCTCCTATTAGGCCACACCAAACATTTAAGGACCATCGATGTTGAAAGGGAACACATCGCATCCAATTTGGGTTTTCCACGGCCCAATAATGCAGATTATGTCTATTTACATGCCCTGAATTCATAAAAGTGGCCTCATCGGAAAAAAGTATTTTGCACAAAAAGTCATTTTCCACAACACCCTGCAGCCACTCACAAAATCTTACGCGGTGATCGTAATCTGCTATCGAAAGCTCTTGTGATAAAACCATGTGACATGGATGATACTTTTGCCGTTTCAAAATTCGTTGAATTGATGAACGACTAATATGTGATGTTTGTGCAAGTGTACGTTGACTAATATGAGGATTTAATGTAATTGCAGCAAGAATACTGGCACTATTATTTTCATTAGTGACAGCTTTAGGTTTATTGCGAGTTTTTTTACACAATTCACCGTGCTCGCGAAGCCGCTTTTATAAATTATGAAATGTTGCATGACATTTTTTGATACCATAACGTTCAAAAAACATCACTGCTGCACGCCGATAATTTTTTTGGCATTCACCTAACGTTAATAACATATTCACTTCTGTGTCAAAAGTAGCCATAATCACAATGTTACTGCTTGAATAACAGCTCTAAACTGAAAACGTTTTCATAGATAAGTGAGTCAAACTCAAGAATTGTAAATATTATTGTTTGTGTTTCTTCATGAATAAGCAAAGGACTCAAGCGCGTATAATTCCATAACGCTATTTCCAAGCTCTTCAAGTACCTACAACTCGAAACTTCAAACTGTTATATCTCATCATGGAAGTATCTGACAAAAAAATGTTTCAGACAAAATTGACTTGTTTTTTCCGGTAGAATCTAAATATGTAACATTTTATAGGGGGTTCCATTTAAAATTACAAAGGTACCTCCCCTTCCCCGTTAAAGGGGAAGGGAGGCCACTTCACGTTTATGTAGTCAGAAAGGCCCTTCAGTTCCATGCACTTTAAGACTAAGAACTTTAAAATCGATGGCATAGTTTTCGAGATATTGAGCTGTTCAGAGTTATGTGGGCCACCCTGTATATTGCAATGCTTTGTTATCTGTTCCCAAAATAATCGTTTTACCAAACACGGGCGATACTTCCGTTTATAGCAAAACACAGAATTCGATACAATTTTGAAAATAGGTTCTTTTTTGACTAAAATGACGATTGCCAGAAGGATTTTTGGCGCTTTTAAAAAAAATTTTTTATCATTTCAATGTCGCGCTCTACCTTACTAACTTACCGACTTTGATTTTCGTATGCGTGGTCGGGCCGGCCTGACGGCCGGCCCTCTCCGCCCCCACCCCGACCCTAACCTAACCTCTACAGCACTTGACGAACTGTCACATCACACAGACGCATGCGCACAGCACAAACATAAAGTACGAAGTCGGTAAGTCAGTAGTCGGTAAGATAGAGCGCAACATTGAAATGATAAAAATTTTTTTTTAAAAGCGCCAAAAATCCTTCTGGCAATCGTCATTTTAGTCAAAAAAGAACCTATTTTCAAAATTTTATCGAATTCTGTGTTTTGCTATAAACGGAAGTATAGCCCAACACGTATTGGAAAAATCTTTTAAAGCCAAATACAATTGCCATTGCTTTCTTATCTAAAATTGTACGATCCAGTTCTTTTTTTGCTATGCGCTTGGAAGCAAAAGCTATTGGTCTCTCTGACCCATCTGCGTATTTATGCGAAAGTATAGCGCTAATTCCATAATCTGATGCATCACACAGTAACAATAATGTCTCTTTCGAATCATAATACGCTAATACTCTAGGAGAAATTAATTCGTTTTTTACCCATTCATATGCTTTATCACAATCGGAATGCCAATCAAAGGGTATAGCCGGATAAGATAGTCCAAAATGCCCTTGAGCCGAATTTTATCGATAATGTGCCATTCGATAGAGCGCCAAGAAAAACCATACTGTGCAAAGTTTCAACCCTATATCTCGATCGGGAGGGTAGTTATGGGGTAAAATCGAAAAATCAGCTTTTGGCTTATTTGCCCTAGTTAATGACGTTTAGAAATTCCGAGAAAAATCTGACACATGTCAAGAACCCAAATACATACTTTGCAATTGGTTTCAGATTTTTAAAGTGAAAATCCTGCTTGTAAAAAATCGAAAACCTCAAAAAAATCGAAAAAATGCAGATTTCACATGGAAGTTCTAGAGTGACAACATTTATATTTTTACAGTAGCAGTCATAAGTATTGTTCATGAATTTTTTCAGATTTTTTGGTTTGGTGCGCCGTTGTTAAAAAAAATAAAAACTGATATTTTCGACGTTTTTTCCGCGAAGAACTAAGCTAACCTTAAAATTATTACGTTCTATTTGTTCTGTAAGTCTATCAGGCACTGATAAACCTTGAACATTATTAAAAAATAATTAAACAATGAAATCGGCTTGATTAGTATTTTTACTATGTCAGCGTATTACATCTGAATGTATTAAACACAATCCCAACAGCTCGGTTGGCTCAGCGCGTTGGGCGCTCGACTGTTGATCTGCTTATACTAGGTTCGCGCCCGGCATACGTATACACTTTTTTTTACTTGATTAATTCTTTTTTTTATGTCTAACTATATAATAATCAATGGTATGTTTGTAGATTTCTTTTCTATATGTAAAATGCGGCACTTATTGGAGAGTATATCACCAACAGTCACTTTTTTATTTAAAATTCTAGACCACCTCATTGATTCTATAACTGTATTTATCTGTTTTCTTGTACCGCGTAATTTCCGAACTAGAATGTTACATTTAATACACCTAACACGCGAGGTTTTGGAATCAACGGAATTTAGAATTTAGAAATCAACAATTTCTATCCTTTCACTTGTCATGCTGATAGCACTCAGAAAATAACTAAAGAACTCAGAAATAATTTACTCACTACAATCTTCACCATTCGGAGCTCGGTCCAAGAATGACCAGAATTGTTTGGAATAACAATTTTCACATTTCGGGGTATCCTTTTCCCCTACCCGGGTCAGGAGGGGGAAAGTTCAGCTTTTTGACCGTACCATTGCCCTCAACTACACCCGCGACCGATAAACGATTAACAGGTACCGACAACCCTAGTAATCCGTTACCTGGTACTGATGATCGACAGAGTCATAAAGCGAGTAGAGAAAAGAAAAGGTGAACATAAAGGTAAAGGTAAACGGATGAGCTAAAGGTACAAAATAATAAAACACGGACACTTTGTCCGTTTTTACAAAACTTTTACAAAACCGTTTTCTCTATAACGGAGTATTTAAAACTCGAAGACACGTATAGATTTACTGCAGAAAATATTTAATACTACCAGATTTAAGAAGAAGTGTAACTAAAAATTGATGATGTTAACAATTGCTCCAAAATTTGTTTTGCGAATTTTACCTTAAAATTATTTTTTTAATATTTAGATATTGCTTCTAAAAGAAATCTACAAACATACCATTGATTATTATATAGTTAGACATAAAAAAAAGAATTAATCAAGTAAAAAAAAGTGTATACGTATGCCGGGCGCGAACCTAGTATAAGCAGATCAACAGTCGAGCGCCTAAGGGTGCTTTTACGCTGAGCTCGCCGCGGCCGGCCGCGTCGAGCCGCGGCCGGCCACGGGAAAAAGTCATAAAATTCGAGCGGGCCGACGGCCCGCTCGCTGTGCCCCGCTGTGCGTGGCACAAAAAAAAAGGTCTCTATGGGATCCACGGTTTCACGGTTCGTTTAGGTAAACTACCGATAGCTTCTCTTTAAGGCGGGGTAGGATACCTTCAGATTCTAAGTAGCAAATAACTAGAATCTTATTAGAAAAATTGGGTTTGCGAATTTTCGCTTTTTGTCCTTATACGAGCAAACACACCATGTAAAAATTTCATACGGTACACAGTGAGCAATTTGAACGAAATCTGTGTCAAAATGAAAGAACTTTCTCCCCATTTTTCCTATATTCTGCAAAGTTTCAGTTTTAATTTGAAAAAAAATTTCATCGCTCTATATCTCATTTCTAATAGAAAGTTCTTTGATTGTGGCACAGATTTCGTCCAAATTGGCCACTGTGCGGCAGGCATGAGATGTGAAACACTCCAGTGTGTTTGCTCGTATAAGGACAAAAAGCGAAAATTCGCAAACCCAATTTTTCTAATAATATTCTAGTTATTTGCTACTTAGAATCTGAAGGTATCCTACCCCGCCTTAAAGAGAAGCTATCGGTAGTTTACCTAAACGAACCGTGAAACCGTGGATCCCATAGAGACCTTTTTTTTTGTGCCACGCACAGCGGGGCACAGCGAGCGGGCCGTCGGCCCGCTCGAATTTTATGACTTTTTCCCGTGGCCGGCCGCGGCGAGCTCAGCGTAAAAGCACCCTAACGCGCTGAGCCAACCGATCTGTTGGGATTGTGTTTAATACTTTCAGATGTAATACGCTGACATAGTAAAAATACTAATCAAGCCGATTTCATTATTTAATTATTTTTTAATAATGTTCAAGGTTTATCAGTGCCTGATAGACTTACAGAACAAATAGAACGTAATAATTTTAAGGTTAGCTTAGTTCTTCGCGGAAAAAACGTCGAAAATATCAGTTTTTATTTTTTTTAACAACGGCGCACCAAACCAAAAAATCTGAAAAAATTCATGAACAATACTTATGACTGCTACTGTAAAAATATAAATGTTGTCACTCTAGAACTTCCATGTGAAATCTGCATTTTTTCGATTTTTTTGAGGTTTTCGATTTTTTACAAGCAGGATTTTCACTTTAAAAATCTGAAACCAATTGCAAAGTATGTATTTGGGTTCTTGACATGTGTCAGATTTTTCTCGGAATTTCTAAACGTCATTAACTAGGGCAAATAAGCCAAAAGCTGATTTTTCGATTTTACCCCATAACTACCCTCCCGATCGAGATATAGGGTTGAAACTTTGCACAGTATGGTTTTTCTTGGTGCTCTATCGAATGGCACATTATCGATAAAATTCGGCTCAAGGGCATTTTGGACTATCTTATCCGGCTATATCCTTTAACGCTATTTTGTAAATCATACAACGGTTTCAAGATTACCGATCTGTTACTTAAAAATCTATCGTAAAAAACTGCAAGGCCCAAAAACGAACTAAGTTCTTTCTGATTTAACGGTTTCGGTGCGTTTACAATTGCGTCAACTTTAAACTTTGCTTTATGCAATTCATTTCTATCAATTACAAAGCCTAGAATTTCGATTTTATCCTGAAAAAATTTACTTTTCTGTTTGTTCACTCTCAAACCGCATTCTTGTAATCGTTCACATACCGCTAACAAATTTTTCATGTGCTCTTCTTCGGTTTTTCCTGTAACATAAACATTATCGATATACGTAATCGCCCTATCAATCCCTCTTAGACATTTGTCCATTTTCCATTGTACATCAGACGGTGCGGGTGATACTCCCTCTGGAATATTCTTATATCTAAAAAGGCCCTTATGCGTTATGATCGTAAGATATTGTCTACACTCTTCAGCAACTGGGAATTGCATGTACGCGTGCTTTAAATCTACCTCTGAAAATAACGTCCCCCTTGTAAGCTTGAAAAAATCTCGTCAATGGTATGGAATGGGTACTTATCCACGACTAAAAATGGGTTCAGCGTGATCTTAAAATTTCCACATAACCTTATACTATTATTACTCTTGAAAACTGGAATAATCGGGGTTGCCGATTCACTAATTTCTATTGGCTCAATGTACCCAAGCTCTAGCAATCTATCAATTTCTTTTTCAACAAGAGGTTTAAAGGAAGCACTACGCTATTACATTTCAATGCTACTGGATGCGCGCCCTCTTTTAAATACAATTTTGTTTTACTTTTGTTATATTGACCTGGCGTGTCACTGAATAATAAATTAAACTTTTCAAAAGGAAATTTTGATACGTTTTCTTCGTCTATATTGTTTAATTTACATTCCGAATTTCCATTCAATTTTAATGGTCACAATCCCAATTGATTTAACCATTGCCTCCCGATTAAAGTAGGTCCTGAGCCTTTCAATACAAACAACTCAGCTCTATCTCATCTACCATTTACTTCAATTTGTAAATTTTCTACTTTACCGACCGGATTCAAAATATTATTATCGTAAGCACCGACGAGATACTATTAAAGACTGCCAGCCTTATGGGAGTTGGTGTCTCTCGAATTTTTCGGTGTTCTCTTACGCCCTCTAGGATATATTCTGCCTGGAGTGAGAAACAGAACGTTCCTTTCCCAACGCGCCCGCGCGCTACGCACACGAGCGTACCTCTACTATATCCGTGAGCGCTGCTTGTGCGCTTGCGCCAGCCACAATCTATTTTTAGCACTTTCCATGCTGTATTGCTTTACAGAAACGAAACTGAAATTCGGCTGTCGAGCCGTCGAGCGTATGAATCGCAATCTGGAGCTAGCCTTCGAATCCCCCTGCAGCGATTTTTATTTTTATTTCTCATTACTTTTTTAATTACATTCTTAACCTTGCAAAAAATTAAAAATGTAAAAACTATGTTCAAAATATGTATTCATTTTAAATAAAAACGTTTTGTTACTGTCATAATTGCATTAATAAAAATTGTTATATGAGAACCGGTTGATGGTATTTATTTGGACTGATTGGAGAATACGAAAATGCAGAAAGTATTTTTTAGTTTATGAAACAATTTATAGATTTATTAGTTGTTAAACAAATAATAGAATAAATTGTATAATATATATAAATTGATTTTACTAGCATACACAAGTTTATTTGATCTTCTGTCTTCCTATAATAAAAAAATACAGTCATAATTATGTAACGAGTCTGGTTTCTCGTCACAACGGTGTGTTCACCCTCGTGCCGAATGGCTCGCCGAGCCAGGGTTCGCGGCGAGGGGAGCGGTCGGGAACCGGTGGTTCGGGCGAGGTAGGAAATAAAACTCGTACACACGGCGTAACTTTTCACATCTCACTAGGCCGCGGATCGCGAAGATGCCGATCGCGGTATTCGCGGGTGCGCGTACGGGTTCGCGGTTCACGGATCCAGGGGTCGGCGACGGGCAACAGCTCGTCGAAGTACACGGGCGTTCTTTCCGCGACGGCTCGTCGACTCTACGGATACATCGGAACCGGCGGCTCGCGGTCAGGTTTATCGGGGACGGTCCGGGTCAGGGGGCACGGTGAGGTTCGCTCGACGGCGCGCTGAGCGGGCGAGGAGGCAATGGCGCGTTGCACCGGGTGTTCCGACGGCTCGTGGGAACGGCGACGGGAACTTCGGCGCGAAGCTGGCGAAGGATTCGCTCAACGGCGCGCTGAACGGGCGAGGATACAACGGCACGTTGCAAACGGGGTTCCGACGGCTCGTGGAACGGCGACGGGGACTTCAACGGCGCGTGAAGTGTAGGTTAGAATCGTCCGACGGCGCGTGGGACGGGCGAGGGCACAACGGCGCGTTGCAAAGGGTGTTCCGACGGCTCGTGGGAACGGCGACGGAACTTCGGCACGAAGCTGTACGGGGGATTCGTTCGACGGCTCGTTGAACGGGCGAGGATGCAACGGCACGTTGCAGAAGATGTTCCGACGGCTCGTGGGAACGGCAACGGGAACTTCGGCGCGAAGCTGTTACGGTGGAAGGTGCGGACACAACGGCGCGTTGCTCGGGTAGAGGGAACGGTCGGGGTCGGGAGGTTGACGGCTCGTCAAGGTAAGGCGCTTACCAGTGGTCCGTCTAGGCGGCTCGCCTGCTGGACGCGGGAAAAGAGCAAGTCTCCTTCCGTGCTGCCTTTTATAGGCAAATTCGGTGGTGACTGCGGGGTACGCGGGTTGCGGTGTGCGTGAGCAATTCGCCGAATTGTTCAAGCAGCACCTGTTTCGAGGCGCGAAAACGCGGGAAGATGTGTAACCATGTGTCGTGCCTGGTTACGAGGCGTGAAATCGCGCGCTACGGAATCGGATTCGGTCGGGACTGTTCGGCGCGCTTCGGTGATACGCGAGTCTTCGCGTTCGTAACAGAGCTGTACTGAGCCCGCTGTACAGGTCTGTTACACCCCCCTCCTTCTTCGGGGTGGCGAACGAGCGGCAGTGAGACCTTTTATTAAAGAAAATCAACATTACATATTGTTTACTTATAAACTAGCGTAGTCTTAACCTATGGTACGGGGGTCGGATCAGGCAAAACACAGGGAATCTGGGAGAACGACACATTTTATTTCTCTTTTTTTTTATATGTCGACAATAGACTTTGGTAACAAAAAAAACAGTTGTAGCTATCTTATAACAATGGTTATTGTAATCAGTCTCAGTCTCTGCGTATTTGGTAGCCCGGCTCGGGCGTTGCCGTCAATCTGAGAAGAAAAGAAAAATAACGCTCTTTGCGGCAATTAAAAAAAACATCACAGTAGTTATCGCTATTCTACTGTTATAACTATACCGGTATCCGCGGGTATTCGTTAGCCCGGCTCGGGCGTGGCCGTTAGTCTAAAAATGAAATAATACTTATTGTGGCCGTGCGCGTAGCAAAACAAAAATTCACCATTACTTGACGTCTGGCGTAGGAACGTATGCAACATAAATATATATATCTAAACTATGACCATAATACTATAATACTAGAAAATAACGTATATAAGACTATAATACTAGAATATAACGGCTAGACCGTACGCAATCTTTATATAAAAACAAATGCAGGTGGTTTTGTTAGTACCCTCGGCACGAGGGTCGGTCGCGGCGCGCGATTCTTAGCCTAGTTTATGGCCTGGGCCCTCCGTTTATATCGGCGTAGGTGGCCATCCTTCTTAAAAAAAAGGATCCACCTTTCCTCGGGGGTGGATACCCGGTACTGTCCAGTCTTCACGTAATAGGTGGGGACCTCCACGCGACGGCCCGTCGGTAGTTGGTACCAGGCGGTGGGGCCTCGCACAGGTTTGCCGTCGTACGGTAGAGACGGGGGGGGCACCGGGGAGGCGTTCTCCGGACTGTGTCGGGAGACCCCCGTTGCCGGGTTGCTCGGTCCAGGCTTGTATGGGGCCGAGTTCTGATGGCGCCACTGCCTGGTGTGCGGGAGCGGCGGCTGCTATGCTGGGCGCTGTTGCTGGTGTTGCGGTGTGTGCGGTCCCTTGTGTGCCCGTTGGTGGTTTTGGCGGCGGCGGTGGTGTGCTGCGGCGGCCCCCTTTTGCCTGGCGGTGTTTTGGCCTCGCTGGCGGTGCCACCACTTCGTCCCACCAGCTGGGTGGTTCTCTTTTGGCGCCCGAACTTGGTACCGGGTCGAACGGGCCGGCCTGGGCGACCGTCGGCCGTGATGGTCCGGGCTCGTCGTCTGTCCCGGGTGTGACGGCGGGTGGCCGTTTTCTCGCGGCCTCCTCTAGCTCGGCCTTCCGTTTCAGCAGGCCTGGTAGCCAGAACACCGGGCGTATAGACCTTATCCTTGGGCCGCAGCGGCGATGTGGCGACGGTCCCAGTGGTGTGGGGAGCGGTGGCCTACTCATGAGGCGCGGTGTGGCCAGCGCGACCTGCGGCCCGGCGGCTGCGGCTGGTAACGTGGGCCCCCCGGTCAGCTCGACCGGGACGACCTCCAGGTCGGGCAGTTGCATGGTCGGTGTGCGGGGCCTCTCTTGCCAGCTTGGCTCTGCTAGGAGCTCCTCGAGTTCTTTCACCCACGGTTCCATGCTTCTGCTCCCGCCGGTGTTATGTATCCTGCTGTTACAGAAAGAAATGCTCGGAATTAATTTACGGGGCCGGCCTCGGCAACGAGGGGCTGGTACGGTGGGGGGGTCGGAGGGTGGTGGGAGCGTGCCGTCCGGTTCCGTATTGTCCCCAGTCGGGGTCGCGGCTCGCGTTTCGGTGTCCGATTCTACCGCTGGCTTTAGATCCTGGACATGGATGTGGCGGAGCCATTTGTTTCTGCTGTCGCGTAGGTCGACGATGACCGGTGACACTATTTTCCCGACGGTGTACGGGCCACTGTACTTCGGCGCGAGCTTCGCGTTGACTCCGGCCGCTTTATCGGACAGCGTATATTCGCGCTTCCATATGCGGTCCCCGACGGCTGGTCGCCAGTCGCGGTGTCGGAGATCATAGTACTTGGCTTGTCGACCGAAGGCCCGAGCCAAGTGCAATTTCGCGAGCTGCTGTGCTTCCCGGAGATTCTTCCAGCGTTGTTTCGGCGGTTCGTTTGAATCTTCAGTTGACGGTTGGCCCGGTGTTCGGAGTTCCCTTCCTTGGTTGAGATACGCGGGGCTGTATCCCGTAGACTCATGCCAGGCGGTGTTGACGGCGAAGCGTGCTTCTTCTATCTTCTCGTCCCACTGGTTGTGCCGGGCGCCGGTATATTGAGCGAGCATCGTCTTCACTACCTTGTTGGCTCGTTCAACCGGGTTGCAGTGGGGCGAGTACGGCGGTGTTCCTGTGAGTGGCCCCGGCGGCTTCAAGCAGGGCGGTGAACGGTCCGCCGATGAACTGGCGGCCGTTATCGGTGATGACCACTTCAGGTGCCCCGTGGCGGAGGATAACCTCTCTTTGGATCGCGGCGGCAACGGCGGAGCTGGTGGCCTTTCGGAGCGGTACGAGTTCTACCCATTTCGTAAACCGGTCAAGGGCAACCAACAGCCAGATGTTCCCTTGGCGTGACCGTGGCAGTGGTCCGACGAGGTCGATGGACACCGTCTGCCACGGTCGTGTCCCTAGGTTCGCGTGGAGGTGCCCCGCGGGTTGTTGCGGTGGTGACTTGTACCGTTGGCAGCTGGCGCAGCTGCGGACGTATCGGGCGGTCTCCCGAAACATTCCAGGCCAGTAAAATCGTTGTGCCAGGCGGACGATGGTCTTCGCGACCCCCAGATGTCCAGCGGTGGGGTCGTCGTGATACTTTCGGAGTGTTTCTTCTCGCTCGTTGGTGGGCACGCAGATCTTCCAGGCGTCTCCCGGCGCGGGCTCGTTATAATCGAGCTGGTGCAGTACGTGGCGTTGCAGCTTCCCTTCATGAATTCGGAAGTCGGTGACGGACATAGGATTGCTCTGGATGGCCTCGAATTTCTTCTGATACCATGTATCGGGGCGCTGTTTCGGTCGGAGCAGGTTAACGCCCATCGTGGGCGCGTTACGGGACAGCGCATCCGCCACATGATTCAACTTTCCGGGTCGGTATCGGACGTCAAAGTCGTACTGCTGCAGCTCGAGTGCCCATCTTGCAAGTCGGCCGGTCGGGTTTTCGATCTGCCGTAGCCATCGGAGCGCCTGGTGGTCGGTGACCACGGTGAAGTGGTAGCCCTCGAGGTACGGCTTCATCTTGCGTATTCCCCATACGACGGCGAGGCACTCCTTTTCGGTGGCACTGTATTTCCGCTCGGTGGTGCTCAATGTGTGACTGGCGTAGGCAATGACACGCTCCTCGTTGTCCGGGCCTTGCGTGAGCACGATTCCCAGGCCGCTGTCACTGGCGTCCGTTTGGAGCGTGAACGGCTGCGTGAAATCTGGACAAGCTAGAACCGGCGCGGCCACTAGCTTCTCTTTCATCGTCCAGAAAGCGGTTTCTTCGTCCGCGGTCCACCTCCACTTGGCGTTCTTTCTGGTGAGCCGTGTCAGGGGTTCCATGATCTCGGCAAAATTCGGCACGAAT
This sequence comes from Lasioglossum pauxillum, assembly GCA_933228785.1. Taxonomy (NCBI): domain Eukaryota; kingdom Metazoa; phylum Arthropoda; class Insecta; order Hymenoptera; family Halictidae; genus Lasioglossum; species Lasioglossum pauxillum. Next base: position 25,047,545 of record OW121699.1, read on the forward strand.
CGCCGATACCATGAAGCCATGCCGTGGAAACGTCGGACGTCCCGGATCGTTTTCGGAGCCGCTAGCTGTGCGATCGCGCTCGTCTTATCTGGATCAGTCCGGATCCCTTGCTGATCCACGATATGACCGAGGTATCGGAGGCTGACGACGCAGACTCGGCATTTTTCGGGGTTGAGTCGTAGGCCGGCGGCGCGGAGGCGGCGGAAAACTTCACGCAGGTGACGGCGGTGCTCTTCGATGGTCCGGCTGACGATAATAATATCGTCGAGATACGCAAATGCGTTCAGCTCCATCTCCGGCCCGATGATCTTGTCAAGCAGCCGCTGGAACGTGGCGGGAGCCGAGTGGAGTCCGAATGGCATTACGGTAAACTGGAACAGCCCTCTTCCGGGCACGGTGAATGCGGTGAGTGGTCGGCTTGAAGCGTCTAACGGGACCTGCCAGTATCCGTTCTTCAGGTACAACGTCGTCAAGAGCTTGGCCCCTCGTAGTTTGTCGAGGGTGGCCTGGATGTGGCAGCGGGTAAGCGTCCTTTTCGGAGCGGTCATTCAGCCGGCGGAAATCGACGCAGAAACGTGGTTTCTCGTCTTTTTTCTTCACGACGACCACCGGTGAGCTCCACGGTCTGCTGGATCGCTCGATGACTCCGTCTCGCAGCATCTTATCGACCTCTTCGTCGATTACGGCCTACATGGCCGGGTTGCGGGGCCGGTACCGTTGCTTGAGTGGCGTCTCGTTGAGCAGCTTGATCCGGTGGTGTACCAGCGTGGTACGCCCGGCCACGGAAGAGAACTGCGACAGTTCGTGCTCCAAAAATTTTTGGAATGACTCCCGTTCGGTCTCCTTCATTTTCCGGAGGCCCGTCTGGAGGCAGGTTTCGGCCAGACAGTTTGCGGCCCAGTTGGCCACCTCCGGGGGCGGTCGGACGGTCAAACGGAGTACTGCGATAGCCTGGATCCCGAGCAGCACGGGTGGGCCCATCATCGGCAGTACGGTGAAATCTTCGGTCTGTTCGAGATCTCCCACTCGAAAGGATAATCGGACGGTGCCGGACGGACGCATGTCCGATCCATCGGCGAGGCAGATGCGTTAATATCCCTCGGTGGGCCGGACTCCTTGCTCCTGGGCCCACTCCAATACTTCTGCATTGATACATGAGAGCTGGGCTCCTGTGTCCAGCATGGCATCAATTTCTCGTCCAGCATGACGATTGGCAAAAGTGGTCGTGGAGTGTATCGGATTGACGGGCCCGGACTTACTGGCGCTGGCTCGGCGACGTCGGGCCCCGCTGTCCGTTTCCCGGCGGGTGACAGTCGCGGGTCAGCACATCGTCGCGGCCGCATCGGGAGCAAAACTTTCGGTACACGTTCTGGCACTCGAACCGTTGGTGTCCGCGTTGCTGGCATCGCCAGCAGTGCGTTGACGGGTGGTACGGTCCTTCTGATTTTTCGGAGCGGTCGAGTCCGGGTGACATGCTGAGCCGAGCGAGTCGTGCTTCAAGGGGCTCGGTGACAGCGGCACTCCGTTCGGTGGTCTCCGCCCAGTTGACCGGTACAGCTCGTGGTGCGACCCTCCGCTCTGTAGAGTCTTCCTCGGCGCCTTCAAGGGCCTGCTCTATTTGCTGCACGCGTGCTAGAAGGTCTCGGGTATCTTTCACCTCGGGCCGGTAGATGAGCTTCCTGTATTCTGGCCGCATATTTTCGAACAGCATGTCCAGGCGGTGCTTGCTGTCCATATTTGCGCGTCGCATGAGCATGACTACGGAGGTCATGAACTCGTGGAAGGGCTCGTTGGGCCGTTGGCGGCGCGCGCGAGCCTCGGTCTCTCGCTTAAAACGCGAGCGATTTGACGCGAACACCTGCACAAACTCCTCCGAGAATTGCTCCCACGTCTCGATCTCTGCCCGACTGTTTCGGTACCAGATCTGGGCCTGCCCTCGGAGTAATTCGGGGACTCCGCGGAGCAGATCGTCGTCGCTGAGGTCGTAGGTGAACCGGAGTTCTGTCATGCGTTCCAGGAATGATAACGGGTCCTTCCCGTCGGTGGTATTGCCGGACTTCCGGATACGATCGATGTTCTGGTACGGATCCTTCTTCTCGATGATAGTTTTCTCGATGACGGTTTTTCCTGGGCCAGCTGCCTCGGGGACGGCTCTCACGGTGCCACCTGTCAGTTTCTCGCTGGCGGCCGCCATGTTCCTGGTGCTCACCCCCTCCTTCTGATCGGCCATTCCGGTAGGATCGTCGGTTTGTTGTCGTACGTAGTCGGTTAGTCGCTGGCGCAGCTCCTCTGCGGTTCCGATCGTCGACAGTTTGCTACGTTGCAGTTCGGCGATCAGCTGGTCCTTCGTTAGACGGATCCGTTTCATTCAGCCGTTTTCGTCTCCCCATTCGGTGGTCGTAGTTCCATCGATCGTCGCTAGATGGCGGCGCTGGTCCTCGTTACGCCTCGTGGTCGCGATGCACGATTCCGCTACCCACTTTTGCCACTAGGTGTCTGGCGCGTTTGTTTCGAGTCACTTCGCGCGGTTGCTAGTCTCACCTCGCGGCACTAGATGGCGTGCGCGGCACTGTTCGTACTTTTCACTTTTCACTCGCGATCGCGCGATCTTCCGTTGTTGACACTAGAGGGTGCGCGGCTTGCGCGTTTTTCGCGGCGTGTTAACCTCGAAACCACGTGGTGGGTTAACCTCAAAACTTCGCGACGCGCCCCGTGGTTGACACTTTCAAGGTCCCTGTTCGGGCGCCATGTAACGAGTCTGGTTTCTCGTCACAACGGTGTGTTCACCCTCGTGCCGAATGGCTCGCCGAGCCAGGGTTCGCGGCGAGGGGAGCGGTCGGGAACCGGTGGTTCGGGCGAGGTAGGAAATAAAACTCGTACACACGGCGTAACTTTTCACATCTCACTAGGCCGCGGATCGCGGAGATGCCGATCGCGGTATTCGCGGGTGCGCGTACGGGTTCGCGGTTCGCGGATCCAGGGGTCGGCGGCGGGCAACGACTCGTCGAAGTACACGGGCGTTCTTTCCGCGACGGTTCGTCGACTCTACGGATACATCGGAACCGGCGGCTCGCGGTCAGGTTTATCGGGGACGGTCCGGGTCAGGGGGCACGGTGAGGTTCGCTCGACGGCGCGCTGAGAGGGCGAGGAGGCAACGGCGCGTTGCACCGGGTGTTCCGACGGCTCGTGGGAACGGCGACGGGAACTTCGGCGCGAAGCTGGCGAAGGATTCGCTCAACGGCGCGCTGAACGGGCGAGGATACAACGGCACGTTACAAACGGGGTTCCGACGGCTCGTGGAACGGCGACGGGGACTTCAACGGCGCGTGAAGTGTAGGTTAGAATCGTCCGACGGCGCGTGGGACGGGCGAGGGCACAACGGCGCGTTGCAAAGGGTGTTCCGACGGCTCGTGGGAACGGCGACGGGAACTTCGGCACGAAGCTGTACGGGGGATTCGTTCGACGGCTCGTTGAACGGGCGAGGATGCAACGGCACGTTGCAGAAGATGTTCCGACGGCTCGTGGGAACGGCAACGGGAACTTCGGCGCGAAGCTGTTACGGTGGAAGGTGCGGACACAACGGCGCGTTGCTCGGGTAGCGGGAACGGTCGTAGTCGGGATGTTGACGGCTCGTCAAGGTAAGGCGCTTACCAGTGGTCCGTCTAGGCGGCTCGCCTGCTGGACGCGGGAAAAGAGCAAGTCTCCTTCCGTGCTGCCTTTTATAGGCAAATTCGGTGGTGACTGCGGGGTACGCGGGTTGCGGTGTGCGTGAGCAATTCGCCGAATTGTTCAAGCAGCACCTGTTTCGAGGCGCGAAAACGCGGGAAGATGTGTAACCATGTGTCGTGCCTGGTTACGAGGCGTGAAATCGCGCGGTACTTAATCGGATTCGGTCGGGACTGTTCGGCGCGCTTCGGTGATACGCGAGTCTTCGCGTTCGTAACAGAGCTGTAATGAGCCCGCTGTACAGGTCTGTTACAATTATAATTGTAATAGAATTTCATAGAATATTGAGGTTATTGCAAACTCATCTTTTTTCGCAATGTTGTTCTAATTTCATTGCTTCTTTCAAATGTCCATTTCCTTCCGAGACAGTGGCGTTTATAGGTGTAAATAACAAATGTTGATATTCATCATAATTAAACTACAATTATTCTAATAACGTGGAATGTAGTACATATTAAGTGTTAGTTACCCGGATTTTCGTCTTCGACGTTGTTTAAGATTCTCTGTTATGTTGACCACTTGTACCTACATTATTTGACTTAAATAAACTTTGACATCGATCTATCGATCAGTTCGGCGCGCCGTCGTCCCCGCACCGCCCCGACGCTCCCCGCGAGCGCCACCGGTGGATCGAGCAGCCTGGGCCTCGCGGGCGCGGCAGAGGGAGCGGACGCGGTGGATCGACGCGCCCAGCTGATCGATCAGTTCCTCTATTGACACTCAACACGACATTCGTTTACATTTCGATCATCCTTCCGAATCGCCTTGTTAACGTTTCGTCGATTCTTCAATTATTTTCTTTACCTTAGAGTCGTGGTATCGCTCCGATTAAGGAAACGACCGCGAATCTAAAACAGACGTTAAGCATTCTTTACTGCTTCTCGTAATTTACGTGTATGTAACATTAGGGTTGACCTTATTTTTCGACCATGACATTTTTTTGGTCCCGTAAACCAGAATTGCAACAAATGTTGAGAAAATGTTCTGGAAAAATTTTGGGGCCGTTTGGATCATGGGAAAATGAGGCGCAGCAAATTTGAAAATTTTGAATTTTTTAAATCTTATCATAAATAGACGTTATGATATATCGTTGAATTTGTCTTTTTTCTCTTTAAGAGTCCATATATAGTATAAACAGTTGTTGACAGAAAAAACATCCGTGACCTTAAAAAGTTTAAATAATAACTTTGAAAAATTGTTTTTTCTTTGAAACTATATCCACCTCTTTATATACTACAACTTTTGTTTAAAGAGTTTTTTCATATATACATAACTGACCGAGATATTAAGGGGCGGAATTTGCATTATTCGGAAGCATACAACTGCGCATGTAGCTATTTTTATAGCTACATGCTGCCGAATAATGCAAATTACGTCCCGTAAACGAAAAAATAGGACTTTTGAGGCAGATAGTGCCCTAGATCGATCTTTTATCTAGCGTTTTTGACTAGTGGAAAACCCCGTGTTTGTATTATCGAGAAATGAGAAGGTGAATCCAGCACCCTTGCAATCCTGGAAGTCTCTCTACTCCCTTAAATAAATTCATTAATACGCTCTAATCTACAAAAAAACAGTTCTAATATCGGAAAAAGAAGTTATTATGAATAATAAGCAGTCTGACCGAAACATGGACTGAATGTGGTCAATGATACCGCTGAACGGGGCGTTAAACTAAATGAGGATCATAATTAAATTTTATCTAGAAACAAAGAAGAGAAATAATATATACTATACAAACTGTGATGGAATATCGAAAGCAGTACATCCTGACGCCACAAAATAGAATTTGTCAAAGGATTTTTAAATATTTTTTAATATAGAGAGAAACACCTGATCAATCCCTACATGATTAATTTCATTTATAAGAGGCATTGCAGACTGCTTATTAACTGAGAGTTATTACATTTTTAATTTTCCTCAGAGTCAGTAAGTTCTTTATTTTTTTCGGAGTCATTAAGTTTTCCATTTTTCTTCGAGTTATTCAATTTTTCATTTTCCTCAGTGTCATTAAGTTCTTTATTTTTCTCGGACTCTCTTTAACTTTCTCAGCCGCCGAATTGGGCGTTGGGCATGCCTGTACTCCAACTTATCTGATTTGTTGCGTGTTTAGACTTGTTTTCATCAGCAAACCATTTACTAATCGATTGATAACATTTCTATGGCAGAATTCTGAATCGTAACAAACATTTAATTGCTATTAATAAATGATGGTGAAACGCTTACATTGTTGTCTCTAGGAGGCACACAACGCGACGCGACGTTCGATACGGTCGTGATTCAGCATCAGAGGCAACATTGTAACGCACAGCGTATTGGAATTTACTAACTAAAACCAATATGTATTACTTATTATGAACGTTACCATAATGATATCATCACCTATCGATTGAAAATGTTTTCCCAATCAAAATAAGCTCAAACACGGCATAAATCGGATAATAATAATACAGCCAGGGTGCACTAGAAAATATCAGGCGAAACAGTCATGTTTCAGGCGTACGAATCGTCAAGTCGAGACACTGACAGCCAGGCTTGAAACGGGCCCGAAAATAACTGTTTGAAACTGTTTCATTTCGGGCTTGATCGAAACAGTTATGAAGGACCGATATTCTGAATAACTGTTATGAAGGACCGAAATTTTTGTTGATATCGGTTTCGATTACGGTCCTTCGTACATGGATATCGGTCCTAGCATAACGGTCTAGGACCGATATTTTTTCGGTCCTATATCGGTCTTCATATCGGTTCCAATACTTTGTTGCTCGGCCGGTGCTTTAGGCACAGCGACTTCTAAGGGTCGGCCGATGCTTTGTAATCGGTGGCAAAGAGACCGACACCTTATTGTCGATTGCCGACGCGACTGTTGACTCGACGTCATCGGTGACACTTTTGCGGGGATACCAATCAGAATGATTTCTGGTAAAACAAAACACATCCTCTTGAACACAAGACTCACCACTCTGCAAGCGAAAACCTAGAGCCTAGCTACATAATGAAAATTAAAATTACAATAAAAAAAGTAAAAGTAAAAACTAAAAAATGCTATGAACTATGTCCCTTTCTTTTCCATACGCTCTCCTTCTTTGCGTCGCAAATTTTGATCGTTCATTATTTTTTCTATGATTTTCTATGATTCTATCATTGAAACAATTGACTTGTGATAGCTAAAATATGATATAAATATTCTTGATTCAATTTTGTCTAAATATCTTGCAAATACTGCATCGAGAGTTGTTCCTGTTCTTGTTGTCGCTTCATTAGGATTATTTACCATTTCCAATCTTAATTTACTTCTAAACATTACTAGGATATGCAAGAAGTTTCGCGTATGTTTTTTTTTTAAATTCAAAAGACTACATACGTCATGTGATTGGGCATACCCTATATACTTTTGGGTTGAGCCTTTTGAAAATTTCGTTATTTTTGCGGTAGGATGGACCGTTCCCGAGATACAGCCATTTTTTATTTACGACTAGCTCGGCTAACCATCCCCACCACTTCCGTTACGCATATTCGTGTCGCGAATTCCGTGACGCGAATTAGGCCTACACCCTGCCGAAAGAAGTTTCACTTCAAAAATAGTTAATAATGAATACATTTATTGTTATAATAAAACAACTTTCAATTATGACCAAAATATAACCGTTTTTAATGTTAGTAATTATTTTCGGACCCTGATTGCTATAATTTGAAACTTAGAATTTAGAACCGATATGAGGACCGATATAGGACCGAAAAAATAACGGTCCTAGACCTTTATACTAGGACCGATATCCATGTACGAAGGACCGTAATCGAAACCGATATCAACCAAAATTTCGGGCCTTCGTAACAGTTATTCAGAATATCGGTCCTTCATAACTGTTTCAAGGACCGAAACCGATATCATAACAGTTTTCAATCCCTGGTTCCAACTAGGCGTCCCATGTTATTTTCATTATCATTAATTTTTTTTAGATGTTGCAGTAAATACTAAGAAGACAGGCACGGAATGAAGTCTTCAAAGAGTTGATAGGACGCGGGGCAGCACGCGGCGCGGCGGTGGCCGAGGAGGCGGCCCGTATAATTTTTACTTTTACAATAAATTATAATAAATTATAAATTATAAAATGTGCACTTTGCATTCCCCTGATATTCCCCGGCGCGCGTACAAACTATATATATTAAACATACCATTAATAAATAAATCAATGTTTATAATGTATTTGTTATTCAATGATCCTATGAATAAGTATCTTAATTTCAACTTTGAATTTTTATTTAAAAACGCTACGAACTTTCGTTCCAACCTAATAATTTATTGTTAAAATAATTGCTTCAATTTTTATAATGTATAGAATAATAATAATAATTTATAATGCGGCGGAAGATACGGCGGAGGATAGTGCAGGAGGCGGCGAAGGACGAGAAATGATTTGAAGCTTCCCGAAACCTTGCGATCCGCCTAGGCACACGTACACGCTGCCCGAGCGGTTACTGTGTGAGTGCGCCGCGCGGTACGGCTAGTCAAGCGTTGTTCCTTCTCGAGAATCTCTCGAGAAACTTCATAATTCTTTATTTCTCATTTCTCGAGAAATTGAAATCTAGGAAAATTCTTATGAATCTCATTTATTTTGGAACATATTTTCGGAAATGAACAAATACGTATGTCCTATCATCAGTCAAAATATGCTACATTTTAATGTAGGTATTCAAATATCTCTGTTACTTGTGATTATACGAAAAAATGCCAGAGGAGAAACTTGCACTGTTCGATGAGGTAAATATAATGTCAAAATAAAACAATTTTTTGAAAATCATGTTTCGAAATTTCCAGGTCATCGTTATTTTTATCTAAAGGAGGTCATATAATTATTCTATATTCCTATTCAGAAAAAAATTACAAATCCAACGATGTGCCATGTTCCATAGTTAAGGTGAATTTCAAACTTTGCACTTTTTTTCTCACCTAAAGGAACAATACTGGATAGTTGCGTGCATTATATCTCGATAAAAATGTTTCTCCAAGTATAGCTTAGGCCGGTGGTTCAGCCATCGTTAATAATTAAATATAATCAATGATGCATAACATATACCTTTGAATTTCTCCACCAGTTGCCATTGTTAAAATTTGGAAAACTAGTGTTTATGACAAAATAAAATAAAATCCTCAATTCCTGCGTTCTATCCCACCACGCTGTCACCAAAAATATGTTATGTTACGTCCTGAGGTGGACGTATTGTAGATTTTGAATAGTTAAAATTTAAATTTAATTTGAATAGATTGAAATGACTGGAAAGATTTTGAATTGAGATATAACGCAGTTTTGAACCTACCTGCATTCACCGGTTTAATTCGGGTAATTGAGGATTTCTTATTCCCTATAATATTCTATATTATATGGCTATGATTTAGGAACTGGTACGAAGAAATCGATGATGGGTATACTCTCTAAAAATGATTTGAAGTTTTGATTTGTTTGAATAAAAATAAACAAAACTATACTTTAAGCTCCAAATTTCGGATACATAATATTTTATCAGAATCTTATTATAAATTGTTAGTAATTACCGCTAATTAGTCTTCTTGCTTGATTATAATTTGGATCTTCCTGCTGATGTGGTTCGAACGATCGCTTCTGCGCTGAGGTTGGTTGATGTTGAGGTGTTGTTACAACTTATTTTAACTGAATAATACGTTTTACTTTTAATTTGAAATTAAAGTACTCCGACAGGTTCGCGCACACACAGTACTTGGTGAAATATTGATTGAACTTTTTTAATTTAATTTTATTGAAGTCAGAGAAAGAAACTTTCACTTGAATACTTTTTAGACAAAAACTGACCGATATTTTCGCACTGTTTAATTCGTATGTTAACTGTTCTTTTATTGACTGGATACTGCAGACTATGAGATTTGTAGACTGATTGACTGTGTACTGTGTAATGAGTTATTGACTGGACTTTTGTAGACTGCAGACTGCGCTCCTCATGAGGAGTCATCCCTTTTATAGACCGATCAGTCCTTTGTTTCGTCAATTTTATCAGGTGATTATGTCGTCATTAGCTAGATCATATTACCCTGCGCATTTCCTATGTCAGTTTCTTCTTAGCTGCTTTCTTATCTATGCCTCCCCTGGCCAGATCGAATTACATCTACGTCACACGTGGAGCGACGAACAATTGTTACTCATCGATTCTCGATGGACAGTCCTCAGCGGATATTAGATCACGATTTATATTTGGAAGTGACTTGGTCATTTAATGAAATAATTTCGCTACGCAGTTGTTTCGTTCAATACGATTCAAATGAAGAATGAATTTCCTTAATTCTATAGTGTAATATACGATAGTTCTATTTGATTTTTAACAATAGTACTTTATATTTAAATTCTCGTACAACATTATTAGATTAAACATAAAAAGAAATTCAAAGGTATATGTTATGCATCATTGATTATATTTAATTATTAACGATGGCTGAACCACCGGACGTGACAACATATTGGACAGGAATAAACGTTGAATCAATGTTTTTTTCGATAAATATATTTTTTTTCGATAAATATATTTCGATAAGTAGATATTCCAAATATCATAAGTTTTACAATATTTTTTTATTTTATTTAGAATTCTAGAAAATTCTCGAGAAATATAGTCTTATTTCTCATTTCTCGAGAAATGAAAAATGTTGAGAAATCAGGAACACTAGTCAAGCCTGCCGAATACTAAGGAGACAGGCACGGAAGGAAATCTTCAAAAAGTTGATGAGACGCGGCCGAGGAGCGCCGTACCATTTTTATTTCTACCAATAATAATAAATGAAAAGACATAAATTATAAAATGTGTACATTTCAATTACCCACAAGTTCCTTTGAGTTCCCCTGCTATTCCTCTGCGCGCGTTCAAAATATATATTTAAATACTTATGTAAGGGAAGTACATGGACTTCCGCAATACCAGTCAAACCGTCCCGCGTAATCACTAAGGTAAAGACACCAGTAGTTGACCAGTTAAGAGAAGTTTTACACGCGAACAATAGTAACCACTTGCTCTGTCATCAAATAGCGAGAGTCGATGCCTGAAGACACTCTTTAAGTCTTCTAGATTATGTAACAAGGCCATTTTTTAAAAAAAAGTTTACTTATACAAATTTAAGAAACATATTTAAAAATTCAGTAATTGCTTCAGAAGTTGACCACTCTTGAACATGAAAAATCTAGTAATTGACCTTCTCTTCGTTAGTAGTTGACCACTTATACTAGAAAGAGGGTTAAAGCAATAATGTTGGGAATCATTTTAGTATCATTTAATTTCAACAATTACCAGCACAAATTACAATTAAAGAATAAAATAAGAAATAAAATAAATCAATTCCATAAAAAGTTTAATTCAGGAACAGAGTAGACGTTGCGAGTTCTGCTCGATTTCGTGGGCTCATTCATATGAGAAAGTACAGTCTTCCACTCGTAGTCCAGCACATCAGGCTTCTCTGGCCACTTCCATAATCGCCCGTACATTTCCATGGATGAAATAGTCGCTTTAGTTTTAGTTACACGTAGAATTTTTCCAGGGAAATGTTTTCCTTCATATAAAAATATTACGTGTTCATTCACAACTTTTTCGACAGGCAACCAGGCAGGCCATTCATTGTTATTCAACAGTTCGTTGTCTTCGTTGACCTCTTCATTTCCTTCACTTTCTACAACAGAATCGAACATTTCACAACTGGAATTTGAACTCTCAGAAGAAAATTGTAAGATTTTCTTTGCTCTCTTCAATTTCATTTGACGCATCTTGTCTTGTTTAGCTCTCTCCTTTTGTTCCTTCTTCATTTGCCTTTCTGCTGCGCGCTCTCTTTTTAATCGTTCCATCTCTTCTTTTTTCTTTATTTTGTTCAGGAAATATTCTTGACAAAGTTTCCCTGAGACAATAAAAGGCAATACTTGACCGTGAATGCAATCAATAGTTGACCATGTGGTCATCCTCTAAAACACAGCATGCTACAAAGTTTATAATTATATTTTGTACTCCTAACAATCGTAGATGTAAAATGGATGCATTATAAATCGTAAACAAATTTAAATGAGTCACGTTAGTAATTGACCACGCGTGTCAACTTCTGAAAATTGTTCGAAAACGATATTCAGTATTTGACCACCTAATAAACTATTGTTTCTCAGGTTAGAATAACAAAAACAATGCATTTATCACTTATAAAACTTTGTGAGAATATAAACAGCAAATAATTCGTTCGCGAAAAGTTCACAACGTATGGATTTTTTTACCTGAACCGTACAGCTGTTCTTAACAGAAACGTTAAAGAAATAGAGATATATCAGCATATTACTATCCTTAAAGAATTCAGACGTCCGTTATTACTATGCATACTTCACTTCGTATGCAATTGTTCTGAAATTTAAACAACAGATGGCATGGCACCCGAGATTCACTTTCATCAGAAGTGCACAGCTTATAAAAACCTTATTTTTTACATTTTTCTATAAAATGGTCAACTACTGGTACCTGGTCAACTACTAGTGCCTTTACCTTACGGTCGGTAAGCTAGTTACCAACAAGTTCAAGGTGACGACAAGAAACACATGGGAGAGAAGAGTGTAATTATAAAGTACGACAGAGTGAATAATAGACATTGAATGTTGTTTCTTTCGTTTACAGGTAGGATCTGTGATAAAGCGAACCTTAGGTTATAAGTTATAAGATAATAAATGTTATACTTTCGTTTACAGAGAAACAATTCAGTCAATTATTTGCCCAACCTGAAAACATAACCTATTACAAAACAACATTCATTTGTGGAAGACTCACAAAGGCAACATGACAAAAGAAATGGCTAACAAGGGAACATATTCAGATGCGAAAATCGGATTTTGATGAAACTTTGGGAGCTTATAGTACTTTGAAAAATATTTGACACGTATTTTTTTTATCGGCAACCATCCACTCTGAAGGGGTGAAAACAGCCCTCAAAGTTGGGTGTCAAAACCATATTTTTTGAGATATCTCGGAAACCAGAGGTCCAAAAAATTTGAATTTTTTAAAAAATTGTGTGTTTTTCAATGGGGAATGTAGTTGCGTGAAAAAATTTTAACAAAAGTTTGTTGTTTAAACAATATATTAAAAATTTGATTTTTTTTTGCAGTTTCTCGAATTTTTTGTTAGTTCATTTTAATGTAAACTTGGGTGTGTGATCTTTGATCCAAAATAGGGGATACATGTTTCAGGATTTTCTTTTTTTTTGCCATTTAACAATAATTATGCCTAATGGAAGATAGTCTTGCACCTGGCGTGTGAAGGAATTCTGGCTTGTTTTATCGAAATATAAGCATTTAGTATAAACATATATAGTATTTTAAACAATACCACTGGATTATATGTCGTTTGTTATTTTATCAGTAGCTAAAGAAGGTGGCGCAGGTAGCAGCGTGACGCGGTGCTAATTACCGTGGCGGAGTAAGGGTACCGACTTGTATGTATAGCCAATTCGTCTGCGAATTTCTGCTGTCGTTGGGTGTTTCCTTGTTATTATTGCTGTGATATGTTTCGATCAAAATGTTTATAATGTTCATCGGATTGATCTTCATGTTTGTAAAAACGAATCTAAAAATAAACAATCAAGAAAAGTAAAAATAATATAATTATCGGATGTTTACCTTGATTATCGCCAGAAATTATTTGTTATGTGGCACTGTTTTACAAATCCGAAAGCAGTAGCCTTAACTTCTTAATATGCACGTTAATTTGATAACGAAATCCTACACAACTCAAACCGTAATGCAGAAAAACTGTAGCACACAAAGCAATGTGCCCATATTTATATGTACATTCTTAAGACTGCTTTACATTTCCTCCTCTTTCACCCTAATAATCAATAGAATCTTTTGGAAATATTCGTTTCCTTCTCAAATGCTATAAATAACCAAGGTAAAACTGCAGTGTGCAGCATTTTGCCACCAGCTCTTATCAGAACTACCATATACAACGAGGGAAACTCCAGTTTCGATTATTTGAAGGATCCACAGTGTATTTGAAAAGGCTCCAGGTATATTCTGACCGAAAGCCCAACGACAGCAGAAATTCGCAGACGAATTGGCTATACATACAAGTCGGTACCCTTACTCCGCCACGGTAATTAGCACCGCGTCACGCTGCTACCTGCGCCACCTTCTTTAGCTACTGATAAAATAACAAACGACATATAATCCAGTGGTATTGTTTAAAATACTATATATGTTTATACTAAATGCTTATATTTCGATAAAACAAGCCAGAATTCCTTCACACGCCAGGTGCAAGACTATCTTCCATTAGGCATAATTATTGTTAAATGGCAAAAAAAAAGAAAATCCTGAAACATGTATCCCCTATTTTGGATCAAAGATCACACACCCAAGTTTACATTAAAATGAACTAACAAAAAATTCGAGAAACTGCAAAAAAAAATCAAATTTTTAATATATTGTTTAAACAACAAACTTTTGTTAAAATTTTTTCACGCAACTACATTCCCCATTGAAAAACACACAATTTTTTAAAAAATTCAAATTTTTTGGACCTCTGGTTTCCGAGATATCTCAAAAAATATGGTTTTGACACCCAACTTTGAGGGCTGTTTTCACCCCTTCAGAGTGGATGGTTGCCGATAAAAAAAATACGTGTCAAATATTTTTCAAAGTACTATAAGCTCCCAAAGTTTCATCAAAATCCGATTTTCGCATCTGAATATGTTCCCTTGTAGGTTACAGTTTGCATTTGAAGTGAAAGGTGCGGCAGACGGAAAAACTAACCTCATATGCCTAACCTCGAAAGCAACACAGGATGGTCGCACTTTTAAAATACCAGAGGAATTTCAAGTAACAAGTCATCATACAGAACTGATAAAAACAGGAGCATATGCTAAAATAAAAAACACACTAAAACAAAGACATCAGTCAAGAAAAATTTGGATTAGCGTATCAGAAGAATTATCTACGACATATTTGGATGAAGACGAAAACCTACAATTTAACAACTATTTCCTGGAGGAAATTACAGATGACAAAACGACGGCTGCAGCGGAAACTAGCACAGATCAACCAGTGATAAAGTTATTAGAAAAATTACTAGAAGAAAAGCAAAAAGACTCTGAGAAAAAAAATCTAGGAAAATTAGCAAGAGATTTCATAACCGAAAAATTTACTGGAAAAAATTCAAATGCCCATCAATGGATTAATGAATTTGAGAATGAATGCGAACGTTTTAAAATAACTGAGAATAAGGAAAAAATCGAAATTCTAAAATTTTTTCTAGAGAAAGCTAGTAAAGATTGGTATAGCTACATGTTACTGAAGTTTACAGTGGAGTCAGAATGGGAAGTGTGGAAAAAGAATTTTTGTGATACTTTTGCAAACAAAGGTTGGTCTCCAATCAGATATGCTCTTTCTTTCAGATATCAAACAGGTTCTCTATTAGAATATGCTATAAAAAAGGAAAAGTTGCTATTAGAAGTGAGAAAATCAACAGATAAAGGAACCTTAATAGACCTCATCGCAGCCGGCCTGCCAAACTTCATTTGTGACAAGATTGATAGAGAAAGTTTGATAGAAACTGAAGACCTCTACAATGAAATAGGTAATTTGGAACACTTAACCCTCATCCGTCCCTCATTTCGCGAACTGAATCTGTCCCTCTGTGTCAAATTGACACAGTGGTAAAATATCGACGAAATAACAAGATAGAAAGTTATTTTTCGATATTTTTGTATTCAAATGGATGCGTTAACATCTGCATCTTAGTTTTTGCACAATTTTCGCTTAAAATAAAGCGATGTGTATGACATATTGCTTGTTTGGACAAATCACATCGGGCACTATGTATATTATATTATATATCTAACATATTAGCAACAATTGCCATTGGTCATCTATTTGTTTCGCGCGTACATCTGTATGTGCCCACCATCTCCATATCATCGAGGACATCGACGCGACGCCTCCTTTCGTAGCGTTATAATACTTTATTATTTCAGGATTTTTTATCTACTTCACTACTCATTTGCTTTGACGTATGGTATGTACTAAGTAGAATAACAAATCGTCTTCTTTTTGTCACATAAGACACCATTGTACCTTTTAGTATGTGTTCAAAAACAAACTCCGAATGATGAAGTGGCTTCTTCTTTGTATCGAGTAAAATTTGTGGAATTTCTTTTCTATTTTTTCGTATGGTCCCTACAAGCGTCATCTTTTGTTTTTGTAATGTAATTACTAATTCGTGTGAAGTAAAAAAATTGTCACACATAACATTGCGTCCACCCAAACCTTCAACTAATTGTAGCTGATTGAATTGAAAAACTCCGCGACAGTACGTAAGAGTACATGTGTCATATTGACACACAGGGACTCTTTCGTAACAAATTCGACTTGCAGTTTTGACATTATTATTTTCCATAAACAGTGCTAGGTATATGTGTTTCGCATTAAAAAAATAAAAGTCACAAACTTTCGGGCAAATTTACCGACAAATAACAGAACAGTACCCCTTAATTCGCGAAAACTGTGTCAAATTGACACGAGGGACGGATGATGGTTAATCCATAAGAATAAATGGGAAGATAAGAAAAATAAAGAGTATAGCACCAAAGGAAAAATTGAAAAAACACCATGTAAAGGGTATAGCCGGATAAGCATGGGCCAGCGGCCCCCGCTCCGATTTTCCTGATTCCCGTCTTAAAACATCGCTTTCTGTCTAAAAACACATTGTGCAAAATTTCAAATGTCTACCCCCACCGGAAGGGGAGATACAGGGGTATATTCCCCCGCACTTAAATGCAATTTGCTCTAAAACGAGAAAAGATATCGATATGGGATAAACGGCAAACAAAAGATATAGATACACTCTATATTTCAGATTTTTTTCAGAATTTTTTGCTAATTATTTATAGTTGAAAATAATTAATTAATTTTTTGGGAATTTTTTTAACTATCTTCCCCTGGGTTGACACCCACCAAAAAATTCTAAAATATTGCTATGATGTTAAACTATTTTGTAAAAAAATCTCAGAAGTGTCGGTTTGGTGGAACAGTGTCACAGAAAATAAAGTATGCCGGCGGACGCTCGGTTTGCGGTTCACTCGCAGTGGCTAGTGATGGGAGCGAGCTCAGCGAACGGAAAGTCGGCGCGTGTACGGAAAGGCTTCTACATGTAAAAATACGACTAAATCTCCTAATATATGATTACAATTGGAAGTCTAAACAATTATATTTTTAGAATATAGTTTACATTAAAGAAGAAAAATACGTGTAAAGTTAGTTTGTTGCTGTCAAGTAACAGAAAGAAGAAACTTCTCACAAGTATGTGTATGGTCACAGTGTTAGAGGTTCCGCTCGATACCCCGGGGAGCTCGAATTCGAGTGGGGGTAGACATTTGAAATTTTGCACAATGTGTTTTTAGACAGAAAGCGATGTTTTAAGACAGGAATCAGGAAAATCGGAGCGGGGGCCGCTGGCCCATGCTTATCCGGCTATACCCTTTGTAAAGATAAAAATAAAGGCATACGTTATCACCCGGAATCCACATGTTGGTTCAAAGATAAAGAGGACAAAATAAAACATGTTAACAACTCTGAGCTGGAAGCAGAATTAAATTACAAGGATCAAAAGAACTATTAATTCCACCATTGATCAAACTCAATGTACTATTAAATGGAACACTGAACGTAACTGGAATTTATGATTCAGGTTCAAATGTTTCATTGATAAATTCAAAAATACTAAAAATAAAAAAAGAAGATAAAAATGAAAATAGAAAAGCTAATTTGAGAACGATTAATGGTGTGAACGAAACGGAAGGAATGATAACAATAAAAATAAAAATTTTCAATATAGCAGAAGAGTTAGATGTTTTCATAATAAATAATAAAAATTTCAATTATGACTTCCTAATTGAATTGGATTGTATAAAAAAACTCAAATTAATACAAAATGAGGAATTAAAAATTGAACAAAAGAGCCCGGATTTTGCTGAAAAAAATGAAGAATACAAGGACTCGATAAAAGAGAAAGAAATTCCTGCTAGAACATGTACAAAGAAACAAAATACTGAATATAGTGAGGGAGAGATTGATAAACCTCCAGATGCCGAGACAAAACTAATAAACTTTAATGAGCATGTCAACGAAAATAATTTCGACATCTCTATAAACTGTATAAACTACAATGAAAGATCTATGATAGATAACTCAATTGAAAAATATAAATCACTATTTGCCAAAGATAAGTATGATGTAGGCACGGTGAAAGAGTATGAAGCTAGAATAGATCTAATTATAGAAAAATATTCTAGTAAAAGACCATACAAATGCACAATTGAAGACAAAGTAGAAATAGAGCAACAAATTTCGGAGTTATTAAGGAGAAATTTGATAGAGGAATCATACTGCCCGTTTGCGGCCCCGGTAACATTGGCGTACAAGAGAGATGAAAACAAAAGATCGCGACTATGCGAAGATTTTAGAGATTTAAATAAAATCATAATACCGCAATCTCAACCGTTTCCATTAATCGAGGATTTGTTAATAAAAACAAGGAACTGCAAATATTTTTCGAAACTTGATATTAACTCAGCATTTTGGTCGATCCAACTACGAGTCGAAGACAGAAGGAAAACAGGATTTATTACTCAAGAAGGACACTTTCAATGGACCGTTTTACCATTCGGATTGAAAACTTCACCAGCCATCTTTCAAAGAATTCTAAGCGGTATAATCAGAAAACATGAACTCTCACATTTCACAGTAAATTACATGGATGACATTTTGGTTTTCTCAAAATCTTTAGAAGAGCATATCAAGCATTTAACACAATTACTAGAAGCGATAAAAATAGAAGGTTTTAGATTAAAATTCTCTAAATGTAGTTTCGCTTCAGATTCAGTTACATACTTAGGCCACATAATAAAGAATAATTCAGTTTCTCCAATAAAAGATAATTTAATAGCAATACGAAACTTCCCAATACCAGAAACACAAAAACAAGTCCGACAATTTCTAGGAAAAATAAATTTCTACAATAGTTACATACCACACAGTTCAATTACACTAGACCCACTACATAATCTATTAAGAAAAGGGCAAAAATTCATATGGACGGAAGGATGCCAAAGAGCCTTTGATAAAATGAAAAATCTCCTCTGCACTCAAACGATCCTAGCTATCTTCGACCCAAAACTACCAATACACATTTATACAGACGCGAGTTTGCAAGGTCTAGGAGCCGTATTAAAACAACCACAACTAAATAAAGAAACAGGAGAACAAATTGAAAAACCAGTGGCCTATTTCTCAAGAAAATTAAGTGAAACCCAAAAAAAGAAAAAAGCAGTATACTTAGAATGTCTGGCAATAAAAGAAGCACTAGAATACTGGCAATACTGGTTATTGGGCAGAGCATTCAAAGTTTTTTCGGACCACAAACCATTGCAAAAGATGAACATCAAAGCACGAACAGACGAAGAATTAGGGGATTTAACACAATACTTATCCCAATACAATTTTGAAATAATATACAACCCAGGAAAAAACAATCTGGAAGCGGACTGCTTAAGCAGAAACCCGGTGTTGGAAGCACATGAAAATAAAGAAGAGGACTTAAAAGTTTCAAATTTCATACAACTAAAAGATATTGTAGAAGATCAAGAGAAAAACTCAGAATTGCAAAAGAACAAGGATAAACTAAAATGGATGAATGGTCTGTACTGTAAAAGAGTGAAGAAGGAACATAAAATTATATTATCAGAAAACTTTAGTAAAGAATTACTAAAGAAAACACACGAAAACTTCTGTCACATCGGAACAAAACAAATGGAATACAAAATCAGACCCCATTATACAGCAAAAAATTTAACGGAAAACATAAAAAAAAATTTGTAAAGGCTGTGTGATCTGTGTAAGAAATAAATCGAGAGGACAGAGTAAAATTGGCCTAATGTCTCAATTAGGCCCTGCCAAAAATCCATTCGAAATAGTTTCCATCGACACCATTGGTGGCTTCGGTGGTTCACGATCAACAAAAAAATATTTACACCTTTTGGTGGACCATTATACAAGATTCGGATACATTATAACATCAAAAACGCAAAACGCTAATGACTTCATTAAGTTAACTCAGAAAGTACTCGAAAATAATAACATCGGAATGATTTTAGCAGATCAATACGCAGGTATAAATTCCAACGAGTTTAAAAACTTCTTAAATAAGAAAAATATACCAATTATTTTCACAGCAGTGAATGCACGATTTTCTAACAGGTTAAATGAGAGATTAAACCAGACACTAATAAATAAGATCCGATGCAGAACAAATGAGAATAAAAGAAAACTAGCGTGGACAACGATAGCACACGATTGTATAAAAAAATACAATGAAACTGAACACACAGTCACAGGATTCTCCCCAGAATACCTATTGTACGGTATAAATTCTTCAACATTACCAGATGAATTAAAACCGGAAAAATCAATCGATGAGTTAAACCAAAATAGAAAAACTGCTCTAGAAAATAGCATAAAATACCACGCTTATAATAAACAAAAATTCGACAAAAACAGAAAGGACTACAAATTTAGATGGACAACAGGTATACGTCGAAAATGGAAATCGCCTGAACAGAAAGAAGCTAGACGAACTAAGAATTGGACCATATAATATCTTGGATAAAATATCAAATTCAATTTACAAGGTGGATACAGGTCATAGGAAATCAGAGTCGAACTTATTTCACATCACTAAACTTATCCCAGTCTCGGACTCCATTAATATAGAACAAGAAGAGGGAGATTGTAGTTCGTGAAAATTTGATGGTAAATTTTCTCTTCGAGGTGGGGAGATGTAAGGGAAGTACATGGACTTTCCCAATACCAGTCAAACCGTCCCGCGTAATCACTACGGTCGGTAAGCTAGTTACCAACAAGTTCAAGGTGACGACGAGAAACACATGGGAGAGAAGAGTGTAATTATAAAGTACGACAGAGTGAATAATAGACATTGAATGTTGTTTCTTTCGTTTACAGGTAGGATCTGTGATAAAGCGAACCTTAGGTTATAAGTTATAAGATAATAAATGTTATACTTTCGTTTACAGAGAAACAATTCAGTCAATTATTTGCCCAACCTGAAAACATAACCGATTACACTTATATTATTACTAAATAAATCAATTTTTTTAATGTACATGTTATTCTATGAACGTATGAATAAATATCTTAATTTTCTCTTTGAAGTTTTATTTAAAAACGCTACGAACTTTCGTTCCGTTTATAACTTTCGTTATAATGCGGCCGAAGATACGGCGGAGCATGCGGCGGAGGACGAGAAATGGTTTGAAGCATCTCAAAACCTTACGATCCGTCTAGGCACACGTACACGCTGCCCGAGCTGTTACTGTGTGAGTGCGCCGCGCGGTACGGCTAGTCAAGCCTGCTTGCAGAGCCTCCCGAACAGACATCTTGCTGCCGAAAAATGAAAATTATGCCTCGAAAACGCAAAAGTAGGCCATCTTAGGGACCATGCGCGCTAGATTGATCTTTTATCTAGCGATTGTGACTACGTAGAGCCGGACCCTTGCGATCCGCCTAGGCACACGTACATACTGCCCGAGTGGTGAGGGTGTGGCACACACTCTCAATCGAGCACACCGACACTGTGTGACGTCACGCTTGCTCCTGA
Source organism: Lasioglossum pauxillum (assembly GCA_933228785.1). Taxonomy (NCBI): domain Eukaryota; kingdom Metazoa; phylum Arthropoda; class Insecta; order Hymenoptera; family Halictidae; genus Lasioglossum; species Lasioglossum pauxillum. The sequence goes on from OW121699.1 coordinate 25,068,974, forward strand.
CTTACCGGCAACATTTACTGATGCGGTGAATGTAGACAAAGTACCCAGCTCCCCTACTGGACGAAAATGTTATTACTAAGGTTCTTCTAGCGGCCGCTCGTTCGTTCCTGGCGTGACCATCGAAAAGTTGTCAAGGTCAACTTAGGACCGGCACCCTTAAGATCTATTAGCTTTTATTGTCCTACCATCAAATTTGAACATTTGGACATCTCACATTCAACGTTGCTCCATCTACCAATTCATATTATTGTTCTTACTGTACTTTTTTAAAAATAAAGTAAGTTGTAAAGAAATAAATACAGATTTCACATATTATCAACTTCTACATTAAAGTTTAACTTTTTCCAAATTATATTTGTATCCGATTAGGTCGTGGACCGCACGATACGAGGAGCGAGTGCCGGAATCGCACAGCGCTGTGCGCGAAGTTAAAGGAGTTCGGTTTTGAAGAATAAATTGACGATGTGAGACACAAACAAGTGGACTGTATTTAAATGCTTGAATTGCTCTGTACAGAATAAGTACATTAAACTCGGTTTCACCTATTTGAGTGAGAACCGCCGTTATTCGAACGAACTCGCGGATACTTTGACTAGCTCGCGTTTATAAGTTACTTTTACAAAATGACCGAACCGTTCGCTGGCTGAATTAAGAAGAAGGAAGCCGGAAAGCGTAGACAGCGCGAGTCCGAATTCTTGTCCCGCGTGGATTGGTCCGTTAAGGATCACGCGATGATCCGCGATCGAGGATTGGAGCACAATAATATAGATCACGGAGACAATAGTTTGGAGATTGACGTCACAACGGGGTGAGAGGAGCGCGTGACGGGGAACCTGCCTCGCGAGTTCGCGCGATCGCGAACAATATTCGACAAAATAAGTTAGCCATATTTAAAATAATAAGACAAAAGTAAAAATGAGCGGGTAATGAAATAAAATACATATACACTAGTGGCCAAAATGATAAGGCACCTCAAGATTTTTAGCAATAAACATTTATTGTATATACAGGGTGTCCCAAAATGCCTGCACATCCCGGAAATGGGACGTTCTTGAGACCATTTGAAGCGACATTTTCCTTTGCAAAAATGTTATCCGCGGCTTTGTTTAGGAGTTATTAACGAAAAACACGGACCAATCAGAGCGCGACCTAGCCGCGAGTTGGCACAGTCTAGTCGACCCGGCACACAGTGGGTCAAATCGACGTTCTAGCTGTTCACGGGCTAAAAACTCAAAGTCCTCATATCGATTTTTAACGAATGCACAATGTTTCTTAAATGTCTATTACATTCGAAAACAATAATATTAATTAAAGCTATTAAAAACTCTCGTTACAATAAACGTTCAAAGATCAAACTTTTTCAGATACGATTTATCACCGAAAAAATTCCTTTTCTTCATAATGATGTCCTGGAAAACCTACTGAAGATTAAGGGACCAATTTTTTTTTATATGAAGAATGTATATCTATGTTGAGAACGCATCAGGAACTAAACATCATTGTTCATAATTTATTATAAAAAAAATATTTAGTCAACTAAGGAAATCGTTAAAGTTTTTCACCTTTGACAAGAAATAATTTGTTATGCCCGGTGATGTCCACGTTCTGACAAAGTGGAACATTTTCGGCAAGATCTCCTCTAAAATATCGTGCAAAATTTAGATCCCAACTAATCCCAACTCCGAAGTTATGATAGTTTAAAGGTCGTCGCTCACTAGAACGCACCGGCGCCCACCCGGCATCGCGCGGCCTCAGCTGTTTTGGATTTCTTCTATGTATTTTAAATGGATGTGCGCACATCAATTAAAATACATAGAAGAAATCCAAAACAGCTGAGGCCGCGCGGTGCCGGGTGGGCGCCGGTGCGTTCTAGTGAGCGACGACCTTAAAGCGTCGCGTGTCACGCGCACAGTGGTGAGTTCGATCGAAATCGTGGCCAAAATAGGAAGGAGTACTACAATTTAGTTTAGTGTGACAAAAAAATGTTTCCTACAAAAAGTAATCAGTACACAGTCTTTTACAAATATCAATACAAAAAATTTCAAAAAAAAATTTGTTCAATAAAAAATTGTGGTCACCTTCATTATTTATTTATAACTATATATTTTTTATTCAATAATGTTATAGCTGACGGCAAGACGAATCCAACGACCTATTTAATGTATTCTTTATGTATTGAAATAATGGTGAAATAGGCGTGAACACCCAGTTTTCAAATATTATTCATTATTCACACGAGTTTTTAGACATTTCCGGTGGTGTGACAAAAAAATGTTTCCTACAAAAAGTAATCAGTACACAGTCTTTTACAAATATCAATACAAAAAATTAAAAAAAAAAATTTTTTCAATAAAAAATTGTGGTCACCTTCATTATTTATTTATAACTATATATTTTTTATTCAATAATGTTATAGCTGACGGCAAGACGAATCCAACGACCTATTTAATGTGGTTTTTATGTATTGAAATAATGGTGAAATAGGCGTGAACAGCTAGAACGTCGATTTGACCCACTGTGCGGCGCACAGTGGTCGGAACGTATAGGAAAATGGAAAAAACTTCATAACTTCGGCAATTCTCAATATTTTTGAATAATTCTTTTTTTATTACCTCTCAATTTTCAAACTTCTCATATTATTAAACGAAATATTAAACAATGAACATAATATAATTGTTTATACATAATATTGTTTATTACATCACGAACTCTTATTTCAGCATACTAAAATTGAATACTTGAAATAGTATTAAGCAAACTAGAAACTATTAAGCAGACTAGAAATAGAATTAAACAAACAAACTTGAAATAGTATTAAACAAACAAACTTGAAATAGTATTAAACAAAAAGCTTAATATCATTTTGTATACATAATATTACCAATAATATTATTAACGAATACCTTAACAACTTAAATCATACATTATTATATTAGTATAATAATATTTACATAATATACATGAACACTATTTCAATAGAGACTGCGCTTGTGCACTAAGTGGCAGTGATTTGGTCTTCGGTTCTGGTCTTAAAAAATTAATGTATGGATCCGAAGTTATTAAAAGCATGTGTAACATGTCCTCATTTGTTGCTAAACGAGAGCACTTTCTGGTGTGGTGTATTCTATAGTATCTGTAATCTTTATTCCTACCTTCCTGGGCCTCTTCCGACAGCGAACCCATAGGCAAAACAGCGTATTCGATTATTTCCTTGCCATGCATTAAAATTTTATGCACAGTTGCTGGCATGTAATACCAAGGATACAATGATATCGCCAAATTAGCTGTTTTGCGAGCATAAATCTCAAATTTATTTGCATCAATGGTAAAGTTGCTACAAATAACTTCTAAAATAACAGCTAACCTTTTTATTAACGTTTCGTCAATCTTTGTTATTTGAGCTGTTACAGCTGGATTTTCAAAAAACCTTCTGGAAGTGTTACCAGTATTTGTTGTGCCCATCCCTTGCTTGACCCTATCGACCACTATTCCTATTTTGTCCTTAAATTCCATTTGTATCCGCTTCTTTGTTTCTTCCTTGATGGCTCGGGTTGCTTCCGTGGTTTTCCAGGTCTTAAAAGTTAAATTATAAGCTACATGTAAAATGTAGTCCATGAACCTTATACGCGCATGTAATGGAGACATTCCAAGTTGTAGCGCTTCTTCATTTAATGATCGCTGCCCATTTATAATACTTGAAATGTCGTTCATTTGCGATGGTTTGGCTCTGCAAATGACACAATTACTTGCCGATGTCGTATTAGTCACAACTTGAGCAACTTTGCCATCTATCATGGTAAAATAAAGCGCATGTTTAATTTTAAAAATGCGCCCATGCAAGTGTATCTTTGTTTCCTGCAACTTTTCTATTTCCTTATCGACGCGAGATTTCTCCTCTCGTATTACGCCTGGAGTCTCCTGGATAAATTCAAACCTTAAAGGTCTGCAATACCTCGTTGAAGATGGTCGACAGTTTTTCCAGACGTCTTTGGTGTTGTTTTCCTGCAGTGTCATCTTCAAAGGTACAACTGATGTCATGAACAAATAGCTGTCAGAAGTATCTTCTTCTGGATCCGAAAATTTCTGCATAAACTCATTTTGATTCGATGCACCATCACAGCCCCATTTCGTGTGCAGTACGAGATCTTCTTCTTCAAATTCTTCGATTTCTGCTTGACTTTTAGCTTGAAAGATCCTTTTGGCAGTGTGATCAAGCAAGTCTTGCAGACTGGTTTGTGCCGATTTTTCCGTAATAACCATATTACAGAGATAACATTTTTTCTTCGTTTCTATGATTTTCTCATAGCTTGGATATATATCATGTCCAATATCTGCAGCAGCTGTCCTGATAATATTGTATTGATCCTTTGACAGTTTGGCTTGCGTTATTAATGCCAGACTAGAATCAGCATCAAAGGCCGTATTGTTAACCGGAACAGATGAAGCAGCAGCATTAATAAGGTCCTGGGAAAACGACTCCTGGTGTTCACGTACTTTATATTTCTTCGCTCGGTCACAGCAATCTTCAAAATTTTTCTTTGACCTGCCTCCACTACTTTGCGATGACACCACAGGTTGTACATCAGTGCATTCTAGATTTACCAAAAACACATGTTCTAGCCAATCACGATATTTTTCATTAAACCTTGGTTTCATGTGGTGTACAGCACGAAATCTTTTATTAAATTGTGGCACGAATCTTTTATTAATTTCACCCACTATTTTATGAATTTGCTCATCGTGCAAAACTGGGTAACTCTCGCGCAAGAATTGTTCTAATGATTTGTTTTTTTCGAAGAGAAAATCACAAAGAACTTTGTACGAAACCGCGAAATTGTTCATGATGGCAACATAAATCAGAACAGAAATGAGTGGATACTAGAAATCGTGGTTTTGTACGTTATTTTGTTTGTGCAACATTTGTTATGACAAATGAAGACGACAAACACCCGGACACAAGGCCGATGTCATTTGTTATTATGCACGTAATTTTGCAAGCGCGTTCATTTATTATATTATATATGTATACAGGGTGTCCCAAAATTTTTGTTACACGGGATATCTCTATCCACCGTACTTAGAAAAAAATACTTCCAATGACATTTGTATGGTTTTCAAACAGCTAAGAATATTGGTATCCCAAAAAAGTCGTTTATTGTTAGAACATTAAAACATTAGATTCTTCTCTAATACACTAGATGATTACATATTTTATAATGGGTGTGATTTTCAAATTAAATTTTGTATCTATTTCATATACCCATACTTTGTTTTCGAAAATTAGTAACTGTATCCTAAAAATTAATTCGAATTAAAAAGTGGATACTCGAAAAACGTATTCGAAAAACGTGGTGCTGATTTTTTCAGGACTATTGCGTGATGGTGTCTTCTTTCAAAAGATGCCACTCAGAGAATGTAGGAACGTGTAGCTTTCTTTGTAGAGCTACAGAAAGCAGCTGTAATATGAAATTATACGTATCCTACTTTCGGGCGTAATATTGTTATTTTGGTTGTGAGTTTTCGAAAATTATTTACATCGGGCATAAGCTAAGACTATATACATTTATAATATATATCATATATGGTTATAAATGTCCCCAAAAATGAAAGAATGACGTCGAACGTGTGGTTAGAAATCTGTAAGAATCCAACTAGAATCTGAGAGGTCTACTTTAGATCTATTTTTCTCCGTTATTAAAGAGAAAAACATAGATCCATTTTCATAGCAAGATACATTGGTTCATGGCCTATCAGGAAATAGTGGTCGATATTTGAAATAACGACTTTCATAATTTAGGGTTTTTTCCTGCTTCCGACCAGTGTGCGGCGTGGCGCGGCGCGCCAATTGTCAATTTTATTATTATCGTTCATTCATCAAAGTTATTATTGTTATGAAATTTTGAATACATGCGTATGGCGTATACATATAAATCTAAAAGTTCAACCAAGTAATATGAAGATCACACGTATACTTATAAAAATTTCTGTTATATGTAAAGGGGTAAACAATGACGGCATGACAATTGCTGGAATGTACACATGTACAGTGACTCCCACTAATATTCGGACACTTTTAAAAATGTCATAACTTTTTTAATATTGGAATATAAAACGTGAAAATTTTTTGAGAAGTTAGAAGAATTGGTTTGCTACACAACGTGACAAAAATTTTTGCAAAACTTACAATTTGTCGAAATTGCAGAGGAAATACTGAAAGTTACATTTTTCAACTTTTTTATGTGGGCTTATATATGGAAAATTTAGAAAACACGTTTCGTAGATTTGTATTAAGTAAACATGTTCTGAAAATTTCATCAAAATCGGTCGACGTTGTAATGAGCTACAAATGTTTAAAGATGGTAAAAAAGTAAAAATTGCAGTTTTTCACGATTTTCAGCCTCTAACTTCAGTAATTCTAAGGATTCTTACATCGTTCAATGCCTGTCGTTTCTTTCCGTATCAGCCAATTTCTACGAAACTTTCACAGTGCATATAATTCACACAGATCTACAAAACGTATTTTTTAAATTTCCAATACAGGCCCACATAAAAAAGTTGTAAAATGCAACTTTTACTATTTTGTCTACAATTCCGACCAAATTCAATTTCTGACAAAATTTCTTTTTCTATCCTGTAGTAAACTAATTGCTCTATCTTCCCAAAATAGTTCAAATCGCATAGTCCAATATTAACAAAGTTATCGTTTTTTTGAGAGCGTCCGAATATTAATGGGAATCACTGTATGTGTACGCTGATATTTGTATGTACAGGGTGGGGAAAAATTATTGGTCATCCTTTTGGGAGGTGAATAGAACTCGTCGAGATTGCCAACATTGCATTATAAACATGACCCCACAAAATTAATTTTCAAGGTCAAAATTTTTTATTGGCTTAATCAATTCTACTCGTCGAGCTGAACAAAAGTCTCAAAGGGACCATATGCCGGAAATCAATATTTCATAGAGAAATCTTCGTTTGAAGTTTTTTTTTGCCTGAAATTTCAGAAAATAAATCTGATGCTTATGAAGTTCTTAAAATCATGTTGTGAATATCCTGATCATGATTAGCGAAAATCACCCCCCCAAAACTGACCCCGAAAAATTTGTTTTCGCGGTATAAAATCTGCTTAAGGGCGTAGTCCCACCCTAGAATCTTACTAGAAAACATGGGTTTGCGCGCTTCGGTTGTTTGACCTTGTTTGAGCAGATTTTGGGCTGGGTGAGGGCTCATTCTAAAGAGGAAGGTTCATGACACCCCGCTCTGGTCATGATTTTAACGAGATTATGTTTAATATGTATATAATGGAAGTACTCTATCCTGTGTTAATAATTAAACAACAGACTAAATTTGTTTCTGTAAATAAAGGTTATGTTTTATTAGATACTTATTAATTTACACTTTTTACAACTATTTACAAACTCACCTGTAAATAAAGAAACGACAATTAGCGTCTATTGTTCACTCTCTTTATTCACACTAACTAATATCGTTAACTTATTCTGTTAATTAACTGTCTCTATCTTCATTTAAATTTTATGCACATGTGCTCTCTATATACTCTTACTCTTTTCCTCTCTCTATATCTCTCTATCTATCTAAAATGTAAGAACCGTTCAAAGAGTGCGCTGAGCATGCAAAGCGCGCTCAATTTTAAATTAAAGACCATATATTGTCTTTACATGTTGTCACGTTAATCTTTTTCCGACGGGCGGTTTGACCCGCGGAAGCCGGTTAACTTCGGGCCTTGCAGGGGCTGAGACCAAGCCGCGTGCAGGCCGAGGACACGCGGTCCGCCCGAGACAAAACGAGATTCGAAGATTCGACGATTTTTCTCTCGACAAGCGAAAAGTTCGGGCGCCAGGCACCTCAAGGATGCCACACGAAACGCGGAATAGTTCTCGAGCTCGGAGAAGCCGAGATCGAGAATCGAATCTTCGAAACGCGGATCGAAAGTGACGTCACGACGATGCCAGAAGGTTCGGACACGGGGAAACTAGGACAGTCCTCTCGGCAGGACTCACAGGGAAATCGATAGATTGACGACGATTTAGTCTCGAGCTGTTTATTGTAGCCGTCGTAAAGAATACAAAAATCTGCGGCCACGTGGCCGCGACCCGAGAGCCCGCGCTCTTCATACAAGCTAGCGAGAAGATGGTCGTTCGCAGCGCAGTTGTCTTATCGTTTTCGCCCGCGACGATACCGCTGAAATTTATCGCTGTTTTCGTTCAACAGGAACTTTAAAAACGCGAGGCGCAGATGATCGGCGAAATACGTGACTGGCGCGATGGCTTCCGCACGCGAGTCGCTACGACGCGTACGCTAACGATTACGCGATCGAACGTCGACGAAAACAATACGATGCGCGGCGAGAGACACAGGATTCGAGAATACATGAAACTATCGCCGAGATTGCTCTCACGAGACGCGACTCCTCTGAGGACACTCCTACGCACGCAATTTGAGATGGAAAACTCTCTCGAAATGACGCGAAAACTCAAAGTACTCCCGAAACGATCACGAGCGAATTATCGAGGATGGAACGGGAAGCGTTCGTCCTCTCGCGACGAAGGTCGAGCCGTCGCGCAACGAAATATCGAATGGATCACTGTGACGACTTACCGTTTCTCGATTTCTAGCGTTCTCCTTTATTTTACGGCTCCCGATAGAGTTTCGGACTAGGCCGGACTCGTGTGTACGACGTCTCAACGCACGAAATCCTCAACGGGGCACGACACGTCTCGTTTCGCTCTATTTTTCGCAACGCGAGTACAAATGTTTTGCGTGTTTCACGATCGATAGCCAACGCGACAGTGATCCATCGATTTTCGGCAAGCTAGCGGATTGAACGCGGCTCCCCCCACTCGATCGCTTTTCCGAATTGCCTATGGCGTGTTTCCACGGCGCGAACTCTTGGGCTCAGGAGCGTTCCCTCTAGCGTCCTAGGGCCCCGGACAGTCACGAAATTGACCAAGGAGCTTATCGCTCTCTTCGTCGGCGGAGGGGCTTCCTCTTCTTGGCTACGAGGGCGCCGACCCCGGGGCAGCTTCTCCCTTGACGGGGCGAGACGGCGTCAAGATCTGTAAGGAGTCGCAGTGGACGTGATGTTTGATTTAGCTGTTGTCCTGGCGTCGCCTCCGGTTTGGTTTGCCGAGTGCCCTCGCACCAAGCTCAAAATCTCGAAATGGCCATTTGCTCTCGGTCGGGCGCTTCCTGGCTGCGGGACGTCTGTTAGGTTCCCGTGACAATTCGGACGATCGGTAGTTCTTTCTGCGCGTCCCATCTACGGCCCTGAAACTTGCCGTTCTCGGCACGCGCGACAGATGTCATCAAAAATCCTCGATAATGTCGGGATCTCTCAGAGGAGCGCTCTCGAAACCTGTGTCTTCGGTGTCGTGTCCCGTTAGAGGGCGGTCCGGTCCTTTATCGCTTTCGAAACGTGCACAAAATTGACGGAGAAGTGACGTCGCAAAATTTGCAACGTCACAATGTATAATATAAGGGCCCAAAGTAGAGAAAAAATCTAAGAAAAAGAACCGCAGATTTCAATGCATTTTTCTGTCTCTAAAAGACTTTTTGACTGCTATGATGACCAGAGCGGGGTGTGATGAACATTCCTCTTTAGAATGAGCCCTCACCCAGCCCAAAATTTGCTCAAATAAGGACAAACAACCGAAGCGCGTGATTTCATTACACATTAGCAGAATTTCCCCATATTACGGACAGAGTGCAGAGCAAGCTAGAGCCAAATTTAGTTCAGTCAGTTTAGACGAGATGCGCCTAGTCAGGAGGACTAATGCGTAAAGATTCGCAGTTTAATTATAACTTCGCGTTTCCAAGATTGCAAGGGTGTGGAATGTAAAAGGGGAAGAATAATTGGCAAATGTTAAATTTTATACTTTTATTTTTTTTAATAACAAACAAATATAACTCGAAATCATAAATTTATAAATATATATAATATGGAAATAGCAAGCAACGCCATCTCGTGTACATCAGGCAATGCGTGTTTTTCAGTGTTACAAAACTCTTTTTTTGCACACAGGTTGGCCACACTGATTTTCTAGTTGCAATCAGACGTGTGACTAACCCCTCAAGCAGATTTTATACCGCGAAAACAAATTTTTCGGGGTCAGTTTTGGGGGGTGATTTTCGCTAATCATGATCAGGATATTCACAACATGATTTTAAGAACTTCATAAGCATCAGATTTATTTTCTGAAATTTCAGGCAAAAAAAAACTTCAAACGAAGATTTCTCTATGAAATATTGATTTCCGGCATATGGTCCCTTTGAGACTTTTGTTCAGCTCGACGAGTAGAATTGATTAAGCCAATAAAAAATTTTGACCTTGAAAATTAATTTTGTGGGGTCATGTTTATAATGCAATGTTGGCAATCTCGACGAGTTCTATTCACCTCCCAAAAGGATGACCAATAATTTTTCCCCACCCTGTACATATATTAAAACGTCGCGTCGCACAGTGGGGTATTTACCAGATATCAGTGGTCAAAATTCAATTTTAAAAATTTTAGATAAATTGTAAAATTTTTGTGGCTTGAGTTAGTTGAATGTCTGAGGAACAATCTCCCATCATTCATTTTCCCATTCATGTATCCATTAAGCACTGAAATTTGTCGGAAGTTGAAGTTCCGTTAACCCGCTTTCATTTCTCAACGAATTCACCTATTAGTAATTGTTACCTTATTTACATACACTAACAGATTTTTGTTTTATAGAAGTATTTTTAGCTAAGTATAGGGTATACTTTTAAGAGGAATTCACTTTTGTACCTTATACATGTTTATAATTATTAATATTTAAAGAAAACCAACGGTGAGTCACTTTCTTGATGATTCTAAAACTTTGGTAATGATTTCGTTATACTTCCGGGTGCGTCCCGGTGCTCATTTCTGTGACATTGTATTCTTTGAAGTTTTCTGATTAAGGTGCAAGAAAAATTGGAACTGCCTACGACTGCTTCCGTATTTTATAGTTGATTTACGAAAAAATGGTCATCGTGCGCGCGCGAAAATCGCAGCATCTCTCATATCCTGCATGTTCGCATTCGCTATATTTTCGTATTAACTTAAGTAAATACTAAATAATAATAATAAACACACAATATACACTAAAATAAGGAAACATTATACACATGAAGTTTAAATAATACATATACAGGGTGGGGCAATAACTATGTCCACTTTGAATATTGCCGTTTTTGTAATAATATGAAAAAATGCTGTGAACAAAATTTGCACGGTATAGAGGGGGACATGTTGTAACTTAAACATTTTCTGCGTGGGTGGAGGCATAGAGGAGATTTCAAGGTCACCTTGATTTTTTTAATGGAAATACCTACTTTTTGTATCATGAATCGATAGACTATCGAATTCTGAGTAAAAATGTATTAGCCTCTATATGTCTTAAATCTAATAGTTAACGAGATATTATCGAAATAATTATCGTTCTTCTTTGGATAATATCTCGTTAACTATTAGGTTTAGGACATACGAAGGTCAACACTTTTATACTCAGAATTTGATATTCTATCAATCTATGGTATAAAAAAGGGCATTCTGTTTAAAAAAATCAAGGTGACCTTGAAATCTTCTCTATGGCTCCATCCACGCAGAAAATGGGACACAGTACAAAAAGTAGAAATCTCAAGCTTTGAAATGGTTGTTTTTTCATCAAATTTGGATAAATTTTAGTAGAGTTACAGCAGTTTCAATATTGAGCGAATTTTAAACTAGCTGTGACCGCTGAGATTGGGCATATACCCCACTGTGCGTCGTCAAACAATAAGTATAAGGCAAGGACTTGGTAATAGAAAGAAATAATATGTTATTAATAAAGTAATTCGGTTTATTTGTCAGAAATTTTTAAAACAAATCTTGCTCGTCAAATAACATGATAATTGTAGTTTTTATTATAATTTGTGCACGGTATATAAATCATTTGTACTGATTCGTATTAATAATTTTTATTTATTTGAATACATGATTTTTACATATATGTATAAATAATTATTACTTATTTTTACTCTTATTTGTATAAATAAAAGTTATATTTAGTTTCCACGTACATACACAAAAATGGAGATGTGTGGATAGTGTTTGATTAAATACATATACACAATTAATATTATTCTATAATATTATATTTATAATAATATAATATAACATTATATTTATAATATTATAATTATACATTTATTTGATTTCAGACTGATTTAATCAATTGTTTAATTTAATCGCCATACGATGTATCCATAAATAATAATAAAGAGGGAAAGAGAGGGAAGAGGGAGCGAATGGAGAATTGACAGAAATAATAATATATTTCAACAAAAACATGTTTATTTTCAATAGTTTTTTGTATAGGAAATCTCTTATGATTTTTATTACAACACACAGTTCATTACAGAGTATTACAGAATATGGTGAATAACGAGAACGTTAGTAGCATTGTGAAACAGAAAGAAAACAAAATGAAAGGAATGTAATAATGTCCCCTCGGTATCTGCATAGAGAAGGGGGCAGTTGGACAGTGTCGTTCATCATCCTCTCGACGACGAAATACAGTGAGCCACGAAAGTATTCGAACGCCCTTTAAAACAGAATAACTTTTGTATAATTGTGCAAAACGATCTGATTTTTTATAATCGATTACAATAGAAGCATTGGTTTACGAAATGATATGCAAAACAGATTTTCCAAAAATTATAATTTACAAGATTACATGCAAAAAGAGACATTTCTAAAAATTTTTTATATGGGTCCTTAATGGAAATTTAAAATATTTGTTTTGTAGATCTATGATAGTTATACACATGCTGAATATTTTATCGAAATCAATTAAAATACACACGAGCTACAAGTGGTTCAAAATGGTGAAAATAGTAGTATAACACGACTTATGATCAGTTTCTGCTTAAAATCCACAGAACCGTACATCTTTCGATGCGTGTTGTTTTTTTCCTAGATCAACCGATTTCGATCAAATATTCAGCATGAGTATGACTAACATAGATCTACAAAACATATATGTATTTTAAATTTCCATTAAGGGACCACATAAAAAAGTTTACAGAAATGCCTTTTTCATTTTTGCATGTAACCACTGTTTGACGCGGTTGTAAATACGTCTCAGATTATCGTCGTTACCGTTTGCGTTCAATTTGAACGATTTCTAACGAGCTCCCAAGCATGAGTATGGTGGGGATGTCCACGTATTACGCGAGGCCTCCGATCCGCGGGAGTCGTGATTTACGATTGAGAAGCTACCTGTTCTTGCGAAACGAGAGCCGCGAATTCGTTCTTCCGAAACGATAACCGTGAGTCGTTCCTCCGAAACGATATCTATCTCAGTTATTTGTACCGCGAGTTCAAAATTATTAATATTAAATAATTATTCTTGGAGGTCGCAGAAACCCGGCTTCCCCGAGTAAACCAGTGTTATTATTCGCCTACTTACACTATTTTCCGCCACCGGACTGATCCAACCCTTCTTACCCGATTCTAAACGAAGTGCTCGTGTCGGGGTAAACACCACTGAAACTATAATTTTTGGAAAATCTTTCTTCCATAACATTTCATAAACCAATGCTTCTAATTGATTTTAAAAAATCAGGTCGTTTGGTACAATTATAAAAAAGTTATTCTGTTTTAAAGGGCGTTCGAATACTTTCGTGGCACACTGAAATACAGATGATTCATGGCTAGAACAGAAAGAAAAAGAATTAGCAACGCACGAAAAAAATTGGGATCAGCTAGTAAAGAGTGATGCCCTGTAATAAAATCTTCGCACCTCGGTTTTTCCATAGATACAATACTAAAGAATCTAAAATAGTACTTACCGTATCCCCAACAAAAAGTTCATTTTTGAGGTTTTGACCACGATTTCGCCGTTTGGACACACTGTGCGGCGTCCAAACGGCACGAGTCGAATCGGCACGGAGTCCAAAAGGAACGCGTCCAATCGGGACGTGTCCAATCGGTCGGAGTCCAAGTGGGACACCCCCGCTAGTAAATATGGAAAGCAAAATTCAACCCCTCTGTTTCTATTGCCAGCTGATGCTCGATCAACTGTCGCCTCGGTGTCTGCAAGAACTTGAGCCAGTTGTGCATCGTTGTCCATCATCCTCCCGTCGACGAAATAGTTCAGTTGATTCTTGGCTAGAGCAGAAAGAAAGAGAATCAGCAACGCACGAAAAAAATTGGGATCAGCTAGTAAATATGGAAAGCTAAATTCAACTCCCCTGTTTCCATTGCCAGCTGATGCTCGATCCTTGTTATCATATACCACTGTGCCACACTTGTGGTGCATTCGTGACGAACAGTCTAGATGACTCGAAGCTGTAACAGATCTAAAAGTACAATAAATGCGAAAATATAATTTACGTGTATCAATAGATTTCCACATCACCCATGAGGTACTATTGCCGATGCGTTTTTTTTTGTCAGTGGTATCCCCTGTAGGCCTATTCCACTGTGTCGCACACTGCGACGTTTCTGCACACTTATTTTAAAGTGTGCAGCTCGACGTCGGTCGGTAATAACTTTACTATTATAGTTAAACAATTTGTCCCATCGCTGATAGAATCAGCGATTCTGCACACTAAGTTTCGAGTGTGCAGCTCGACGTCGGTCAGTAATAATTCTACTGTTATATTTAAATAATTTGTTTCATCGCTGATAGAATCAGCGATTCTGCACACTAACTTCCGAGTGTGCAGCTCGACGTCGGTTAGTTACAACTGAAAATTCTAATTTTTACATGTCCATGTATTTCAAATTTTCTTTCAAAAGAACTCTTTTCTCAAAGAGTTTAGCCGATGTCCTATTCCTTTTTGGACAATTTGTCATCGTCGCATATGAAAATAGTCTTTCTACGGGTGCGGACGACGGAACGGGTGTATTATACTTACGGAATACGTTTTTTATGTGGGCATATTTCTGCAGAACTGACAAATCTCTGCACTCGTCTTCGAAAAACTGTAGAATCTGAAAACATAATTAGAAAATGGAAAATTAGGATTTCATATTATCATAAATAACATCATATTTCATATTATTGAAACCAGTAATATATTAAGGTAAAAGAAATTGACCAACCTCTAATGATGCTTTTGACGAATAATCCGGGACTTGTTCCGTGTCAGTGCTTTCTCCAAAATAATAGAAGTCTTCGGCCGATGTGGATGGCGTTGCTGCTGCAGCAATTACCACGTTTTGCTTCTTCATTTCTTCTACTATTGCACCCTTCAAATTCTTTATTAAGAGGTCCTTCTGCGCGTCCTCTACACAAGGAAACCACCGATCTTTGAAGTATGGGTGGCTCAAGGCGGCTATTGCCGCACATTTTGATTCTTCCGATGAAAACGTTAATATGTGTTGAAATCGTTTCTCCAGGCTTGTTAAAAGCGAGGCACTAATCACATTGGAAAATCTCCAATTGGTTGCACTCAAAATACTTAATTTTCTTCTCAAGGAAATTAAACATGGCACGAGGTTCCCATATAATATGTTTTTATCTCCTTGCAATATATCAATCGCTTGTGCGATAGGTGCCGTGCATTTCAGATGCTCTTCAATATATAAAAGCTCATTGTCTTTTAAAATATTTTTTAGGCCCAAAGCTATCCCAATTTCAATAAACTTTGGTTTCAGCTCTACTATTTGCTTTAGAGCATCGTACAGCGAGTTCCATCGAGTGTCCCCCGGTCTTTTCAATATGTGGCCGGTTACGTTTTTAAATATTTCACAAGATTTCGGTCGATTGCAAAGTTTCCACAATATATTGCACTTTTGCATGACCTCCGTGTGCAGTACTGTCATTTCTTCCGTCTTCCTTATCGTTTGCGCCAGGTCGCTCGTGACGCACAAATGCAGTGTATGCACAGCGCATCGAATGTGCCGGGGTAACACATCATCTGGAACTGTGTTTACGATTCCTTCTTCTCTTTCTTCTTTCTCTTCTTCATCATCTTCTTCTACTTCTATTCCCGTTTATCTTCTTCTTCTTCGATTTCACCGTTGACTGTTTCAATTTCGTCTGTTCCAATACAATTTCGTTGCACACCAAAAGTATTAAATGCTTTTACGAAATTGCTGGCGTTGTCGGTGACAGTCGCCACAATCTTCCCTGCATCTACGGTGAAATCTTGATGGATACAATGCAGCAAGTTTTTTATTCGATCGTAGGAATGCGTCCCGCTAAATTGCCGGCATGCTATAGCTGCAGATTTTCTCTTGTAATTGTCATCTATCCAATGGGCAGTTACTCCCAGAAAACTGCGGTGTTTTCCACTCCAAATATCCGCTGTCGTACATATGTATGCAATGGTGGACAAATCTGATTTTATTTTCTCCGTCATCTCAACATACAGTCTGTCGATACGGCGACCTATTGTCCGTCGACTAATATTTTTGACTCTATTGGCCATGTCAAGATTTTCAAATATCCGTCTGAAACCAGGACACTCAACAGCTTAAACGGGTATCATTGCCTCAATGACAAATTCTGCCACGTCCATCTCGAATCTCTCTTACGATCTCGCACCACGATGGACAGCATTCTTCCGTTTCGCTTGTGATATATCATTTAGATATTCTAAATGTTCCACGTGGTGTTTCCGTTTCAGATGAGAGACGAAATTGGAGGTGGAAGACCATTGGCCTTTAATTTCCTGCGCAGTAGAGCATAGATTACATCGTGCAGTCGCGTTAATTCCATTACTTTTCTGATGTACTATGCTGTAGTATCTTCCTCGGAGAATAGCTGGAACTGCAGCAGGTATCGCTGAGGATTGCTGTGGTCCATCTTCACTGACGAACGAGTTGTTTCCCCCGTCGAAAGCACTTCCTTCGCTTGAACTCATGGTTCACTGTTCACTATTCACTACACTGTCACGGAAGAGACAAAACCCTTATTCCTACCACTCTAACACTAAATCTATAATAAATAGTCCTTCAGCTAATATTATGTACGATTATATATGTTAGAAACACGATATGATCTGTCGCAAAGTTCTGGGGTAAGTGCCGTGCGGTTCCTCACAGTCCTCCTACCCAAAAAGCATTACCTTCCCCACTCCGTGGCCAGATCCTTCAGAGCCACGTGTTATTATTATTTAGCAATACGACGTCGGGTCGCTTGCCCTTTTTTTTCTAAACATATCGCTTTCAATAGACTTTCAATAGTCCTTGGTTTATAGTATTTATGGCATTGGGGCTGTTTATTAGTTTCATGGCCACACACATCATAAATACCTGCCATAAATATGTCAAGGAACCAAACATGTGTTCGGTCGTCCTTCCCGAAACTCTCTTCTGACTGCGTTGCCGCTACATATAGATGATTGCATAAGCAAACTATATGCACGATGGTTAAGAAACAAATTTTTTTCAATAAAAGAAAAAAAAGGTGACTAATAAAATTAACTAATAAAACTTTAATATTTAAAATTAAACCAGCGAATTTTATTTTCAAATCGGGCACGTTCTTATGCAATCATCTGATATTAAATAATAAACTATTATTGAAAGTTTATGAGAAGTATTATAACAAGCGATTCTGTACTCTCTGAGTGAATGCTTGCTAGAAACTGATTCGCAGTTTTCTTCAAAACGGCTCAACGCAACACAAAAAGAAATGCCAAACGCGACAAAAGAACGCAGAGAACAAACGCGACAAGACAATTTTAAAATCAAACGCTACACGATGACAAATGCAAAACGCGACACGAGAGCAACGTTCGAAAGAACGAATGTGACGACCAGAGGCAGATATCCCTATTTTTAACCGACTTCGAAAAAGGAGTAGTTTACTCAATTCGATCTGTACGTGCCCTTTTTTCGCTTTTTTTCTATGTATGTTCACCGATTACTCCGATGGATGGACCAATCAGTGTAGGATATATCTTCCGATTAGTCCGTTGATAAAAAGTGTGAAATAAAAAAATTTTATAAAAAAAAATTAAACCGACTTCGAAAAAACGCACTAAAAAGTATAAAATAATTTCCATTTAATTTATGTGAATACACACGAACTTAAAAAAAAAACGTGGTAAAATACAATACAATCTTTTCGGAGGCGGCGCAAAATTGAAAACTTTCGACACTGGAAACATGCTTTCACATATTAATGTATATTGTCTTCCTACCTACTGATTTCCAAGCCCACCATATTACAATGAAATCATAGTCAGCTACATTTGTCGTTTGGAAAATTTTCAATTTTGCACCGCCTCCGAAAAGATTGTATTGCATTTAAGTTCGTGTGTATTCACATAAATTAAATGGAAATTATTTTATACTTTTTAATGCATTTTTTCGAAGTCGGTTTATTTTTTTTTACAAAATTTTTTTATACATGTATCTAAAATGTAAATACACGTATACACGTGTAGTAAACGAATCCGCTTCAAATAAATCTTGGAATTATTAGGTCGGAAAGAAAGTTCTTACTGTTTTTGATTATTTTGGTTATAGTTAAAAACCGCAAGAACTTTTTTACCGACCTAATACTTTTGCTAGCTCGAATAAATGATGACAAGGCCGACGAGACCCAACAAGCACCAAACGTCAAAGACCCAGCGACTGACAAACGGCATATACATATGTGCAATGTAAGCTGACGGGGAATCACGCACTAATATCCACAATTAGCCCATTGGAGAATAAAAATATTTTATTTAAAATCTATTGAACATCGTAAAATGTAAAGAGTACTAACAGACTAGAAGGAAAAAAGGAAAATGGAAGAAATTAAGGTAGAGAAATTATATATTTATATATTATTTAAGTTATTCCAAATTATATATTTATTGTTATAACTTACTATCACACACACTTTAAATCAGAATAACTTTTTTATGAATGAACCAAACGACTTTAATTTCTCTGTAAGGCTAGAAGAATTAGTTTAGTAAATGACGTCTACAAAATATGTTGAAAAAATGCATCTGGTCAGAATTGTGAGAAACAATAGTAAAAATTGATTTTTACGACTTTTTCAGCTGGGTCAATGACGAAAATTGAAAAAAAATGTGTTAGGTCAACTCGTATAAATCATATACGTTCTGAAAATTTCATTGCAATTGGTTAATTGGTTTACAAGTTATAAACGATCAAAAGTGGTAAAAAGGCCGAAAATCATGAAAAATTGCAATTTTTACCACTTTTAATCGTTTATAACTCGTAAACCAATTTCAATGAAATTTTCAGAACGTCTATAATTTATATGAGTTGACTTAACACATTTTTTCAATTTTCGTCATTGACCCAGCTGAAAAGGTCGTAAAAATCAATTTTTACCATTGTTTTTCACAATTCTGACCACATGCATTTTTTCAACATATTTTGTAGACGTCGTTTACTAATCAAATTCTTCTAGCCTTACAGAGAAATAGAAGTTGTTTGGTCCATTCATGAAAAGTTATTCTTATTTAAAACTATTACATGTTTGGTTGTAGATTAAAGTAATTATATATGGAGCCCCCTCTGCCCCTTCCACCGCTCCCACGGCCAAAGCCTCGTATGGCCCCACGGCCGAAGCTTCGTCCGCCCCTACGACGGAAAAATCAGGCACCTCTTCGGCCGCGGTCCCCCAGCTGCCGATACAGATCGTTGCGCACCGTGCGCAGCAATCGTTTCTCCAACATCTAAAAAGTATAAAAAAAATATATATAACTGAAAATAACACATATGTCGAGCCGTGTCGAGTGCCCGCACGATGCGAGCTACTCGCACTGAACTCGGTTCGAATACTCTAGCGTGCCTGCAGACTGCAGGCCTATTAGTAGGAACATACAGTAACTCGGATTAATATCCGGACTCGCTAAAAAAGACGAAAAATTTTTAAATATTGTACTATACGATTTGAACTTTTTTGGGAAGTTAGAGCAATTAGTTTACTACAGGATGTAAAACATTTTTTTTCAAAAATCGCAATTAATCGAAATTGTAGAAAAAATACTAAAAATTGCAACTTTTTTACAACTTTTTGATGTATGTGTGGGCTTATATTGAAAATTTAAAAAGTACGTTTCGTAGATCTGTGTCAATTAAACTGCAATAAATCTAATGCCTATCGTTTTTTCTCGGATCAACCGATTTCGATGAAACTTTCACAGCATATATAATCGACACAGATTTACAGAACGTATTTTTTGAAATTTTCAATATAGGTGCACATAAAAAAGTTGTAACATGCAACTTTTCGTATTTTCTCTACAATTCTGATCAATTGCAATTTTTGAAAAAATTTCTTTTTACATCCTGTAGTATACTAATGGCTCTAACTTCCCAAAAAAGTTCAAATCGTATAGTACAATATTTAAAAAGTTATCGTCTGTTTTAGAGCGTCCGAATATTAATCCGAATCACTTTATGTAATTTCGATAATTGTGCATAAAGGGTTACACCTCACCGATTTCGATGATTGTTTAATATGTCGTGAGCGTGAAGATTCTGCACAACTTTACCTACACATGTAACCGCCACTGACAAATTTGGTGAGGTGTAACCATTAATGCATAATTACTGTAATTTCTGTAACTCACCATCAGGTCGTTTCTCTGCGGCGTCGATGCCGGTGCCGTCGTCGCCGGTGCCGCCGCACAATGGTCCGGATCGAGGAAGTTGGTGTCATTTTGTTATAACTTTTGAACTATTAGAGATATCGCAATGAAATTTTCACCAAAAATATTTAAAAAATAGTAATTTTTACCTAGACATAATTAAATATTTTTTGCATTTGTTAAACAATAATTTTTACTAACTTTTCATTGATATTTTTTATTAAAAAATGATTTGTTCCAATATAGTTTTTCAACCTTTTTTTACTTGTTATGAACAATAATTTTTAATGTTGGTCTTAATCTTTAACACATAAAAGAATGCTTTCCTGTCTAAACAAAAAGAAATATTTTAAATACATATTGCGACTAAAATAGTACTAACATTATATTCAGTCAATATTGCCACAAATAAAAAAGTAAGCTAATAAAATAAACAAACCATAATTTGTCTTTCGTGATGATCTATGATGATCGATTGCATTAGGTAATTAATAATTCTACTGCTTCAGGATTTAGTATTTTAGGATTTCTTTTACATGTTATTCTTAATTGTGACATGTACGGGTCAGATGTTAACAATAATCTCAATAATGTATCCTTATTCGTGTATAATCTTGACATTTTTCTTGTATTTTTCATTCTAAATTGATTAAAATCTTTATGTCTGGTTTCCTGTGCTTCTTCAGAGAGCTGACCGATGGGAAGCAATGCGTGCTTAACAATTTCTTGGCCATGCATAAGTATTTTATGAACAGAGGCTGGCATAAAATAGCAGCCATAGTGAGTGACGAAATATTTCGCTGTGGTCTGTGTGTACCTTCCAAATTTTTCACAATCTATACTTACTTGTGTAACGTCTTAGTACGACAGTAATGGTATTTTAGAGTTATTTAAATTGAAATATCTCCTGAACTACTAACTTTTCAACATACACATAGGTTAGTACTTTTTTATAACGAATGTCCAGCTGCATCGATTGATGTATTAAAAAATACCTCATTCTATTTAAAAAAACAAAGTTGACCTTTATATGACCTTTACATGTCCACTCACGAAAAAACTCATAACATCAAAATATGCTCCACTCGATACCGTTCGAGTCTCTGCTGAAACATTTTTTGCTACGAGTAACAATAGCGAGAAAATCAAGAGTCGAAATCGGGTGAGACACCCTGTATATATATCTTTACTCTATTTATCTCTTATAATGTTATTGCAGAAACGTTCATATTTGGAACATTTGATCAGTCATACGAGCCTGTTTTACGCAAGCGAAACTCGTCGCGAAGTAACATTGACAACTTTGAACATTGATAACTTGCAAGGTAGGACGAGGTAGGACAAGATTTTTGCATGACTATATACGGGAAAGAATACTGAAAATGATCCAATTTGTTATAAACCGTGACTTTTTATGACCCTCGAGATATTCCTTGTCAAATGTAAAAAATTTGGCCAATTTTTTTATTTCAATGAATATTAATTTTGAACATATTGTTAACAATAACTTTTAGTGTCAATGTTAATTTTGTAACACAAAAGAGTGCTCTTCATCGCGAACAAAAAATAAATAAGAAATATTAAGTGATGTGATCAGGGCACCTCGAAGAAGAGAGGCAATTTTCTTGCTGAAAAGCAGTGTCTCTAAATGTCTACACTTTAAGTATTCGTCCTAATTACAATTCTTTGTAAACCGCATTAATTTTTTCATTTTCACGGTTGATAGACATTTAGGAAGCAATACAAATTTGTTAGAAATCGATATGAGAAAGTTGACTTTTTCGCTAAATGACACCAACTTCTTCGATCTGGACCACTGTGCGCCGTCGTCGGTGCCGGGGCCGTCGTCATCGATGCCGTCGTCGCCGGTACCGGGGCCGTCGTTGTCGATGCCGGGGTCGTCGTCGCCGGTACCGGAGCCGTCGTTGCCGGTACCGGAGCCGTCATTGCCGGGGCCGGGGCCGGGGCCGTCGTTGCCGGGGCCGGGGCCGTCGGTGCCGGGGCAGTCGATGCCGGTGTCGAGGCCGTATTTGCCGGTGCTGGTGTAACGTCCAAATTTCTATCGATTATCGCAGATGACGTCACCCCTAATTTTCCACCACACAGGATCGACTGTTGACTGGACTACGTCCAGTTGATAACAACATAGGACAAATACAGGAGAACGGATGACATCACCCTAATTTTCAGCCACAAAAGATCGACCGTTGCCCGGAATTCGCCCGGTTGATAACAGCATCCTATAAATACAGGAGAATAGACACGGATAGTTAGTCGCTAACGAACTAGAAAAGTACGCGGATCGAAATACTGTCGGTTTATTTGTGTAATATTGAATAAAGAGAGTCAGTGCTGGACAACAGTTTAGCATCTGGTTTTTATTTTATAACAATCGAGTTATTATTACGTGACATTTTGGCGATCCTGCCAGGATAGAGTCAATCGCTTTCCGGAAAATCGAAGTTCGCGAACACTACGTGCGGTTCTACGAATTCGAGGCTACGCGCCACACCAGGAAACAACGATTCTATACCGAGCTGACCATTGTTTGTAAGGAAAACCAGCGCTGTACCAGATCAGTTCAACCGGAACCTTCTACGGGAAGCCCTGCTACGAATGACTGAATTAAAAGGTAAATACTGGATTCCTTTACGTCTTATAGAAATCGAAAGAACAGTTTCGACACGGTTAGCGACTCAAGTGACATCATGACTCAACCACCGAAAAAGGAAGAAAAGACCGAGCTCAGACAAATCTTGGATCTGATGCAATCCCAGTCAGAGAAGACGGAAATGGGTATGCAAGAACTAAGGAAAATGATTTTACTTGCGAATGAGGAAAACAATAAACGTGCGAAAGAGATAGAGGCACTAGGCAAAAGTCTCGCGAGCCTACAGGTCGCAGGAGAAAGCCTATGCACCTCTGATTTCACTTCGGTTATGACGGAAGAAGGACGACGAATTACGCGTTCGCAGCCCAGGAATGGAGCAGGAGCATCGAAGCCTACAGAGCCGATAATACCTAAACCATCCACCGACCCCGAGGATGAAGTATTTGAAGACGAATACGACGCCCATCCAACGCATGCCGCTAAACTATCAGTACAATTCATTCCAGTGCTGAAAGGGCGTGACGACATCGGAGTGGAAAGATTTATAAAAAAGGTGCGTAAAGCGCGAAGGAATTGTAAAGAACGAGACGAGTTACTCGACCTGATATTAGCTACAAGAGTCACAGAAGACGCAGAGAGGAGCATACGCCACCTCGAAATCGAAACGTACGAGGAACTATTCGAAGCGTTACGACAATTCGTTAGCATCCCGACCACCGCCGATAGCGCAAGGGACAGATTGCGACAGGTACGACAAGGTGCAACAGAGAGCGTGCACAGTTATATAATTAGATTCAGAAAATTAATGAACGAGCTAACATACGCTCTACAATACGAACATAAAAATGAAGTAGAGAGAACAATTGCAATCGATTTAGAGAACAAACGATCAGTCAAGATTTTCATGCTCAACTTACGAGATGATATTGAGACACGAGTGTCCGCATCGTCACCACAGACACTAATGGAGGCCCAGGAGACAGCCTTCCGGGCCGAAACCATAGTAAACGAAAAGAGACGACTACGAAGCTCGCAAGGAAAAACTGTTTTTCAGCCGACTCGACCCCCAGTACGAGTCGAACGCCACCAAGGACCCCCACCAAGGCCAAATTCGTTCCAGTACGCTGAGAACCGCCCGCTACAGGAACGTAAGGAAATGAAATGTTTCCGCTGTAACCAGACAGGACATCTCGCAAACCAGTGCGCAAATTTTCGCGTACCGAGTCAACAGGTGCAACCACCACGAAGAGTCAACCACGTAAACAGTATGACCAAGGAGGAAGACCACCTACAGACAGAATTCGAGTTAATACAACAACAGGAAGATTACCCAGCTTCAGCATTAGAAGAAATTCCGACGGAAGAATCGAGCGATTACTCATCGATTCAGGATCAGGGATCAATCTGATCAAGCGACGAACGGATCACGTGACGAAGCATTGCGAACCACGCGTATTTTTTATGGGAAACGACAAATACACCGCGAATGAAAGCATAAGCATACGATATTTGAACAAAACTCATACATTTTATATTGTCGAAAACGACTTTCCATTAATTGAGGATGGCATCGCAGGCCTACCTTTTCTCGAAAAGTATGAATATGCTCTCACCAATAACTCTCTAACATTAGACCACGATATTATTCAGTTGCAGAAACCGGTCGTGGCACCACCAGGTGAAATCCGTGTTCAAACAATTTATTTCGAAGGCAAACCGACCCGAGTATGCTTCATCAACTCTGGTAAGACAGAAAGAACAATTTCTAATAATATCGAAAACACACACGAACCCGAACACATCGCGAAATTCAAAGAATTAGTTAGAACATCACACATTGAACGAGAACTCAAGGACCCGATCGAAAAGATTTTACTACATTATTTAGACGTGTTTAACCTAGAGACAGACCTACTCCCATGTACCGACCTTGCCAAACACACCATAACGTTAAAAGAAGACAAAATTATTAATACTAAATCCTATAGACCACCGGAGTGTCATAAAGCAGAGATCAACAAGCAGATGAAAGAAATGCTCGACAAAAATATTATAGAAGCTTCAGATTCCCCATATAATTCACCGGTTTGGGTAGTACCCAAGAAATCAGACGCTTCAGGAAAACAGAAATGGCGCATCGTAATTGATTTCCGTAAATTAAATGAACTCACAGATCGAGACGCTTACCCTCTTCCAGAAATCGACGATATTCTATCACAGTTAGGCAATTCAAAATATTTCTCAGCATTAGATTTATCCTCAGGTTTCCACCAAATTCCCATGGACAAAGGTTCTAAAAAGTATACAGCATTTTCTACACCTCAGGGACATTATCACTTTAACAGAATGCCATTCGGATTGAAAAACGCACCCGCAACTTTTCAGCGTATGATGGATACCGCCCTCCGCGGATTGATTAATATCAATTGTTTTGTTTATTTAGATGACATTATTATATTCGGCCAATCAATAGAACAGCATAATCGAAATTTAGCAATCGTGTTACAACGACTGAGACAGTTAGGATTAAAAATACAACCCGACAAGTGCGAATTTTTGAAACCAGAACTTGAATATTTAGGACACGTAGTTACAGCCGAAGGAGTTAAACCGAACCCACGAAAGATAGAAGCAGTAAAGAATTTTAGAGTACCAAAAACACCGACCGACGTAAAATCGTTTTTAGGACTTTCAGGCTATTATAGGAAATTCATACGTAATTTTTCAAAGATCGCTAAACCACTAACCGAATTAACCAAGAAAGATGTACCATTTCATTGGACAGATAAAACTCAGATAGCATTCGAAACTTTGAAGCAACGCCTCTGCGAACATCCTGTTCTGCGATACCCAAATTTTAATAAACAGTTCACTTTGATAACAGACGCTAGTAATGAAGGTTTAGGAGCAATATTATCACAGGAGGGCCATCCTTGTTGTTATATCTCACGAACGCTTAACCCACCCGAAAAGAACTACACAACATCCGAGAAAGAATTATTAGCTATAGTATGGGCAGTGAAAAGACTCAGGCAATATTTACTAGGACGGAAATTTATAATTAAAACAGACCACCAGGCATTGAAATGGCTTCATAATTGTAAAGACCCTTCATCGAGACTTATACGTTGGAGACTCAGGTTGGAAGAATACGAGTACGATATAGAATATGTAAAAGGCAAAGCCAACACAGCTGCAGATGCACTCTCTCGAGTACACGCAATTACACGTAGCGAAATATTGAAACGAAAAGTAGTAATCAGTCACGAACAATTGTACAACAAATGGCTAAAAGAACCAACCATAACGCGACCAATGAGTATGAAACCAAACGCGAGATCATTTTTTCAAATCACTAGAGAAGTTTTAGGGAAATTCGACAAATCTAAATGGATTATTAAAATTGCAGATTTAGTAAATTCTTATAACAAAATAGGACTTCGACACACCGATTTTAATGAAGAAGAGCAACGCGAAATTTACTTAATGATTTTATATTTCCACAATAACGTTAAAGAAATAACATTCGCATCGAAACAAATTGTAGAACTTAGTGAAGAACAGATCAAAGAGCTTATAAAAGAGAATCACGACTTGTTAGGACACTCAGGTATTCAGAAAACATACGATAGACTACGCGAACGACATAAGATACCCCGATTATTTGAACGAGTAGAGAACTATATAAAAGAATGTGATATCTGCCAGAAAAATAAATTGACGCGTATTAGACCGAAAGAAGAACCGGTTATGCCAGATACACCTTTGAAACCCAACGATAAAATCGCAATGGACATAGTAGGGCCCTTACCAAAGACTAAACAAGGACATCAGTACATACTTTCTATTCACGACGAATTAACGAAGTATTTGATTCTTGTACCTCTCAAAGACCAGCAAGCTGAGAGCATATGGCAGGGGTTGTTAAATCATTATATATATATTTTCTCAGCACCCAAAAAGATTTTAACAGATCAGGGAAATAACTTTATCAGTAAACTCATGCAGGAATACGAGAAAGCATTCAAAATAAAGCATATAAAGACCACTAGTTTTCATCCGCAGAGCAACGGATCGCTCGAACGAACTCACGCAGTTCTAAAGGACATGATTAGAACCACGCAGAAAGAACGAAATGAAGAATGGGATGAAATTCTGAATTTCTGTTGTCTCGCTTATAACACGATGGTGCATGAATCTACGGGATTTACTCCATTCGAGTTAACTTTTGGGCAGTTGGCAAACCTACCCTCATCCATTTCCTCTGACGCACAACGATCCTACGCAAACGACGTACTAATTAGGAAAAGAGAATGGGACGGAAGGTTGCAACAAGCAATCAATACGTTGACTAAAAGTAAACAGCGACATCAAAGGGACCAGAACCGAAAAATAATTAAAAGTCAAACAGTACTTAACGAAGGAGACAGAGTTCTCTTGCATAATGATCACAAGGAGCACAAGCTCGACACGGAATGGTTAGGACCATATCCGATTGTAAAATGTTGTACGCCATATTACGAACTGCTAATAGACGGACTTATTAGGAAAATTCACGGGAATAGGCTTAAATTGTATTTTCCAGGGCGATCGCAGCCATTGGCTTCCACATCTCAAACGGGCTAGAGGTGA
The DNA here is from genome assembly GCA_933228785.1 of Lasioglossum pauxillum. NCBI lineage: Eukaryota > Metazoa > Arthropoda > Insecta > Hymenoptera > Halictidae > Lasioglossum > Lasioglossum pauxillum. The sequence continues at coordinate 25,096,801 of OW121699.1, forward strand.
CAGAGTTAAAAGAGAATACGATCTTCCACGAAAAGACCGGCAAAGCGTATTTGTATAATAACATTATTGATATATATGTAGGTTTAGATATAAGCACGATTCCAGAACAACTCGACGAACTAATATCATTTACGCAAACGCTTAATGATCACTGTAACACTTTAGAATGTACTTACGCCGACGAAGTTAGAAATATCAACGAACGAGTTAAGAAACTCCGTTCACTCGGGAACCACCTGAGCATAATTACTCATTCTAGAATTAAAAGAGGTTTAATAAACGCAATAGGCTCATTGTCAAAATCATTATTCGGAACGTTAGACGAAGACGACTTAACCACCGTTAACGCGAACATAGACGAACTTTTCAACGCGAACAATAAATTGAAAACGATAGTCAGTAACCAAACCGCTCTCATCCGTAAAATTTTAAATTCCGACAATTTACGACGCATAAATCAACTCACTTTAGATGCACGAGCAAATTTACTTAAAGCCAAACGAGACTCACTCATGAGTAAATGGATCATTAGAACAGAAGGAGCAATCGCGGATTTACACTTTTCATACGACGAACTACTTAGCACCATCACACTAGCGAAACAGGGAATCATTAGCCCTCAAATTTTAGAACCAAAAGAATTTCTAGATGCATACAAACGCACACTCGAAAACGAAACTACACACTTGGCATTAGAACCAACTCACGAGAATTTCCAGACCATACTTGATCTTGCAGAACTAAAATTGTTTATTACGAACAACAAATTATTTTTCAAAATCTCAGTACCAATTCTACCTACGTTGCAATGGGATATAGACCGCATCTACCCCATCCCAACGAAGAAGAACAATGTATTTATGATTCCACTCGTGGAACACCAAGTTTATTTGATTTCAGGGTTAAATTATATTAACGTGGAGCAAGAATATTTGAATACACATTGCAAAACAAAAACCGGTATAACCATGTGTAAACAGACTCAACCAATTCACAACAGAAACTCACGACACGATTGTACCACAGAGCTCATTAATTTCAATAATCAAATCATTTCATGCCAAATTGTAATTTTGAAAATAGACGATATTACTTTTATGCCATTAAAAGAACAGAATCAGTATATAGCTATTCCAGAGAAACCCATAGAAATTAACACCATTTGCGGAACGCAACACAGTATTGTATATTTACGACAACCTAGTTTATTAAAATCAAACACATCTTGCGAATTATTATATAATAACAATTATATGCGAATAGGACAAACCCGTTTTAGCGTATCATACGAAACCAGGCACAAAGAAATTCGAACGCCGAATAGTAGCGATTACGTATCAATCTTGCAAAAATTAGACAAGACACCAAAAGTATTAAACAATTTAAACTGTTACCACGGTACATTAGATGATATCGAGCAAGAAATTAACAGACTCCAATTCGAACATCGAATCGAATCTGTAAAGTCGTGGGGACTGTCCACACTACAGATTGCCGGCTACGCAGCATTAACCGCCCTAGTCATTTGGGGACTAGACAAAACAGGTGTTTTTAACTGTATCAAATCCTTTCTACCATCGAAACTCTGTATTCATATTTTCAGTTGTAAGTCAAAGACGACTCATATAGAAAATAATGTAGAAACGCCAGCACCGGGCGCTACCGCACCGTTGCTAAACATTTACACAGATTTAGCCACATTGGTGAATAGCCAACGGCAATCACAACCATCGCCGGAACCAGAGATCTTATTCCAGCCAAGAACAGTCAAATTCCACAAGTCCATCCTCCGGAATTATCAAAGTTAGAGGACTAACTTCAATCTAAGTTGGGGGGAGTGTAACGTCCAAATTTCTATCGATTATCGCAGATGACGTCACCCCTAATTTTCCACCACACAGGATCGACTGTTGACTGGACTACGTCCAGTTGATAACAACATAGGACAAATACAGGAGAACGGATGACATCACCCTAATTTTCAGCCACAAAAGATCGACCGTTGCCCGGAATTCGCCCGGTTGATAACAGCATCCTATAAATACAGGAGAATAGACACGGATAGTTAGTCGCTAACGAACTAGAAAAGTACGCGGATCGAAATACTGTCGGTTTATTTGTGTAATATTGAATAAAGAGAGTCAGTGCTGGACAACAGTTTAGCATCTGGTTTTTATTTTATAACAATCGAGTTATTATTACGTGACACTGGAGCCGACGCTATTGCTTGATTTTCCATCTTTGGTGTGAACAAATACAAAATAATGAAAATATTATCACACAGTACAGTGTTCACTCGATAAATGTCCAAAATATCTGGCAGGAGTGTAATCATAATTCTGGTCGGGTACATCGGTGTGAATGCGAGACCAGGAAGACCATTACCAAAATCCAATAACAATCTGACTTTCACAAACATATTCGTGGCATTTTGCTAATGCAAATGATACCAAATATAATGTAATTCCAATAATACTTACTTGTGTAATGAAAGAAGAAAGTTTCGGGCGCAAGGAAAAAACACGGAGAATCGTAATGTTACGCGCCGACACAGTTCAAAGCTCGAAACTTTCATCGTTCATTGCACAAGTAGCATCGGAATTATATCATATTTGGTATCATATTACCTACTTAGAAAAATTCCACGAATATGTTGATGAAAGTCCCATAAAAAAATAATGAAAAATAAAGAACTCCCAATTACAACTCGCAATTATATATTAATTAATAGGTCAGCTATTTTGGATATTTATCGAGTAAACAATTAATAAATTCATTTGGGACGAAGATTTGTAGAGTACTTACTGCCAGTGAAGAAAGGAACGAACACCTACTTAAAGGACGACTATGCAGAGAATGCGTTCCTCGTGGTCGGCGTCGACCACGAAACAGTGTCGCCACTAAGTAACCGAACGGTTACTCGAGGGGAATACAAGGTACCCCCTCTCTGATGACCAGAGCGGCAGAGAAGTTCAGGAGTAGAGTAATATGTGACACGTTGCGCGTGCGCGACGAGGATTTAGTGGGGCGAATGGAAGACACGTTGCGCGTGCGCGATAGGGACGCAACAATGACATGACATTTCGCAGGTTTTAGGTTATTGCAGCGTATCGTAGTTATGAAATGAATCATACGAATCGTTCTGCAGAACGATATTATTGTATGTTATATGAGATGTGATATGAGTAGAGTTCATTAATATGTTCATTAATATATATATATATATATATATATATATATATATATATATATATATTAATATTCACCGTCAATAACTCAATAGTTGTTGCCCTTTACCATCCTTTCCCATAGCGTATATATATAGCTGATAGACTATATTTTCCTACAATTTTATTGTATTATGTACCTATAATATATTTATTACATTCAGTATTTAGTTCTACAATTTCTTTCATCTTCCCTATACCAAACTTTTTAATATATAGTACTATAGATTTCAACATTTTTTTCAATATCCATACTCCACAACTGAAACTATCACATGTTACAAATTCATTTCATTTATAATAAAGAAAGTTCATAATCTGCAGAACGATTCGTAGATACGCTGCAATAACCTAAAACCTGCGAAATGTCATGTCATTGTTGCGTCCTCATCACGCACGCGCAACGTGTCTTCCATTCGCCCCACTAAATCCTCGTCGCGCACGCGCAACGTGTCACATATTACTCTGGTCATCAGAGAGGGGGTACATTTTTTCACCGTGACTCCCCTCAAGTGGCGACACTGCCACGAAACCTCTGCCGATCGTCTTTTGTCAATCGCGCCAGATCGCCTCGGACCAATCAACGGAGGGAACCACTACAGCCCTGCTGCAGGCAGTTGTGAGACATCGTCCAAGGTGTCTAGCGAATGCGCGGCAATTTTAAAAAATCTCGAAAGGATCAAATTTTCGAAAAGATTGGATACCTTGAACACCCCGTAAAATATCGGTACTTTCCTGTCAATGTAATTGTCCCAGGCTCCGCTACACACTGTTCGAAAACGCCGAAAAGCTGGCCAAGCATTAAAAACACTAGACGAACACTAAAAACCTTTCTAAAAATACTGTGTACTAAGGTTTTTGGGGTCGCTTATCACGAATATAATGTTAAATTTGCATTTTAATTAACCGATCGTTAAAAAAATATTAAATTTTTATTAAAAAGGGGCAACAATGCAGCCTTGAGCTTTTCCTTATTTCAAGTGGGCAACTGATTTTCTGTTTCGCCCCTGCTGATCGTCCTTCCGCGCTATTTAATAACACTGTTTAAAAGCGAATTCTCCAGCATTTTCAGTCATTGAGATACCAATTCCCAACAAAGTGAAACATCAATGTTTTAAACAAATGTTCATGCATCACCAGAAGTTTATATTCTTATAATAGTAAGGTGTGAAAATATAAGAGAGAATAGTAACACAAATGATAAATACTTTTCTTAATCTATTTATTTATATGAAGTCTCATCCTGTGCATCTGAATCAATGTACTGACATGAAATGCCCATCGTATTCATACTTCCATACGATACCCGGTCTCCAGAACAAATCTACTAAATACGTACGTTACTCAAAATGAAACAAAAATAATTACTAATAATACCAATTTAGCGGTATTATTAAAAACATTAAAAATTTATATAATTTTCAATATAATTAATCAATACAGTTTCGATAGCATCATAGAACTCTCAATTTATAAATATTCATTTATCGACACTGAATTTTCAATTTTTATTACAAAATTGATTCCCTAAATTAATATCATTATTATATCTTGTTAAATATATAAAAATTAGACTCCAGGAGTAGTATTGTTCAAACAATATACTAATGAGTTGGATCCTCACATCATCAAAATTCTTTACTTCGAAAAACGATCCTATGACCAGCTTTTTGACGTTTTCGAACAGTGTGCGTCCAATGACCGTAAATAACTTCCAAATTCCAAAGTATGCATTGTATGAAAAAACTTTTTCTAGAGAAATTATATGGTTTGAAGGGATACATTATGTAATTCATACACTTTTTTTGTAAGTGGAGGCGTTTCGGTGATTTGAAGATCAACTTCGTTTTTTTAAATGGAATGCTATATTTTTTATACCAAAATATCGAAGAGCGTCAATTTTTTAGTAAAAAGGTACTGACCTTTATTAGCAGTAAACCTAATAATTATTGAATAATTTCACTTTGTTTCTTGAAAAGGGTCTGTGCAATATGCCAAGTAATAGGTTTAATACCAGCAAAGATTTCCGAAAGACCGCGGAATTAACGTGACAATGTTTATCAACATGGTATCTTAATCGTCTATTCTGTTCGTGATTCACTATTGAAGTTATCATCAACGTTTACACGTGACTATCTCAGTAAGATTACAGCAAAAATGAAGGCTGCTCTTTACTTTACGGGACCAAAAATTTGTGCCTTTCTCCTGTAAATTATTATCTATTTGGTATGTAATTCAGTTGCTTTGAACGAGGAGAGCTGAAGAAGACGCAAGGAGTGTTACGGAAATCTTTGCTGGTGTTTTGATATCATGTACAGACCCTTTTCAAGAAAAGGCAAAGTAAAATTATTCGTTAACTATTAGGTTTACGGCTAATAAAGGTCGGTACTTTTCTACTAAAAAATTAACGCTCTTCGATATTTTGGTATAAAAAATATATCATTCTATTTAAAAAAACGAAGTTGATCTTTACATCACCGTAATGCCTGCACTTACAAAAAAGTATATGAATTACATAATGTATCCCTTCAAACCATACAATTTTTCTAGAAAAAGTTTTTTCATACAATGCATACTTCGGAAGTTATTGAGGCTGAACAAGTTGGGTGTACGACCCTGTATTTGTGGCTGCTTCGCCCGCGGCGAACGTATGCAGATTGTAGAATAAGACACGGTCCGCGCGGCCGAAGGCGCAACAAAAAGACAGTACATCTACATTGTACAACCCAACTATATTATTATCCAATTTATACCATCTTGGGCTTATTTTGTTCAGGAAAACATTTTTAATCGAAATAATATTGGATTTAGTTGGTAAATGCCAACACACTATTCGTTACAATGTTGCTTCTGATGCTGAAACACGCCACGACGATATCGAACGTTGTGTGCCTTTTGGGGACAACAATGTATGCGTTTCGTGCCACCAGTGGTACATGCGGCTTGAATGGATTTAACGTGTACCATCGGTGGCACGGAACGTGTTAATAGCAATAAAATGTTTGTTACAATTCTGCCATGGAAGTCGATTGCAAATAGTTTGCTGATGAAAACAAGTCTAAACACGCCACAAATGACATGAGTTAGACGGTGCCAGTATTGAAATGTTTCCTTTGAAGTTCATCAACGAACTTCATTTGTGGGATTTGTTAGTTAAATGCATCTATGGTATGAGGTACATATTCTCCATACATACATACATATTCTCATCGGTGGCCAGGGCCGGTGCGAGGCGGGTTCAGCACGTTCACTGAAACCCGGCCTCGCGTTTTGAAAGGCCCCGCGGTCTACAAAAACTCATCAGACGTTTTGCAGGACCCCCTGTATAGTAGATTGAATATTCGGGTGTGTGTGGAAAATGCAATCGCATAATCCACTAATCGATGACAACTTGCTGTACACTGACATGAGTGCAAAATATTCTCTCCCGTCTTTGCATTGAAATATTTCGTTGCAACGTGTTGCAGACGTTGACATTAAATGTTGACATCAAACGTTGGCACGTCTGCAACACGGGTGCGGAGGACATTAGGTGTTAAGGAAATTACCCAATTAGAAAACACCGATTTTTATTAACTTTTCACAGAATGATGACACCATAAATAGATGCAAGACATTTTTTTAGTAGCGATAATTCAGTTTGAAGGAGTGACAAAAATCATCGAAGTTTAGTGTAACTCCATAAAGTCTTTATATCCTGGAAACTATTTCAGTTAAAAAAACCAAACGCTTTCAGAGAAATGTACTTTTTACGAGAAATTAAACTATATCAATAGTTTTTTGCAAAAGTCATAGATATATAATTACAGATTTTGTACTTTCATAGAATTTTTTGCCCCTTGAAAGCGAATTATGGATGCGAAAAAATATGACTTGCATTTCCTTAAGATACCAATATGCTATAAGAATGTCAGTAAAATCAGTGTCTTTAAGTTGGGTAATGTCCCATGTAAGCGATTGGGATGACCACGATGCGGCGCGGCGCCCACAGATGAACTGTATTTAGTTTGATAATACAATTATAAGCAGCGGATAATCGTAAGGGGAATGAATAATGAGGATGATCAACAAATAAGCCGAAAGCAGTAAGAGGATTCGGGAGAACAGTGTACTGTTCTTTATTGACTTCTTTACTAAATGCTCCGCAATCGCAATAATTGCCTCACAACGACGATTCTAATGTGAGGATTCTGGGATGGTGACCAGATTTGAAATCAGCGTGAAAAAATCTACGGGAAATGATGTATTGGAAAAACCACAATTTTCTTGAAATTGTGCAAGTTTAACGAATTTTTGTCAAGATTAAAAAACATTTGTACCATAATCTCCATAATTATTATATATTCTGCAAAGTTTCAGCTTTCATTAAAAAAAAATTTCATCGCTTTATGTCATTTCTATAGAAAGTTCTTTGATTTTGATACAGAATCCATCGATTTTACCCACTGTGTACCGTACGTTGTGGTGGCCATTCTTAAAAAAATAGACATAAGACTTCCCAATTCTTGGAAGTTTGTCGATGAGTCGCAGCTCCTACGAACTTGCATAGCAACGGACATTTATTAATGTTCGTTGTCCGAATGAACACGTTTGAAATGAATCGCGTTTCATACGTTTTAAACAAAGAAGAATCAGGCTATCCCATTGCTACCGTCTTCGACGTTGGGCGTTACTCAATCTCTCGACGCGTGGCGAGGTCTCTGATCATTACGTCCAGGTGAATTTAAGACTACGAATATTTTTGAAAGTCGTATTGTGGTATAAACCGTGTCATACACATTTTGATCTGTCACCTGCTGTTACACATTGTGAAAACGTTTGATTTCTGGTAAGTATTTTTTTTCAATTATTATCCCTCTTTTAATTTAAAATCAACCCTAATTGAAATTGAGATATTTCGATCCGTCGGCGATTATATCACTCTCTTCATTTAAATAAAGTGCAGTGTGAACTCAAATTGAAATCATTCTCTCTCTCTATTTCTCACGACTCTCTTATCTTTCCTTCCCTCGCGCGCTTAACTCTGAGCGATCCCGACCTCAGGCGCATCCGACGTCGCGTCGGTCGCCGCCGAACAGTAAGCAATAATATAGAAATGTTTTAACTACATACAAACTAATTAAATATGTAGTTTATCCTATCTTGCAGTAATTGTTTTTTTTTGGCATGCGGTTTTATTCATTTTTGTAACAGACATAAACTTTTATGTACAGAAATATGTTTTTTTTTAAAGAACCGTTATGGCTAGCAGAGATAGAGATCGTGGAAGGAAATACATGAGTGGGGCTGAAAAACTGAAAAGGAAGAATCAGCGAGACGATTATATTAAGCAGAAAACAAACAATATTATGAAATACGTAATTGAAACTACTGGTCATTCAAGACAGCCAAACGAAGATGAAGAACATTCGGCAATGTATCAGATCCCGTTGAAAGAAGGAAAGCAACAGTTGAATACACCTGTGAAGGAAAAACAAGAAGTCACCAACGAAACTGAAATGGACGAAAATGAAAACAATAGGAAAACGAGCGATTGTGAAACTCGTCGAGAAAAAGACATTGAAGATATGGAAATTGAAGAACAAAAAGAAGAAAACAGGAATTTCGACATTGAAGATCCTAGCACGTGGCCAATTAAAAAAAACACAACAAAGAGTAAATTTAATAGTTCAGCATGGTCCTGTACAAGTTAATTAATTTAGCTTCCCTAAGAACGAAAATAAAAGGAGTTTTTCTGCAACATATTTTACAAGAATACTGGCGAATGGACAAAGGAAAGCACGAAGATGGCTAATCTATTCTAAATCTAAAGATAAGGTGTACTGTTTCGCTTGTAAATTATTTTCAACAACTGATGTTTCATTGGGGGCAGATGGATTTTGCGATTGGCGTCACTTAACACAGCGAGTCAAAATGCACGGACGATCTGTGGTACATTTACAAGCAATACAGGGTGTTTACCTACAGGTGGGAAAAAATTTAAGGGGTTTTATTTTTTAATTAAGTTCTCGACGATAATCTAAGACGATAAAGAAGAATAAAAAAATTGTGATTTCGGCTTCGTTATTTAGTTATTAACAATTAAAAATCCGCCTAAAATGCTGCAACACTTCTAACAAAAGTGTACGTTGCGTACGTCACACAGGCGCGCGACAGTCTCGTATCAAGTGACAAACGCATGCATACCTTGGTTCTCATTTGGGGCCCCAGCGAGGTGAAAATGTTTAAAAAATCGTTGGACGACATTGAACCTACCTACTCGTTAAAATCCACAAGGGCATTTCTAATATCCGCCCTATGGAATTATCGAGTAGAAGGGGTCAATGCCCTTTCACTTTTACATTCATTTCACACATATCCACAAATCCTTATCCTGCACTATAATTGTTCATAACACCGTACTTAATATACTGGAATAAACGCTCTAGCACTATTTACGATATCATACACACGCACTACGAGTTTACAGAGAGTACAAGTTTACTGAGGGAAATGAGGAGAATGTAAAAAACTGGTTATCCTTTAATGTTGAAACACCGCACTTTATGGAACTTGATTTACGTCGCGAGACTCGTTCACAGACGGAACGGACATCTTGAGGTCGTGTGTGATTTCTGCGAACGGAAATCTTCGACGCGTGCGAGAAGAATCGTTCGTACAAGCTAGCATCCGTATGCATACTGATTCAAGACAGCTGATGAGGTCGATGCCAGATCGATAAAACAAATGAAGATCTACAGCAAACTACCGCCCAAACGTCGCGCGTTGCTATACCAATACATTGTCTATCCTGTTTTCACGAATTTCATGATTCCTTTTCATTCTGTCTGTGACCGCGAAATATTTCATGTGTGTGCATTGACCACATCAGCTGTCTTGAATCAGTGTGTATACGGATGCTAGCTTGTACGGGCGATTCTTCTCGCACGCGTCGAAGATTTCCGTTCGCAGAAACTCGTAGTGCGTGTGTATGATATTGTAAATAGTGATAGAGCGTTTCCTGTTATGAACAATTATAGTGCAGGATAAGGATTTGTGCATATGTGTGAAATGAATGTAAAAGTGAAAGGGCATTGACCCCTTCTACTCGATAATTCCATAGGGCGGATATTAGAAATGTGTTCCGTCGTAGGAACATTATTCATAGCGAGGCCATATACCTGCGCGAGTAAATAATTGTAAGAAAAGACAATCTTCGCGTCCCTTCGCCGTAATTCGTGTCCCGTTGCAGGGAAAGGTTTTGTCGGGAAAACAGGCCGTTATAAACAGATTTCCAACGAACTTTCTCTTTATGATCCGCCCGCGACAACGGACTTTCGCGGAGCCCAGAGCCGACTCACTCAGTCGTGTTTGAAGACAAAGGAGTTTTTTTTGAAGGTAGAAACACGTGGTCGTTATATACCATGCCAGATGGAATCCCAACAGGACATTTCGCAGTAGGTCTCTTCCTAAGGCTAAACCCTCTCTAAATTCGGAACCGTTTTTTATGGCCTCCCGTCGACCAGCCAGAAAACGGTCCAAGAGTACACCCTCGCTGTTAAGTACGGTCCCCGGTCGACAAAGACCTTCAGTCTAAGAGTCAGATATCCGCCACTTCGCGCGCAGCCCAACTCGCCCCTGCATCCGACTCGAGAGTCTTTGACAATCGAAAGTGTCCTGATTGGTAATGCCGACCCAGCGAAACCAATCAGGAGGCTTTCTGACTCTTATGCTTTCGTCAAGACGAGTGGCCAATGCGGATTGTCAACACCGATCCGCTTGGACCAAAGACACATTCCTCTTGATTCCAAGGGCCGCCTCCTTTCTTACAAGAGACACCCAATTCCTTTGGCAGAAATTAGCACTCGTTCAGTTCGTTACAAACCTTTACGGTCGATCGTTCTAAACAGTGTTCTTTTCCGTGCCGACTTCTTGTATACTCCAGATACAAGCGAAGTCCACATCGACTTCTCGCGCTGCAAACTGAGACGAGTGACCTAGGTCTACTTCTTGAGTTCAGCCGAGACGAGTCCAGTACGGATCACATCACCGATCCGCGCGCGTCTAAGGCAAGACCTGTTGGGCTGCCTTACTGACGAGTCCTCCAACAGGTCTGGGACGAAACGTGAATTCTCCCATCCGTCCATTCCTCGAATTACGTGCCCAAGATTAATTTGGCGGGTAACGATCTCCAACACAAAAATCGCGGAGAAACAAATGCCCTTGTGGATTTTAACGAGTAGGTAGGTTCAATGTCGTCCAACGATTTTTTAAACATTTTCACCTCGCTGGGGCCCCAAATGAGAACCAAGGTATGCATGCGTTTGTCACTTGATACGAGACTGTCGCGCGCCTGTGTGACGTACGCAACGTACACTTTTGTTAGAAGTGTTGCAGCATTTTAGGCGGATTTTTAATTGTTAATAACTAAATAACGAAGCCGAAATCACAATTTTTTAATTCTTCTTTATCGTCTTAGATTATCGTCGAGAACCACCCCTTAAATTTTCTCCCACCTGTAGGTAAACACCCTGTATACATGTGGCTTCAGACTGAACAAAATTTTCGCACTGGCAATCTAATCGATAATGAGTTAGAAAAACTTTTAAAACTTGATACGGCACTTTGCGAACAAATTTTCCAAAGAATATCTGCTAGTATTTTATATTTGGCGCAACACAATTTAGCTTTCCGAGGAAGTTCTGATACTTTGTACACACCGCACAATGGTAATTTTTTGGGTTTAATACAGTTAATTGCAAAATTTGATTCTGTTCTAAATAATCATTTAAACAGAGCAGCCATAAAAGGGCATCATTATTTATCTCATTCAATTCAAAACGAATTAATAAGTGCAATGGCAAATAAAGTACAAAGAGTAATTATCGATGCAATAAAGAGAGCAAAATATTATTCCATTTTATTGGATTGTACACCAGATGTGTGCCATCCAGGGCAACTATCGGTTGTCCTTCGTTATGTTAACATAACAGACGATGACGTAGAAATCAAGGAACGTTTTATCAAATTTGAAATAGTTCACGATACAACAGGAAAAGAGCTATCCGAAACAATAATGCTTATTCTGGATCAGTTGGAACTAAACATATCTGACTGTCGCGGACAAGGATATGATAACGGTGCCAATATGAGGGGAATGTATCAGGGAGTACAAGCAAATATATTACGTAAAAATCATAAAGCGTTTTATGTACCATGCGGTAGTCACAACTTGAATTTGTTACTGGGAGATATAGCAAAATCATCAACCCAAGCACTACATTTTTTTTGGTGTTTACGAAAGATTTATACGATATTTGCAGCATCAACATCGCGTTGGGATGTTTTAAAAAACGTGTTGAAAAAATTACACCTAAACCATTATCAGAAACTAGGTGGGAATGCCGTTTTGATAGTGTAAGGGCTGTTCGCTTTCAAGTTCGCCAATTTCGAAATGCCTTAAACGAAATTGCCAACAACGCATCTGACAATAAATTAAAACTTGAGATTTTGTCTATAGTGCGAAAGATAAATGAATTTGAATTTATTGCCAGTCTCATCATTTGGTACGAAATATTATCAAAAATTAATATCGTCAGCAAAGTATTACAAAATCAAAAGATGCAAACAGATTTGGCCACGAAGCATCTAAAAGGTCTCAACGTATTCTTTGCGGAATACAGAAATGCAGGATTCAGCAGAGCCATGATCGCAGCAAATGAAGTTGCAAAGGAAATAGACATATAGCACCAGATTTCAAGTCATCATACAGGGGCAAAAAACGGAAATTATTTGATTACGAAGGACAGGATGAGTCGTTGACGATCAGCGACGAAGAATACTTCCGTATACATTACTTTTTAAAAATAATAGATACTGCGTTAGTATCATTTAAAAGCAGATTTGAATTATGTGAAAATCACCAGAATATTTTTGGTTTTCTACATATGAATGAGATTACGAATTTTTATGACGAATATTTATTAAAATGTTGTCAAGATCTTCACTTACATTTGGGAGGAGATATCGACGGGCTGAAATGTATGAAGAGATTAATATGTTCCGATCGATAACGCAAGCCAATTATTCGGCGATAGATGCGATGAGATACATTATAAAAAACAATCTTTCGGAAGCGTACCCAAATTTATTAATTGCATTACCAATAATCTTAACTACGCCAGTAACCGTGGCTTCAGCGGAAAGAACGATTTACGTCTCTGGCTATTCTTTCAATAGAATGTGAACTAGCAAACACAATAAATTTTGATGACGTCATCAAAGAATTTGCGGCGAAAAAAGCAAGAAAAATGATATAATATTCATCTTACAAAATATACATATATATATTACATTCTTTGTATGTGTAATAAATAATTCCTTATTATGAAATTTAAGTATAGGATTTGAATGTGTATTCTGGCTCCGCAAAATTTTTGAACCGGGATAACTTTCGAACTAAAGATAACTTTCGTTTATCTTTTATTTGAAAATTTTAGATAAATTTTTGCCCATCTCTGCCCTCCACCTCTTTTTCCCATTTTTCCCTCTCCCTCTGCTTCTTCTCTTCATACAACTTCCTGTATACCCTTTTTCTTGTTTTAAATTCTTTTCCCTCCCCTCCCCTCTTTCTCCACCCCCTCAGTTCCTCTCTCACTTTCCTTTTTTCTTCTTTGCATTCTTCGTCCCACCACCCTTTCTTTTTTCCCCTCTTCACCTATTACTTCTATTATTTTCTCTTTTAACCCTCTCCAATCTTCTTGTAATCCCTCCCCCCACTTGACCTCCTCCCAATCTTCCCTGAAATCCTTTATTCCCTCTTCCGACCGCTCCCCCCTACCCATCCTCTTCCCCTTCCCTTTCATCGCTTCCCCCTTTCCCCTTTCCCCTCTTAACCAGACGTTTACTGGAATGTAATCAGACTCTATCTTCTCCCCTACTTCCATCTTTTCTACTCCTTCTCTTGTTTCCTCATTCCCTATCACATAGTCAATTACCGAATTTCCTCTTGCTCCTATTCCATTTTTGTCCATTCCCCTCTCTCATCCCCCTTCATATTCCCGTTTAAAATTCCCCACCCTCTCTCACTCAAAAAATTACACAGCTTTCTCCCTTCTACATTTATCTTCATGTCCTTAGAATTCCTGCTTTCTTTCCCACCTCCCTCGTCCCCCTCTCCTATCTTTTCCCCTTCTCTCCCTGTTCTCGCGTTAAAATCCCCCCTATAATCACTCTTACCCCTTTCTCTTTCCCCTCTATCCATTCGCCCAGTTCTTCCATTTTTCTTTCCAAGTCCCCATTTACGTATACCCCAATCACCCTCCACCATCCCCCCTCAATTTTCACCTTTGCCATCATAATTCCCTCCCTCCCTCTTATCTCCCCTCTTCCCGATCCTATCTCCTTTCTTACCCCCACCATCATACCCCCTTTTGCCGTCCCCATCTTTTCATCTCTCTTTGCCCATTGTGCCTCCCAGTAAAAGCTTCTTGGTAACTTGCGTCTAATTTTGTTCCATCCCTTTTCTTCTATCCATGTCTCCATTAATATTATCACACCCCACTCATCTAAATTTTTCCAAAAGTCCTCTTCCTTATTCGCTAGACCTGCCACATTCCAAAAGCCCACTTTATAACCTGTTCTCTTCCTTTTGTCCCCTAAAATCTCCCCCTTCCCCATTCCCCATTCCCTATTCGTTTCCCTGCTCTTCTATCCAATTTTCTTCTATTTCGTCCCGTCTTTTCATTTTTCCATTCACCCACATCTTCATATACCCGACCTGAGCGTTCCTACCTTCCCTCCTCTCCTTCTCTGCTTCCCTTTCTATTTTTCATCTCTATTTTCCTCCTTTCTTCCGCCGTTAAATCATCATCTATTCTTAGCCTCATGCCCCTTAATTTTTTCTTCCCCTCCATCACTTCTATTTTACTATCCCTATCTACCAGTTTCACCACTACCATTCCCCTTCCCTCCTTTCCTATCTTTTCTATCTCTCTTATACCCACTCCCTTTGCCCCTATCTTTCCCCAAATTTTCTTAACCTCCTCTATCATCGCTTCTCCTTCTCCCATTATCCACCTTACAACTACATTATTTTTTTTTCTCTTTCCCTTTTATCCTGCATAATTTCCATTCTTCTTATTCTTCTTCTGTTCTCTTCTATTAATTCTCTTCCTGCCCCTCCTTCTCTATTTTTCTTTCCCTCCTCCCCCTCCCCCTCGCAATTTCTTCTAATCTCCCCTCTACTTTTGCTACCCTTCCCTCTATACCTTCTAGCCATTTATTTATCTTTTCCCTTTTTATCTCTTCCTCCCTCCTCTCCTCCCTCCATTTTTCCCATTCCCTCCTCCATTCCTCTATTAATCTTTTCCCTTCTTCCCTCTCCCCCTTCATTTCTTCCCTCATCCTCCGCACTTCCCCCATTAATCCTCTGACTAAATCCTCCATTCCCTTAAATGCCCCATCCCTCCTCCCTTTTATCTCCTTGTGGTGACCTCTTCGTTGTGTCACTTCTTTTGAATATTGTTCTTTCCTCTACCCCCTCCCTCTACATCCACTATTCCCCTTTTCCTCCCCACACTATCCATACTTTCTGTACTGAACCATCGCTATATATTGCTATCCTTCATATTCTTCCCTATTCTTCCTTTTCCTTCTTTCCCATCTTCCCTCCCCACCCCCTTATCATAATCTCCTCCATCACTCATTTTTACCTATACTTCTTTCTATCTATCTTCCCTGTTACTCCTTCTCGAATTTCCCGCTTCCTGCTCTATCTGTCTCCCAGTCTATCTCTCTCCCTCTAGGTAGCGCCACCTTCTCCTACTCTCTTTTCCCGCGCCCACCTGTCTACTGCCACACGAACCTAACCTACTATACCTACAGCACACTATTCATTTCCCTACTGCATTTTCTCTCACTCCCTCTCCCTTAGCCCTTTCTCTATCGTCTATCCCTATACCCCACTTACCCCTCTCTACCACTTTCTCCACTCACACTTCTTTTAACTCCACTCTTTCACATAAAAGTTTCGCTAATCTAATCACACACAACAGCTTCTCATACAACCGGAAACGGAAGTCTCTACAAAACTTCTGTAGTTTTCATATTTTTTTATGGGACTTTCACTAACTTATTTCTGGCATTTTTCTGATTAAAATTTCTGATTAAAACAAACACGATATAATTTCAACTGTATTTAGTGGTTTAGTCAACGATCAAAGTTTGAACGCAATGAAAAACAGCGTATGGGAAATTCTTTGAACTGTGCCAGCGGCGGCGATTGTCCGCGTCTCTTTCTATCCCATACGTTGTCCTTCCTTGCGCCCGAAATTTTCATCGTCCATTAAAGCACTAAATACAGTTGAAATTATATCGTGTTTGGTGTCATTTCAATCAGAAACTAGAGGGTTATTGTTGCTCGCTCGCTTCGCGAGCACGCGGATAGGACTGCTCTTGCGAGAGGGTTAGTGGTACGCATGGCTAGAAGGGCCTACAGCTATTAATGTTTTTTATTTGGTGTGTGGCTCTCCAAGAGTTTTAAGAAGATTATACGTTTTCAGGGAAATTTCAATAGTTTTCTACTTATCAAAATGTTTGCTATATGGCGTCGCATTAAACCAATATCGTATGCTCGTTGCTCGCTTGGTTCCTTGTTTAATACATCAATCGATGTAGCTGGACATTTGTTATACAAAAGTACTAACCTATGCATGTCGAAAAGTTAGTGGTTCAGGAGATATTTCAATTTAAATAATGCTAAAACACCATTACTATCGTACGAAGACGTTACACCAATGGGTAATAAGTAAACGCTAATGTCTGGGAACGGTGCCACCGCAGAAATAACGAAATTTTCAAAAGGCGCAATCCAAGGCATATAGGGTATGCCCTAGTGATGGGCGCGATTCCAGTTTTACTCATGAGTTTTAAGCAATTTGATACCCAAGTAATTGTTTGGAAGGTATGATACGTATCACAAGCTTAAGTGCTTGGTATTGACATTTGATACGAGTATTACTAAAATGAACACTGGCTGGTATTGGTATCATAAGCATCGAAACAATAATAAATACATACTGTAGGTAACGAGAAGTATCGATTCCCAAATGATTCCTCCAATAGTCTTGTAACACTGTCCGTATGGGAGAGGTGCCGGCTCAGTCGGAAATGCAGGGCTCCTTGAGCCGCGAATGAATACACGCTGGGTTCAATGGAAAAAACACTTATTTATTTATTAAATAGGTTAAATATAAAATCTGAATGAATGCCATAACAAGAAATAGAATAATTCACGGTATCTCTTTGGCGGAGCGCTTTGCGACTTAATGTTACGGAGAAGTGTTCGCGGCTTTTAATAAAACGGTAACTACGCGAAGGCTACTGGTCGAACGATTTGCGGCGTTAACATTATCTTACAGACGGCCGTCTTCGCGGTACGTAATTTCTACAGGCGGTGCAATCCTTGTATTCGCGACGCGTTCATCGTTGTTACGAAGAGGGTAAGGAAGGTAGAGTCTCGCAGCTTCCGCAACGGAGCGTTCGGGGATTCCCGGTGTCTTCCGACACCCGGGCCAGTGGGACCGCAGAGGCTTCCGCGTCTCGGGTAAGGATGCTTGACAGCTTCCGCCGTTCAAGCGTTCGTGATACTTCCGTATCTCGATGACTGGGTCTCCCGGTGCCTTCCGGTACCCGGGCCTTGGATGTGTCTCTGTGAGGAGGTGTGGGAGCAGCTCCGAGCCGTTGAGTGACATTCGAGTTGTGCACCACTAAGTGTCGTACTCGTAGCCGGACTGCTAAACTGCGCTCGCGGGTCAGTATTTATTCTTTGTCCGGCCTTTCTTCTCTAGCGAGAATGCGCGTTTTCGCGGTAGCCACCTCGCGGTCGCAGTGGGTGGTGGGTGGTCGCGCTCGCGGTGACACCTGCGATCATCATAGTGGCCATCTCGCGGCCGTCGCGGGAAGCTGCGCCTGTGCTGCGCTCGAGGATGTTCTCGTGACAACTCTACTCGTTACAGTCTCGATGCTTTAAATATGACTGTGAGTCGGACTTGACACGGACATCGAGCTCCCAACGTCAAAGATCCAGTGTACGAGGATTTGACTATTTTGACTGGATGAATGCGAGACTGGATCGCTGGATGATTTATGAGAGAATGAAAGGGTTGAGTGAACGGTTAATTTTGAACTGGAATGAGTGTAGGAGAGTGAATGGGAAAGAATCCGGATTTACAAATAAATAACTGTATTTTGCACTGTTAACTGATACAATATTGTCGGTGATGAATAAATGATGTGTGAATTATGTACAAAGAAGATGAAAATAAAGATAATGGAACAAGATTCTTGAAAATGTCACTTGACGTCTCACAGCTGTTCGGTATTAGAGCAATCGAAAAAGGAGGAGAGGACGACGGTTGTATCTCTCTTTCATGGCCTCGATCCTTCCGGAATGTTCGTCACGCGTCATACTTCCGTGGCAGAGTTCGAGAATCTTCCAGAAGGATCGAGAGAGAATTCGACCCAATAGCGTAAGAGATCGCGCGTTACGCAATATCCGGACGCTGTTAATCGAACGGTGATTCGAGCGGATCGCGTCGTCTGCTCAGTGCGTTGCGCGGTGCCTCTAAGACAATATGGCGCTCGGGCGCGCCAATCTCGAACATTCCGCCCGCCTCGACTTGTCGACGTTTCGCGTGTGATATCGTGTCTAGTGGTACAAAGTGCTGAGATGATTCGCGACAGTGGAATGAACAGAATATAAGTGCGGTGAATGGAAAACCCGAATTAAGAAATAGACAGTAAACGATGGAGGTTATGACTGACATTGCCGAACACATGAATGAAGTGCGTCTGCGCGGTGAATTGATACTACGCGTGGCGTACTACGCAGTTGATGCTGCGCGAAAGGTGTGCGCGGTAAAACATCGACGCGTTCATTGATTACCGCTCCTCGATCGGAAGTGCAATGAGCTTATGCACTGGTCTTACGAGCTCGGTGTTGGCGGTGGCCAATTTCGCGACGCGGACTTTGCCGTCGGCTCCTGGATACGTCTCAGTGATTTGAGCAAGTGGCCATTGTGAGGGAGGAGACGTTTCTCCGACGATGAGGCACAGACGACCAGGCGACAGATCCTCCGTTGGGCGACGCCATCTTGACCTCGAGGTAAGTGTGTGCAGATATTCCCTCTGCCATCTTGCCCTAAATTGATCACGCATTCTCGTCACCAGTTGCCATCGTGAGAGTCGGTTGGTTTCCGTGTCGAGCAGCGACGGTTCGGGAACTGAATTTAACGCCGAGCCTACGATTAAGTGGCCTGGTGTGAGCGCCGTCAAGTCTGCGGGATCGTCAGAGAGAGCGACTAATGGCCTTGAATTGAGGCACGCCTCCACCTGGGTAAGTAGCGTGGTCATTTCCTCGAATGCGAGTCGGGCCTCTCCTATTGTTCGCCGAAGGTGATGCTTGGTGGACTTCACTGCAGCCTCCCATAGCCCACCAAAATGAGGTGCAGCAGGTGGGTTAAAATGCCATTGTGTTTTTAGGTCGCACAACTGGCTCCGGATGCTGCGATTCTCCTGGCAGCTCGCTGTGAAGAGGCGTCGCAGCTCTCGGTTCGCTCCCAGGAAGTTCGTCCCGCAGTCGCTATGCAGATGGGCACAGATGCCCCGACGGGAGACGAACTTGCGGAATGCAGCTAGAAAGGCCTCGGACGTATAGTTGGACACGACTTCTAGATGCACGGCTTTGGTGACCATGCAGACGAACACTGCCAGGAAGCCCTTTACGCTCTGTGTCCGCGCCCAGAGGTGGTCCGCAGCCAAATTGGACCAGCGTAGTCGACTCCGGTGGACAGGAAGGGACGGCCTGGTGTGACACGATGCTCAGGCAGTTGTCCCATCACTTGGCTTGATGGTACCGCGCGCCATCGCAAACAAGTCACGCACTTGTGGATGATGGCCTTCACCACAGAGCGCCCCTTGGGTATCCAAAATCGCTGCCGTATCGTCCCCAAGGTTGTCTGGACACCTCCATGAAGCGTGTTACTATGGACAAAAGAAACGTATAACTGGGTGAGCCTGGAGTTGGGAGGTAGGATGAGAGGGTGCGCCTCGTCTGGATTGAGTGGTGCTTTACTCAATCTACCACCGACTCGCATGAGCCCGTCGCTGTCTAAGGTTGGCAACAGCGAGGTGAGACTGCTCTTGGCCTTTACGCAGCACCCCTCCTCTAACAACTTCCTCTCGTTTGCATAGGCGCTCCGCTGCACCACTCGGATCCAGCAATTCTCCGCAGCAGTGACTTCGGCAACAGTGAGGGCTGGAGGCTGCGTGTCGTGGTGTGCACCGTTGTCAGCGGATGTGGATGGCGACGCAGCATGGCGTCTCAGGAGCCATCGCCGGCACCACGCAGTGATCCGCAGCAATCTCGTGTAAGAGGAGAATCTCTGTAGCACGTCGTTATTCTCCTCGGCCCGATCTCCGCCAGTCATTGCTGCAGCGATGGGTCCTCGGGCCTCTGGAAGGAGTTCGAGGTCGGTGGATCCCGATGGAGCGAAGCTGGCGTCCCGTCGCAGGAAATTGGGTCCATTCCACCACAGATCCCAGCTGACCAGTTGAGTGGGTGAGAGCCCTCGGGAAGCACAGTCGGCAGGATTGTCAGTGCCTACAACATGATGCCATTGTGCTTCCGGAACCCTGCGCTGTATGTCTGCGACCCGATTTGCGACGTAGGTTTCCCACCGAGAGGGATGAGCCTGGATACATCCCAAGGCCACTGTGGAGTCGGACCACAAATAGATCGCAGCGTCATCAAGGTGCAGTGTCGTGACAGTGTGTTGTGTCAAGCGAGCGAGGAGGTGGGCAGCGCACAACTCGAGACGTGGCAGTGACACTTGCTGCAGTGGGGCCACCTTGCTCTTTGCCGTGACTAGAGTGACTGTCCACTGGTCTGCTGCGTCCAGAGTCCTCAGGTAGATGACCGCACCATATGCTCGCTCCGAAGCGTCCGCAAAGCCGTGGAACTCTCTCAGTTTGTGAGGAGGGCGCTGAAACAGAGGTCTAGGCACCCTTACCTTCTCGAGCTGCTTCAAATCAGCGCAAAAGTTCCCCAGTCTTTGGCCAGCGACGACGGCAATGGATCATCCCATCCTAAGGCGAGCAACCATGTCGACTGGATCGTGATTTTGGCTCGGACCACGACTGGAGTGAGCCATCCCAACGGATCGAAAAGCTGGGCAGCCTTGGAGACCACGCCTCGCTTTGTTGAAGGCGGTGTGTCAGTTTTGGTGATCTTAAAGTGAAACCAGTCGTCGTGTAGTGACCACTGGAGGCCAAGTGTACTGTGCGTGTCTTCCATCCAAGTTTTTGGCTCTCCTTGGGTTTCTTCCTGCGATGAGGGCTGAAGTGTATCGCTCTAAGGTGACAGTGGCGTAGTGTACGGCAAGCCTGCCACGTTGGACGCCCACTTTTGCAAGGGAAAACCGCCCGCCTTGCACAGCAGCTGAAGTTGCCTCACAGTTTCTCGCAAGGCTGGTATGGTGTCGGCTCCCGTCAGGATGTCATCCACGTAGGAGTCGTGCCGAAGTGCCAATGCGCCAATGGGATACCGGCTTCCCTCGTCCTCTGCCAGCTGGTGCAACGTCCTGACTGCGAGGTAAGGAGCACAAGACAACCCGTAAGTGACAGTGTTTAATTGGAATTCACTCACGTGTTGCGTACTGCTGTCTCTCCATAGGATACGCTGATGGTCGCGGTCCTCTGGATGCACCAGTATCTGCCGGTACATCTTCGTGATGTCAGCAGTTACCACGAACTGATGCTTACGCCATCGCAGCAACACATCGGCAAGTACAGGCAGAAGGTTCGATCCCACGTGGAGGCAATCATTCAACGACAGCTGAGAGGCCTCGGACCAGGATCCGTTGAATACCACCCGCAGCTTTGTCGTGGTGCTGCTGGGCTTGAGGACTCCGTGGTGAGGCAAATAGTGTGTTAGTTGATCTGCCCGTAGTTCACTTGCTGCTGACATGTGGCCCAGGTTCTCATACTCTTTGATGAATTCACAGTACAGAACCTTGAAGCCGACATCTCGTTGGAAGCGCTGCTCCATTCTCCGGAGGGAGTGCCATGCTGCCATCTTCGACCCTGGTGAGATGGGACCTGAGGTTAGGAATGGAAGCCTCACCTGGTACTGACCGTCAGGAGTACGTGAGTGCGTCGTGGCAAAGTGGTTTTCGCAATCGATCTCCTCCGCTGTCAGCGTTGAGTGAGCATCCTGGAGTTCCTCCTGCTCCCAAAACTTCCGCACCAACAAGCTCAACGATTCTCCAACGACAGCCTGGTGCACTTGGGCGTGCGTGGGATCTGCTGACGGTCCCGCCACTCCGCTGATAATCCAGCCAAATATAGTCAGCTGGCCGACAGGTTCATTTGGTGCACCCTTCATCACTCCTTCTTCAATGATTGCAGGGTATACGTCTGCTCCCAGCAAGACTTCGATGGGCTTTGCTTGTTCCGGACAGGGATCGGCCAGTTTCAGCCCCTGCAGGTGCTTCCATTCGCGTGGAGGTGTAGTGCGACCAAGGGCGTACCCCGAAAGCTTCTGCAGCACGATTGCCGAAACCTTCAGCGAGCCATCACCTTGTCTGGACGAGATGTCAAGGTTGACTCGGCCTCGTGCTCTGGCTAGCTGCTGCCCGCCGACGCCGAAGATCTCTACCGCTGATGCTGTCCGCGGAAGTTGCAGTCGCTGCGCCAAACCCTCGCTCATCATCGAGATTTCGGAGCCCTGGTCGATGAGAGCTCGAACTGCCTGCCGTCTCCCGAGCCTATCTGCAACCAACACAATTGCTGTAGCGAGCAAGACCTTACCCGTCACATTCCTGCAGTCTACAGAATGATGAGCCGTCTTTGTCAGCGCGAAGCCACCTCGAAAGGCATCATGAAGAGAGGAATGATGTTTGCTCCCGCACGACATACAGCTCTTGGTGGACGGGCAAGCATCGACAGAGTGCCGTCCGAGGCAGTTGACGCAGAGATGCAGCTTCTCCACATGCCCACGGCGCTCCGCCGGTGGAAGTGCCTTATACTCTGGGCAGTGCATCACGGAATGATCCTTGCTGCACATGGCACATGCTGGCTTCTGGAATTGAGCATGATTGGTCCGGACTGCCCGCATTGCTCCCTTGGTCCTGGACTTGCTCGAAGATGCGTCGACGCTTCTGGTGTGCGGACGACTTACTCCCGGCGATGGCTCAGTTGACGTGGGTGTCTTCGATGCCTCCAGCTGCTGCCGTCGCTTGATGAGGAAGTCCTTCAGGGTTGAGAAGGATGGTGGGTCGCAACTACTAATGATTTTCTCCTCCCACTTGTCACGAGTTACAGGATCGAGCAAGTTCACGACGGAGTAGACGAACCAGGCCTCCGTCTTGTCGATTGGTCGTCCCAGCCCCTCCAGAGTGTTAACCACCGTTGAGACACCCTTCTGTATGGAGGTGATCTCTGCCGCCGAACTGTCTCTCATTTTTGGGAGAGAGGCGAGTTTGTCGAGGCACGATCTTACGAGAATCCTCTTATTCTCATACTGTTCTTTCAGGATCGTCCACGCTCGCTCGTAGTTCTCGGTGATGGTGGGGAGATCCTTTACCAGGTCCGCTGCTTCTCCATGGAGGCTGCCTTTGAGGTAATGGAGCCGATCTACGTTGCTCAATTCCTTATTACGTTCTACAATTGATTTGAACAAATCTTTGAACGCAGACCAGTCCACATAGTCTCCGTAAAACTCGGGCAGCTGCATCCTGGGAAGAGGTGCGGAACCAGAGTCTGGGTCATCGTTGGATGGATCAACGTGACCCTGTGTTGCCGAACCTGAAGCGACTAAGCTGCTGAACACTCTGGCTCCACTGAACTGCCGAGCCAGATCGAGCAACCGACCCTTTTGGCACACGTACGCCTCCTGGATGCTATCGGCAACGTTCTCCTCTACGTAGTTGCTCTTTTTGATCGCGTCTCTGTGTCTGTAGATCAGAAGATCGTGGTTCTTCTGAAATGACGTCCAGTAACCCTCAAGGAGCTGGATTCTGGATTGCACGTCACCGTCTGTCATCCTTGCCTGTGGGATTGACTTTTTGAAGTTCTCCAAGAGGTTCTTGATTTTCCTTCCAACTTCTCCTTGCTTATGCAGCAGTTCCTCGGCTGAGTATTCCATGGCGGCACGAGACTGGGTCGTGGAATGGTTTACTCACTGGACAAGGAACTGTTTCACCACTGTATTCACCGATTCCTTGTAAATCCGGCTCGAAGGACCAGAAATGTACGAGGATTTGACTATTTTGACTGGATGAATGCGAGACTGGATCGCTGGATGATTTATGAGAGAATGAAAGGGTTGAGTGAACGGTTAATTTTGAACTGGAATGAGTGTAGGAGAGTGAATGGGAAAGAATCCGGATTTACAAATAAATAACTGTATTTTGCACTGTTAACTGATACAATATTGTCGGTGATGAATAAATGATGTGTGAATTATGTACAAAGAAGATGAAAATAAAGATAATGGAACAAGATTCTTGAAAATGTCACTTGACGTCTCACAGCTGTTCGGTATTAGAGCAATCGAAAAAGGAGGAGAGGACGACGGTTGTATCTCTCTTTCATGGCCTCGATCCTTCCGGAATGTTCGTCACGCGTCATACTTCCGTGGCAGAGTTCGAGAATCTTCCAGAAGGATCGAGAGAGAATTCGACCCAATAGCGTAAGAGATCGCGCGTTACGCAATATCCGGACGCTGTTAATCGAACGGTGATTCGAGCGGATCGCGTCGTCTGCTCAGTGCGTTGCGCGGTGCCTCTAAGACAATATGGCGCTCGGGCGCGCCAATCTCGAACATCCAGCGACTGACAGACGGCATACAATGTAAGTAGATGGAGAATCAAGCATTATTGACACTTTAACTTTTATATTTTTAATACGGATATTATTTTTAATGCTAATCAGTTGTAAAGATTATCCCGATGAAAATGAGTCCAAACACGACATCATTTGGACTATCTTCTTCAATAAGATTATAATTTTTATCATAACATTACGTATGAATAAAAATTGTTCGATTACACTCGAGTTTGGACTCATTTTCATCAGGAAAAACACCTCAATTCACTCGTAATAATTTTATGAAGGTATATCGTAAAATCTAAAATCATTCATGCATGATTCCCCATCTGCTTGCATTGTATTGATTCTATGCCGTTTGTCAATCGCCGGGTCTTTGACGTTCGGAGCTCGACGCTCGGTAACGCGTTTATTCAGGTTGGAAAAAGTTATTCGAAGAATTATTCTAAGCCTTCGAATAAAAGATAAAGATAAAAGATGAAAAAATTATTCCAAGTTCGAATAAAAAAAATTATCTTTATTCGTCGGGTAAATTCTCGTCGAATAAAATTATTTATTCGATACTTGTCGAATAAAGATAATTTTTTTATTCGAACCCTCGAATAACGAATACAAACTTTTTATCTTTTATTCGGTATTCGAATGTTTAGTTAGATAAACATTTTACCCAACTCTGACTGGAATATTTCGACAAGGGAAAAGAATGTATAGAACAAAAGTAAACGAAATAGACATAGTAAAAGAGTTATTTTTTATTGATTTATTAAATAGTATTTAAAAACAATATTTTATTCAGTACATTGTCTTTTAATCGATTTCTCTTTTTACTAATTATTTTGCCAGTTTTTGAGAATACTCTTTCGGAAGGAACGGATGTTGCCATTACACACAGATACTTCTTTGCAAGCTTTGATAGTATTGGATACTTCAATGCATTAACCTTCCAAAACGTCAATGGATTTTCATGTCTGGGGAAATATGGTTCTTTCATGTAGTTATCTAATTCTGAAGATACACCACTTTTACATGCGACTGTATTTTTTTGAAGTATTTGTATATCAAATATTGACCAAAATGAAGGGTCTTCTCCCGTTACTGTTTCTTGGAATTCCTCTCGATTTGCAGTGGATTCCGTAGTAGATGTTTCCAAGGGAAATGCTATATTAATTAATTTATTACATGTTTGTGTAATATATGCTTCATTTTGGAAAGACAATTCTCGAAATCGCGGATCCAGTAATGCTGGAATTGAGTATTTTTCATTCGTTTCATAATTATCGAGGTACTTATCTAATTGCAATCTTAATTCCATACAAAGTCTTGCTGTAATACCCCCTTCGTTTTGTAAAGAATCGATGAAAATATATAATTGTTTTTTAATTAATATGAGTTTGGAAATACTAACATATTTTTCAGAACTTAGTTCTTTTGTTATAAAAAAAAATGGCTGCAATATCTGTACAATATTTGGCAAAGCGTCCCACTCTCTATCCGTTAACTTTTCAAAATTAATTTTTAATGATGACAGAGCTGTTACAATTGATGATTTTAATTTAATTAATCTGTCAAACATTTTATATGTTGCATTCCATCGTATCGGTACTTCTGACTTTAATTTGTATTGAGGTAGACCTAACTTAATTTGTATTTCATTTAATTTATCTGTTGCTACGCAACTTTTTTTTTATGTTATTTAACGTCGCTTTTTCGAACTCCTTTTCGGAATTATTTCACGACGGGACCTACAGTTTTTATAAGGTGGGTTCCGAACCACCTTGGGCACCATAGTCTACAGAGCACATGGAGTATTCCAGAGGTGCCGGCGTCGGGGATCGAACCCGCGACCACGGAGTCCGTAGGAGCTCGCTCTACCCACTGAGCCACTGCGTGCCCCGCTACGCAACTTGATTTAAAAAACGAAACTAATCAACGACACTTTTCTCGTAGAACTTGAATTTCAATAATATTATTCAAACAATGTTTAACGATCAGGTTCAATGTGTGTGCA
The DNA here is from genome assembly GCA_933228785.1 of Lasioglossum pauxillum. Classification (NCBI taxonomy): domain Eukaryota; kingdom Metazoa; phylum Arthropoda; class Insecta; order Hymenoptera; family Halictidae; genus Lasioglossum; species Lasioglossum pauxillum. Next base: position 25,123,903 of record OW121699.1, read on the forward strand.
AAACAAAAAATGTGATCGCTAGGAACGCGCAGTTGTTTCATAGCAGCTCTCATATTTGCAGCATTACCGGTTACCACTGCAGTTACTTTCTTCTGTATATCCCACGTAATTAATATTTCATCTAAATGATTTGCAATTGTAGAGGCTGTATGACTTCCTGTAAATTTCTTTGTTTCTAAAACATATGTCTTCAATTCGAAATTGTGATTTATAAAATGACAGGTAACTGTGAGAAAACTTTCAGTATTGATACTGGTCCATATATCTGTCGTAAGGCAAACTTTATCAACATTTTGGAGTTCTTCTCGTACTCGCAATGTTTCTTTGACATATCTTTCATGGAGTAATGTCTTTAAGGTTTTTCTACTAGGTACTATATGTATATTTACAATCGAGATGTTTTAATAAATTTTGAAATCCTGTATCTTCGACAACCGAAAACGGTTGTAGATCTAAAATTATTAAATTTAAAATAAGTTCATCGATCTTTTGCTTTCTAACATCATTTTCTGAAAAATGAACGAATGGTGATTGTTGTGTCTATTGTCATAGTATTGATATGTAGACGGTAAGAAAGAGTACCATTTATTACCTGCATATGGAGTATGTTCGTCAGTAGTATTTCCTGCAACTACTTGTTTAAATATGCTATGAGTCTTTGCGTGTTTAATCATGTTAGTTGTACATTTGCTAAATTTCAATCGTTTCGCACACACATTACATTCCACTTCACTATCTTCATCGTTATGTTTGAAATAATTCCAAATCCATGATCTTTTATGAGACATTCTCTTTTCAATATTTGCTTGCAAACTGTATGTAAATTAGCCGAGTTCTATGTACTACGGTGTCGAATTGAAACTGATGGTTGTTGGAAAAATGAAAAATGAATGTAGGAATCGAAGCGGCTCAACGCGTCACGAAAACAAACGAAACTCGAGAACGAACCGTATATTATTGAAAGTATCGATACCAATTCCATCCAAGATGTACTTGCAAAGGATCGACACTTCTGAGTAGGTATCATTGAGGTATCGATACCTTTTGATACCTACGTATTTATACATGCTTATGATACCTTGATACTTTGGAACCAGGTATCGATATCGCTTGAGTAGTATCATAACCCATCACTAGTATGCCCAACCACATGACGTATGTAGTCTTTTGAATTTTTCAAAACAGAAGAAAAAATTAAAAATGGCTGTATCTCGGGAACGGTGCGTCCTATTGTAAAAATAATAAAATTTTCAAAAGGCTTAACTCGAAGCATATAGGGTGTGCACAACCACATGACGTATGTATGTCTTTTGAATTTTTCAAAAAAAAAATATATATATATAATTTTTTATTAAAAATATATCTAAATATATTGGACCAAAATCTAATCAGCTCTAAGTTACAGCGGGGCACATCGATTGCATCATTCATCATTCTGATCGCGTTGTTACTTTTTCAGGAAACGTTAACAAAAAATTTGATAACTACGCACGGACATACATACGCACACACACATACAAACATTGTGCTGAAAATAGTCTAAAATGACTCCAATGACCTTGAAATGTGAAGACCTGCTAAAAAATCGATTTTCGATTTTCGGGTCATTACAGCACCTTCCCTATGAATTGGGAATTTAAAATGGCAGAAATATGTTGGTAAAAGTCCCATAAAAAAATAATGAAAAATGAAGAAGTTATGTAATGTTATTGTTGGGGTTCACACTGATATACCCGAGCCGATATCAATCATCGCCGCCCTGCGGCGTTGGCCGGCAGTGGAGTAGGCACTGGACAAATTCTGGGTTGAAGGTCGCGGAGAAATATCGCGACTTTACTGCACGTGTCGACGGACCGCGTATTTGGCATGCCTGCTATATGCAAAGCCTTATAATTAAACCAGTTTAGTCACTTACATGTTTCTCAATCACTCTGGTCACAACTTAAAAGTTTTCTGAATGAGAATTTGCGTGACCATGTTCATTATGATATGTTCCACGTTTCGTTGAATAGTCAAAATTTTTTATAAATTTATATGGATACTAAAGAGAAAAAGGACATAGATGACATATGATGTTGAGACGTCCGCCGGAGTGACTTTAAGGATACAAAAGGTCGCTCGCTTTGTAGATACAGTAATTCTTCTATCGGTGTCCCAACACCCGTGTTTGAACGAACTTCAGTAGCGTAGAGAGGCTATTTTTTTATGACTGCGTCTACAACGCCGACCGCCCCGAGACTTCAATTGACGATCCGAACATAGAGAAGGACAGAATGAAATAGGATCGCGTGGCCGAAGCGTATCGCCGTCGCCGGTGTCACGCGGCACAATCGAGGAAAGATGAAAACTAATGTATAGTCATCGAACTGACACTCGTACCCTTACCGCGAATGAAATAAAAGAAAGATTAACTCGCGAAGAGATATATCTTATGACTCTTAAGAGGTGAGGTGAAGCGAAATGGGAAGTGTTCGTGGGAAAAGACAATCTTTTTATTACCATTGTTACAGTAGCTCATCGGGCAAATATACTGGGTCTTATCGGCGCATTGTGGGGGTATCGATTGGGTCTCAGGTGAATTGTCTATCGAATGGTTTTCTTATCAGCGTGTCATGGGGATATCGATTCAGATATTGATTGAGGTGTCGGTTGAGGTATCGGTTGAGCTATTGATTATGTTTCGGATTATCGCATGGTTACACACTCCTCTTCTTATTTTGTTTTTAGTCCCGAAAAACGTACTTTCCTAACTTGTTTTATTTTGGGGATTGAAGATGTTATTTCTAACTCACAAACTTGCCGAGGTGATCCAGAGTATGATGGTGGAGGGCGGGTGGTCGATGTTAAATTGTTGACTTCCTTGTTTTGAGTAGAATGAGCTATTGGGCAGCAAATGTTGATCGTCAGCTGAGTGAGTCCTTTTAGACATCTGAAGACCCCACATCGGTATAGCAGGTAGATTCCAATAAGTCCTATAACCAGATACCCCAGATATTAGAGTGTTGAATATCCAATTGATGTCCAGTTCTGTATGCGGTGTTGGCCCTTTAATTTGTTTAGTTGATCGTCCATCTTATCGAGTGTGGTTCGGAATTCTTTGAAGTTAGTGGATATTACGTTTGCTTTGTCTAATTTTTCGTAAATTACATCGAGATCTTCCGGTGCATAATTTATAGAAATATTTTTGAATCGCGTTTCGAATTCTATCTCTTTTGGTTTTCCTCCTATTTTCATCACAGTGTTCTCGCTCAGAATGATGCAATTACTGTTAATGTATATAATACTTGGGATATCGATGTGTACCACTTGATTCGTTTTACATAATGCCTGAATTGTTGTCGGGTTCTCGGGAACTACAATAAATCTGTTGTAGTTATCTATCGGTATTTAAGTTAAGTCAGATATTTTAAATAACGCAAATGCGCAATTTTTTGTGGTTTTGGTATGAAGTTTCAAAAGCTCGCTTTGGCATTCGTGATTATTAACAAGTGAGTGGCTGGGTCTTGTTCGTTTACACAGAGTAAATTCGCTATGGATAGTACATTGTTCTTTTAGAAATTGGTTATCTAACAGTATGAATTCGTGTCCTGAGTCCAAGATAATATTGTCATCTAATACTAGGGCTATGAACACCTTGCCGCGCTTTTGAGATATGAGGTACAATCTTTTGATGGTCCATTCGGTGTTTTCTAAAGAGGGTGCGGATATATGATAAACAATTTTTCCTGACTTAATAATTATCTTTACTGAACTAATGGAAAGTAACGTTTGGTAATTATCTGGATTTGCTTCTATTGGGTCAGAAAGTGAATTTTTTCCTCTAATTTCTTTTAGTGCTCTAAGAAATGTCTCTGGTGTTACTAATTCAGGGTGGATGATACCGCATTTGCCCAACAATATTGCTGTATTAAGTGTGTTAGTGTTTTCCATGAGTTCAGCTGTGAGGGATTCTATTGCTATTAGTTGTGCTGTGATATGTAATTCGTCGTGTGTTTCAACATACAACCGATGGCTTTCCTGATGTAATTTTGTGAATGCATCAAAATTAGACTGGCTGACAATGGTACGAATCATATTAGTTTGATCGTGTACTATATTGGTTAGGTTGTTATTGGTATCGAAAAGTTTATCTATATTTTTGTTAATCAGCTCTAAATCGTCGTTATCCAAAGTTCCATATAAAAATTTTGATACACTACCCACTATGTTAACAAATATGTTACAAATATAATATTTGTTTTAAACGGTTTACAGTATTTTGCGTTCTGGATATTCTTCTATTAAGGGTGTGGGTCGGATTTTGACCTTGGTCGTAGTATCGGTGCCCTCCGCATTTGTAGCTAGGAGCGCTAGTGTTTTTAGTCACTGTTTTACCGATTCAGTCACTGTATTGGTAAAATATAGGTAAAACTGTGACTAAAAACGCTAGCGCTCCTAGCTAAAAATGCCATGGAACTAATACTTGTACCAAAATCTCCCGTATAGGGATCTACTTCGTAGATTTCGTTTGCTGTGTTTAAACACGTATAGTTTAACATAATAAAGGTTTCATTGACATTGTATGTGACCCTGAATTCCGGGATGCCTACATTTTGGTCTATAAGAATCCTAAATCTCTCGATATTTAAGAAAATGTATGTGTCTCGACAATGGCAGCACTGTCGCTTCGTCCAATATTTGTGAAACTGCGCTACATGCTGCCGAATAATGCAAATTACGCCTCGAAAACGCAAAAGTAGGCCATATATGGAAGCATCCCGTAATTGTGGGTCTTTTATCTAGCGATTGTGACTACGTAGGGGTCCCAAATGTGCGTTAGAGAGACAGCAAACGAAATCTACGGAACCCTTGCAATCTCGTGTAGGTATACAGTATCTATCGGTGTGTTAAGGTACTACCACACTCGTACTCGACCAAGGTCAAAATCCGACCCACACCCTTAATCTCAGCTATTTCTAGTTTGAATTTACAATCATTATATTGTTGGGTCGTTCTGTTCATAAGTTCTTTAATATTGTTTGCTGATTGTATAATATTTTCTGGGTCAACTGCGATTACCAATTTTAATTCGCTATGATACAAAAAACTTCTGTTTTAATATGTTTATCTATATATGTAAGGTCTGTTAGAATATGTTTTGGAGAAGAAAATATGTATATATAATGCTCCAATAGTTTCGGTATAATAGTAGCTGCTTGTTGATCTTTCATAGGTATAAGGACAAGGTATTTGGTTAAGCTGTCTTGTATTGAGAGGATGAATTGATTTCCGCGTTTGGTTTTGGGCAAAGGTCCGAATACGTCCATTGCAATTTTGTCATTAGGCTCAAGAGGTGTGTCGGTTATAACAGCTTCTTCTCTGGGACGGATGCGTGTTAATTTTTCTCGTTGACATGTTTCACAATTTTCAATGAATTCTTTTACATCTTTTTCTAGCCCGGTCCAATTATGTTTTTCTTTAATTCTGGCTAGTGTACGATTTTCTTCAAAATGTTGGGAGGTTTCCGGACTGTGGGATTCTCGAATTATGGTATTTTTGTCTTCTTGGGAATAGGATTGGGGAGGATCTTCCGCTACGGTTAATTTTCCGTTAGGTACTCGTGAGATAAGAAATCTTAGCATAAGTTCCAAATGAACAATTTCTAGTCGCGTTATAGTGGGATCGTTTATACCTAGTTGAATTTGCGATTTCTTAGTTCTGTCGATTTCTGAGGTAACTATTGCGTGTAACTTGTTTAACCAGTCTGATTCGTTATAATTTGCTAATTGTTCTTTAGTGATTTGTGTCCATTTAAAGGAATTAGGTTTCTTTGTTATTGGGGATGCAGATCGGGTTATTTTCCAATCTATATACTGTTGGTGGAGCTCGTCTCGTGGTCGTGAGGATTCAGGTGGTAAGGTATCAGGACTTGTTGTGTCATTATATAAGTCGAGTAAGTCGTCAGTGGTAAGGGCCAAGTCATCTGTTATAGGGAATATACGGGACAATGCGTCTGCGGCTGTGTTTTCCTTTCCTTTTTTGTATTCTATATCGTAGTCATATTCTTCTAATCTGAGTCGCCATCTCATCAGTCGGGACGAGGGATCTTTAATATCTTTCAACCACTTAAGTGCCTGATGGTCAGTTTGTATAATGAACTTTCGTCCAAGTAAGTATTGTCTAAGTCTTTTGATTGCTCATACTATCGCTAATAATTCTTTTTCAGTGGTGGTATAATTCCTTTCGGCTGAATTGAGAGTTCTGGATATGTAACAGCACGGATGTCCGTCTTGAGATAAAACTGCTCCTAGTCCTTCGTTTGATGCGTCAGTCGTTAAATAAAATGTCTTACTATAGTCTGGGTACTGTAGGATTGGTTGTTCACATAATTTCTGTTTAAGTATGTCAAATGCCTTTTGTTGAAAGTCGGTCCAATGGAAGGGAATATCTTTCTTCGTCAGCTCTGTTAAAGGTTTACTGATTTTTGCAAAATTTTTTTACAAATTTCCTATAATATCCTGCAAGTCCTAAGAATGATTTTACTTTAGTTGGAGTTTTAGGAGTCTTGAAATTTTTGACTGCTTCTATTTTTGCACTATTAGGTTTTACTCCGTCTTTAGATATCGTGTGCCCTAAATATTCAAGTTCCGGTCGTAAATATTCGCATTTTTCTGGCTGTAATTTAAGTCCTACGTCTCTTAATCTTTGAAATACGATAGCCAAATTTTTATTATGTTCCTGAATACTTGATCCAAATATAATGATATCGTCCAAATAAACAAAACAATATTTACCAATTAAACCATTTAATGCTCTGTCCATCATGCGTTGGAATGTTGCTGGGGCGTTTTTGAGGCCGAAAGGCATGCGTCTGTATTGAAAGTGTCCGTCGGATGTGGAAAATGCTGTGTATTTACGGGATTGATCGGCCATGGGAATTTGATGGAAACCAGATGAAAGATCAAGTGCAGAGAAAAATTTTTGCCTTGCCTAAGTGATCCAATATATCTTCAATATTCGGTAAAGGATACGCGTCTTGATCGGGTTGTTCGTTCAATTTTCTAAAATCGATTAGAATTCTCCATTCACGTTTTCCAGATGAGTCCGTTTTTTCGGTACCACCCATACAGGTGCGTTGAAAGGGGATTCACTGTGTTCTATGATTCCCTTTTCAAGCATTTCGTTAATTTGTCTATGAATTTCAGCCTTGTGACACTCCGGAGGTCTATATGCTTTAATATTAATCGGTTTTTCTGACTTTAGTGTGATACAGTGCTGAGTGAGACTGGTTTGTGGTAAAGGGTCAGTCTCTAATGCGAAAATATCGGCGTAACTAATTACAATTTTCTCAATGGTTTCTCGTAGTTCTTTTTCTATATGATCTGTTCTAATTTTTGATTTTAATTCCTGGAATCTATACGGGTTATCGTTTTCAATTTCAAAATTTGAGATAGTAATTTCGTTGTTACCTGGATTGATGTAGCAAACCTTGGTTGATTGATTATTCCAATTGACTGATTTTATTACGTACTCCGATGGTCTCAAATGGATCTCTCCAATTGGGATAGGCGGTTATGGTCTAAACTCAAATGAGTGTTGTTTAGGTTATAGTCATACTGCTGTAAAAATGGTTGGCCAATTATTCCATCCTCTTTAAGGGGAAGTCGTCGGATACTATATGGAAAATGTGACTCTTTTTGAAGGATGTTAATTCAATGGATTTTTTTGATATATGTTTGTCATTGCCCATGTAAAATATTTTAGTGTATGGAATTAGACTTTTGTTACGTGATATGCAAGACTCTTTCTTCCTTCTCGTCGCATTCCTCGGAACTGTCCTCGTATGTGTTGTAGTTGTCCTGGTACGTAGTTGATTCTGGTTCGCTTCAATTCTCCAATGGTTCTTCGTCCGTTGTTATGTTGTTCATTCTGGGGGGTAGTTTGCCGGACTGAGTCAACTGAAAATTTTGACTCTTTGCGAAACACTTATCGCGAGTGTGTCCGATTCGTCCGCACTTGTCACATTTCAAATTTACGCGTGAGGCTAGTGGCATATTTTGAAACGGTGGGTTACGCTTGTCTTCTTGTCGACTTGGTGCATTTGGCAGGATCATTGGTCGTCGGGGTGGTCCTTTCCTTGAAGCTTCCTTCAACCATAGTTCCATGTCAGCGGCCATTTGCTGGGCATCGGCCATGGACTTTGGATGACTCGGTATCACTAGTAGACGGTCTATATCAGGTTCTAGGTTTTGCACGTACGTGCGTGTAGCGGCATCTTCTTCTTCTTCTTCTTCTAGCGCTATGTGACGAGCCGTTGGCTTATTGTGCTTGTTTTGCACAACGTAATATAATTCGTTTAATTGTTGACGAAACCGGAGGTTGTATGATTGGACGGTTTCAACATTGCCCTGTTTTATATTGCTAAGTTTGCTGCGGCAGCTGCCTACAGTAGTTGGTATAGTAACGTTTCGTCGTAATGCGGTATACAACTCTTCGTCGGTGTTAATGGAAATGAACCGTATGCTTCTCTCAGCCTGGTCAACTATCTTCTCGGCTAAAATTAATTTTAGAAGCATTTGTTGGTCAGCACATGCATTTCTTGCGTACTTTACGTTGACAATGAAGTCTTCTACTCCCATGTCATCTCTCCCTTTCAGAGGTTTGATGACTCTAACGATGTCCTTTGCTCGTTGGAGTACAGGATCAGAGTTGTTGGTCCTTGGGTTGGACGTCATTCTCACCGTTCGACCAGCCGATCCATGGTTAGGAAGACGTGATCTGGGCCTTGACACGGCTCCGCCTTCTTGTTCTTCTTCGTCGCCTTCTTCTTGACAAGTCCTTTGATTTTGGCGCTCATTCTCCGAGATCGCGCTTGTTTCGTCTTCAGTGATCGGCTGTTGTTGCATTTGACGGGCCAGTTCCCGGATTTCGGAGGCTCGTTTCTGATTCTCTCGATTTATCGTCTCGAAATTCTTTGTAACATGTTCTTCTAATTTAGAGAACTTGTCCAAAATCATTTTCAATGCAGATTCAACAGAGTTTGCTATTTTTGGGCTAATAATTATTTCCTCGTCTGTTTGGGATTGGCTGAATGGGTCAGTGGCGCCTGCGCATCAATCAATGTCTCGGTCACGCTATTGGCCGACTCTCGAGTGACAGCGAGATCTAGGATCGATCGGCGGCTTGCGCAGTCATAGGCCAGCACCGTCGAGATCGATTCTGATCGAATATCGATCACCTGAGCGGGAGTGATTCGCGGATCGCACGATCGATTCGCCAATCACGTCAGTTCGACGGTGACGGCTGACGGCCTGCTGATCGACCAGCTGACTTCTGTTTTATCGGTCGCAAGAAGTGTATCGTATCTCGCTCTCTCTCGAAAACGACATCGCGTCTCTTTGACCGGTCCTTTCGGGAATATTCTAATCATCTTGTAAAACAGTATCCACTACTGCAATCCGCTACCTCTATATAGCAAACCAAATTCTTTATTTTCGAATATCAACCGCGCTTCGGTTGAGTTTACAATATTTTGTACACGTGCGTTGGGAGCCGACGATCCCAGTTCGGGAAGAATAAATTGACGTTTTCCTGTGAAGTGGTTCGTTATCTCTCCTGCCTTGTGCGAAACATCGTCTGAGTCTACGACGGGAGTAGGATCTCTATATTGAGAAAAAGCCACTTCGCTCACCTGTTTATGTTGCGGTTACTGTTGATTTCTCGTTCTCAGGCGCTCGTAGTCCCTCGAAGTCGCACAGCTCTCGTAGTCTGAGGTTCTTCAAGTTTTCGAACGACGGATTGAACAGTATCCTGGCAGGATCGCCAAAAATGTCACGCGGCACAATCGAGGAAAAAAGAAAACTAAGTCATCGAACTGACACTCGTACTTTTGCCGCGAATGAAATAAAAGAAATATTAACTCGCGAAGAGATATATCTTATGACTCTTAAGAGGTAAGGTGAAGCAAAATGGGAAGTGTTCGTGGGAAAAGACAATCTTTTTATTACCATTGTTACAGTAGCTCATCGGGAATATATACTGGGTCTTATCGGCGCATCGTGGGGGTATCGAAATGGGTCTCAGGTAAATTGTCTATCGAATGGTTTTCTTATCAGCGTGTCATGGGGATATCGATTCAGATATTGATTGAGGTTTCGGTTGAGGTATCGGTTGAGCTATTGATTATGTTTCGGATTATCGCATGGTTACACCGGCACAGTTAAAAGGCCCGTGCGTCGTCACCAAAGTTTTATCTTCTTTATTTTCCATTATTTTTTAAATGGAACTTTCACCAACATATTCGTGGCATTTTTCTAATGCAAAATGATACCAAACACGATATAATTTCAACTGTATTTAGTGGTTTTAATCGACGATGGAAGTTTCGACTACAACGAAGAAGAGCATATGGGAAAGAAAGAGATGCGGATAGTGTTCCTTCTCGAGAAATTTTGTAATTGGTTATTTCTCATTTCTCGAGAAATTATAGTATTTTTCGAGAAATTTAAATCTAGAAAAATTCTTATGAATCTCATTTATTTTATAACATATTTTCGGATATATTTCATTAAAAATTCTCGAGAATTCTCGAGAAGTCAGGAACACTAGACGCGTTGCCGCTGTCCTTTCTTGCTCCCGAAACTTTCACCGTCGATTAAGCCACTAAATACAGTTGAAATTATATTGTGTTTAGTGTCATTTTAATCAGAGAAATGCCAGGAATAAGCTAGTAAAAGTCCTATAAAACAATAATGAAAATTAAGAAATTTGAGAATTCGATTCACTCGAGTCAATACGTGGTGTTTACACCGATATACCCGAGCCGAGATTAATCATCGCCGCCCTACGGTGCGGCGCGGCGCGGCGCAGCGTTGGCCGGTAGTGGAGTGAGTAGGCACTGTACTTCAATTAGATAGGCGTCCCAGGACTTCGATTGAAGATTTACTGTAGTGAACATTATGCGGAGAATAAGTTATGAAACATAGCATTTACTGTTCCAATATTAAATTTTATTGTCAGTTATAATTAACTTCCCGATTTTATAGGGAAGTTATTGTAATTACCCCGAAAATCGAAAATCGATTTTTTAGCAGATCTTCACGTTTCATGGTCATTGCAGTCATTTTAGACTATTTTAAGCAAAATGTTCGTGTGTGTGTGTGTGTGTGTGTGTGTGTGTGTGTGCGCGCGCGCGCGCGCGTATGGCCGTTTCTATGTAATCAAATTTTTCGTTAACGTTTTCAGAAAAAGTAACAACGCGATCAGGATGATGAATGATGCAATCGATGTGCCCCGTCGTAACTTAGAGCTGATTAGATTTTGGTCCATATTGGTCAAGTAGTTTTTTAGATTTTTACTTTTTTTTCGAAAAGAGTTGATTCTACAATGCAATTTATAAGGGAGGACGAAAATTTTCCGCCAAAGAAACAAACGCAATTACATAAAAAAAATTTTTTTCTTAATTTTTTTTTTAGATTTAAAAAAAAATTTCTTTTTTAGATTTAAAAAAAATTTTTTTTTAACTGATGCTAATGTTACCGTTTGGAATAATCGAAAGTTATTCCAATGCAAAAGTGAATTTATCATCTCTACTCCCAAGAATACATTTTGGGAGAATATCGATGAAAGTACAAAAAAAACGATGTTAGCGATGTTGGCGAAGGAGTAACGAATCGGGAAGTTCTTTGTGTGACTCTTGGAGAGTCACACACCAAATAAAAAGCATTAATATCAGTAGGCCCTACTAGCCATGCGTATCACTAACCGTCTCGCAAGAGCAGTCGTACCCGCGAGCTCGCGAAGCGAGCGAGCAAAAACAACCCTACTCGCGAGCGAGCGTAGCGAGCGAGCAACAATAGCCCTCTAGTTACCTCTTTATATTACAATGAATATTAACATTTCTGGATACGCAAAATGAGCGTACTGTCATAATGTATTAGACATCACACTGCTCAATTTATTAATTTACTTGTTGTATAGTAATTATTTTGAAATACTTTTTTTAGTAGGACGATTGTTTTTATTATATATTTCGTATGTATAAACAGTAAATGGTATATCAATCTAATCTTAATCAAATACCTCTATCAACGCACATTATTAGTATACAAATTTCAATCAGCGTTTAGTTCCTAAAAAATAGAAGAATTAAATTGCTTTTATATTTAATATTAAATATCCTGAGTAGAGTTTAGTGGTCACCAAACTTGTGTGTATGTGGAGTACTCGACATGATGTAAGACAGGCTTCACTCAAAAACTTTACAAAGTTTCGTTCTAAGAGTATAAATGGAACCTTTAGACACAAATTACAATTAAATTCCAGCTATCATTTTGCTTGGAAATCATTCGTATTAAAGGCCTGGGCATTTTTGTCTCAATTGAGACAAGACCGTACCCACTGTAGCGCTCATTGTCCCCCACCAGCATCCGTCGTTACTATGAAGGAAGGGCGCGCTTCAGCCGTCGCAAGCAGTGCGACCGTAAGAAGCACCACCGAAAGGAAGCTTGGTTGGGGAAGGAGACGCTTGAGGGGCTATATGTAGTGTCCGTATATCGAGCACAGTGTGTCTCAACCGTAAACGACAAAATTGCGAAGGCTTAATGTACACGCAAAAAAAGAAGACAAACCAGTTTGTCAGAAATCGCTTTGGTGTAGACTTATGAACAAATGTTGTACATGTGAACGTATACGTAAAGTATAGTAACTACTATTTTCCATTAGAGCAGAGCCGGAAAACTGGTAGCCCGCGGTCCACACGCTATTTTTTCCTTTTGGTTTTGTTACATTATATTATTTTATAATTATTTACTAATGTCATAGAAATTACGTGTTATTACATGATAAAAAATCGTGTAATGTATGGAGACCGAATGAACATAGTCAACCTTCTGTGTAGGGATGGCGTGAAATGCTACTTTTGGATCACTCGTGATTCAATCATTTTCGTTCCTAATCACGGTGACTGAACAGTGATTCGTGATTTTCGTGATCGCTTCTGATTAACGGAGAGCAGCGTTCGGATTTACTTACTCGCGACGGCCGAGTTTCGAAAGCTACGCCCCTACGACCAGGCCACGCCCCCTTGACCCGGGCACGTGTCTCGCTCCCTGTGGCGGCCCTAGTTTGGAGCTCCTCAGGCGCGTTCCATACTCGCTATTCGCGGCGCCTAGGAGAACTAGGGCCGGCACGGGAAGCGAGACGCGCGGCCGGGTCAAGGGCGTGACCGGGCCAAGGAGGCGTAGCCGGGTCGAGGGGGCGTAAGCCTTCGAAACTCGGCCGTCGCGAGTAAGTAAATCCGAGCGCTGGCGGAGAGCATAACTGTTCTTCGTGCAAGTCGCAGCAGAGACATAACCTGTACGTTTTATATTAACGACATGAAAGCAACATTGCGAGTTACATCGCATTTTTATCAAATTTATTATATTTGTAAGTCGTTTCTACAACTATCATTTGCGTTTCCTATAGATGTTAAGTAATCTATTGGTATTGTGTAATGCTTTATACATACTGTGACGTGGCAGGTTTTTCCGACGTCCCTTCGAACCGTTCACGAGAGGCCGGGTCGCCCTCAGGCAGTACCGAAACGAAACGGCCTCCCTGGGACGTCCGAGTTCCAGTGGAACAAATTTACCGCATTTAAACGTGGCACGCTAACGTTCCTGGCGCCCAAATTTAATTTCGTCGATCCGAATCCGCGAGCGGCTGTTTGTCCTGGGAGGACCACGTGTCGCGCGGCCGAGCGTGGCCCGGCCTTCAAGCATTGATGGTACGTAAAGCGCTTTTTTCGCGCATGCGCGAGTTTCGTCAGGAACGTATCTACGTCCGAAGTTTGTGGGGAACTGTGGCGGCCTTGAACGCTGCCCTACGGCAGGGGCCAAAAATTAGCGGGGCGTCCAAGGTACCCGATCTTCGTACTTGACTGAGGCCGTCTGAGGCTAGAATCGTCGCGCATGCGCGAAAAAGTGCTTTAACTGCCTTTAAGCCTATAAATTCCTGTTGCCGGCTACTTTTCCGTCCGCGGAGAAGTAACAGTCGCGTCGTGACAATACATAGCATATACCCAGTACGCTATCTGCACGAGTTTGGACAGCAGGTTGTGCCAACAGAATACCATACTTCTGCGTCCGAATAAGTATCGCTTTATGCTGGTACGGTGTGCCGGCACAAGCTGGCGTTAGTGCGACCGTGCTGCCCTCTTAAACAAGGGCACGTTTGAGAGCAGGCTTGCCTTCAAATCTGTCCTCAGCTTGTACCGGCACATCCTGCCAGCATAAAGCGATACTTCTGCGTCCGAATAAGTATTGCTTTATGCTGGCAGGATGTGCTGTCCAAAATCGAACAGATTCCGAGCATGCTCAGCTTCGAGCGTCGTCGTTCTGACAGTATAGTGTCCGCCATCTGCTCGCATAGTACGATTACAGGCTATGCTCGACATATGTTCGAGGCAGACCTGGCTGACTGGGTACATACATACATGAACATAAAAGAAATTGTCTGCATTTTTATACTATTTAGATAAATATTACAATTTCGAAATCGCGAGAGAAAGAATTAATTTTTTTCCTTTTTAGGTACTGAAATATGGTACGGAATAGAAAATTGAATATTTTTTATTTTCATCGTTCAATGAAGTAAATTTACGTTATATACAAGGAAGGTAACAATTTTAAGTTTACATTACATGCAGATATTATTATGAAGTACTAAAGAACTAATACTGAAGAACTAATTCAATGAAGATGAAGACTTAGGATGACAGTGAGCAAATTCACTCGAAATTTAAAAAATTACGATCACGGCGTGAATGAAGTTAAAATCACGACCGCGATCGTGATTCTGCGATCACTATGTTAAATCACGGTTAGTAATTTTGCACGCTATCACCACTTTTGCCTGCTGTAATGGAAACTGCGTAGTTACTCATTATTCTTTTTAGGTGTAAGCTCTCGCAGATTGGCCGTTTAAGTTTGTGGCGTGCAATACCAGGCGTACAAGTATGAAGTGCGGATTTTAGACAACAGATGGTACGCTAATACAGCGCGGAGAAAAAAAATTCTACGTATATGCCATTTTGTTCTGCGATCAACAAGAGTCAACGTGCACAAGTGATGAGTTGGAAAAGTGTTTGCATAGTATTGTTTTGCTGTGTTCAATATGTCGAAATTTGTGCCAAATAAAGAGCTTTCGCGGACAGCATTAATTTTTTTGTTTTCATTTGAAGAAAACTGCTGCTGAGTCATACCGATTACTTCGAGAGGCTTATAGTGAACATGCTCCATCGCAAGATACATGCGAACGATGGTTTCGGCGTTTCAAAAGTGGTGATTTCGATGTTGCAGACAAGGAACACGGAAAACCGCTAAAAAAGTACGAAGATGTGGAATTGCAAGCATTGTTGGACGAAGACGATTCACAAACTCAAAAACAACTCGCAGAGCAATTGAATGTTAGTCAACAAGCTGTCTCCAATCGCTTACGAGAAATGGGAAAGATTCAGAAGATCGGCAGATGGATACCACATGAGCTGAACGAGAGGCAGATGGAATGGCGCAAAACCACATCTGAAATTTTGCTCGAACGATTCAAAAGAAAGTCGTTTTTGCATCGTATCGTTACGGAGGATGAAGAGTGGATATATTTTGAAAATCCCAAGCGCAAAAAATCATGGGTAACTCCAGGCGAACCATCCACATCAACCGCAAGACCGAATCGCTTTGGCAGGAAAACGATGCTCTGTGTTTGGTTGGACCAGAAAGGTGTGGTCTATTATGAGCTGTTAAAGCCTGGGGAAACGGTTAATACCAAACGATACCAACAGCAATTGATCGATTTGAACCGTTCGCTACTCGCAAAACGCCCAGAATATCAAAAAAGGCAGCACAAAGTGATGCTCCTTCACATACGGCAAAACTGGTTCGTGACACGTTAGAAGCACTCAACTGGGAAGTGCTACCCCATGCGGCTTACTCACCAGACTTGGCCCCTTCAGACTATTACTTGTTTGCATCGATGGGCCACGCACTTGCTGAGCAGCGCTTTGGTTCGTTCGAAGATGTGAGAAAATGGATTGATTAATAAATGGTTCGCGGCAAAAGAGGAAGATTTTTAATGGCGTGGTATCCACAAATTACCCGAAAGATGGGAAAAATGTATTACTAGCAATGGAGCATATTTTGAATAAACCACTTTTTCTCATATTTGCGGATTTTAACGTTTTTTCTTGGAAAAAATCCGCATTTCATACTTGTACACTTGGTATACAGTACATGTTGCAAGGAAGAGATTTTTATTATGCTGGGATAAGTTTTTTATTGTCTTTGATCATTAATTACCCGTTTCTGTTCGTCCAAGTACGATCTATTTCGCACTGCAACTCGTATATTGATGATATAAGTCCTTACAAGTGAAATCACAGTTAGGAGTAGAAATTCAGCCACATCGAACGTGATTCACGTAGGAAATAATCGTAATTTCGCCAGGATACATGACATTATAAAATGTTACGCGTAATCATCCCTCTTCAGGTAATTGGAAAAAGAACTTTGGTGTACAGTATTAAAACGAGTAAAAACTATGCGAGATGATTCGTCGTTGCGCAACACACTTTAATTTAACGCTTTAATGTATGTATCTCGGATATTATTCATAAAAAAATAATTACTAAGAGACCTATACCCTTATCCTCTCTTCCGTGCTACTGTTATTCAGTAACACGTACGTATCTCGTGTCACTATTAATCTGTGTTGTCCATTTACCAGCAACATCGAACCTCTTCTGATTGTTCGTTTTCCTAGTTCTATCGCTTCGTGTGTGAATACAGTTTTGTTGTAGACTTTCGCACAAACGGTAATTATGATTATTATACCGACTAGAATTAAGCCATAAGAGGTACAAGGCACAGCAATATCGCTGAATGTCGTTGCTAAGTAGATCCACCTGCGGATTGGAGGTGTTAGTTCTTCGATACCTTCTTCCAGCCACATAATTGGGAAAACAATATCGGGAAATTTCGAAACGACGCCGATAATTGACTGGTGCTCAACTTTTAAATTTATTTGTAGGCGAACTTTTCCTTCTAGCGGCACACCAAGTTTCTATGGAACAAGACAAAACAATAAATGTAAGTAATTTCAAATATAATAAAAATATCGGGTAAACTCTTCTTTGCGTAACCAGAAACTTTTGTCTTCCTCCTATAAATTTTTGCTTCTTCTCTATGTTATCCAGTAGATTTGGACAAGAAGATGTGAGAAATACAACTGTACATCAAGAAGGATCAATGGTTTAAAAGTTATAAGTGTTTAAAGTTGAGCAATTTGCAGTGATTTTACAGGTAGCACGATGCTTTCCGAGTGAGGCCGCTAGGTGGCACCACAAGCACGCGCTGATGATGATCATGTAGATTCCAAATCCGGCCCTCTCTGCCCCCCCCCCCCTCGACCTAATCACCAACCAACTACAATCATACTTTGATAACTCGATCCTCTTTAACTGTGAAACCTCTATAAGACGAAGACTTTGTTCACTCCCTTCCGCTGCATTTGGAAAACCTCTATAAATGAGAATAAAACTTCCTTGAACTCGAATTATTTTGCACTAGTGTGGAAGCTAAACAAGCCAAAACAGCATTAAATGTTTTACGCAGTTTTGTAGAAATTCTATGCTTTGGTTACCGTTAAAAATACACCATTGATCAACAATGTGTTAATTCATTAACGCAGAGTCAAATTACAGATTTCTTTACTATGTAGTAGTAATATATAAAAGCCTATAGTAGCCGTCACGAGAGAGTTTCGCGCAGCTTAGAAGATGGTGGGGCGCAGCGAGCCTATCATCTCTCACTCCACTACCCACTGTCCACTTTCTCGAACCAATTAGGGCGAAGATGCGCAAAGACGAACGAAAACTGGTCTTTACGCGGGTTTACTCTTTCGTGACGGCAGGTTTAGTAGATTATTATGTTTGCTATATGTATGTATACAGGGTGTCCCAAAATTCCTGAACATATAATAAATAACTCATCTCCAAAAATGGAACTTTTCTTTCTTTAAAACTGTTACAATCAGCAAATTATGAATTCTTTTACAAACCCTCTGTAAGTCGAATTTTCGTAGGGTGAACCTCTCTTACTCGAAGAGTTCGATACGTCGAAACCTCTATAACTCGAAGATTTTAGGTCTTCCGTTGAGATTCGACTTATCGAGGTACGACTGCAATTAATTATATTATCGGCATTACCGCGTCTATACTGCCACCTAGCGGCTCAACTCAGTATGCGGCGCGCGATCGTCACTACACACAACGTGCCGGCGCTAACCTATCAAAAACACTGCAAATTGCTCAACTTTAAACACTTATAACTTTTGAACCATTGATCTTCCAGGATCAAAACTTGGTTTGCTCACATCTCCTGGTCCAAATCTACTGGATAAAATAGGAAAAAGGCAAAAATTTATAGGAGAAAGGCAAAAATTTGTGGTTATGCAAGGAAAAGAGCAGCTAAAATTATCAAACTTATTTTGTTACTCAAATACTGAAGCTATTATATATTTATTAATGTACATACAATATTTATTATATGCTCATTTTGAAAAAATGTTTACAATTTTACCCCTAAGTAAATTGTTCTTTTAGCTAAAAGTATACATACCGACTGAATCTTGAAGTACGTTTGATGCTGGTCCTGGTTTGGGTTCAAACCTTCAACTGCGTCTAGCAATTTAGGATCCGCCTTATAAAAGTGTGGAAAGGAGAGATAGATTGGCGCAGCTGTGAAATACGAAAAATGTCTTTAAAATTGTGTTTACAATTTGTTTGTCTATATATAAAATTAGGTGAGCAATGCTGAACAGGTTTCGTTATGCATTGTGAATGGTGTACCAAAAAAGAAAGGAAAAAGTATTTGAAAACCTAAACTTATAAGCCTGAAAGAATTATTTTATAGTCGTGGTAGTCTATACGTGAAATATCATTTGGAGGCAGTTATGAAAGGAGGAAAAGAAACACAAGAAAAGAAGATACAGAGAGACCATTTCAGTCTCTGCTTGCTAAGGGATTTCTCAGTAGTAGTACATACTGTATAGCAGGCCTCGGAATTAATCAATCGGATGTATCGGATAACCGGAAAAAATTAAGAATAGGCACGTGCAGTAGGAGCTATCCGTGATGCGTTAGGGCGACACTTGTATCAATAGATTTCTACAACACCCATTAGGCACTATAGTTAATGCGTTCTTTTTTGTCAATGACTGAAAGCCTATTCCACTATGTCGCACGATAATTTCGGACAACACATGTAGACAATAAATTTAGAAAATAAATTCGGAAGATAGATTTTTTAAATAGTTATCAATTGTATTGTCACAATTTTATTCACATCTGGGATAACTAGATTTTTGCACACGTTTACACGTGCTTGGCAAATTAGTAAGATCTACGGGAAGGTTGGACGTACGCTACTGTGCAAAAGAAAGAAGCAACCGGCCATATTTAATAGAAAAGCGTAAAAAATCAAATAAGAACACAGTAAGGTTTTGGAAAAGGATTCCGCTGTTCAATTGAATAGTTCTGACGATATACTATGTGTCATTGTGGAGATTATCTAATACTTTAAATGCAATAAATCAATCATTATACAATACAATTTCTACATAAAGATATTGTTTGTCACTATATCTTATAATTATACTGGGTGCTTCTTTCTTTTGCACATCAGTGTATCTGTTCGCATCGCAGACATAAACTAGTTATCTCATATGCGAATAAAATTTTGTCAATACAATTGAAAACTATTTTTAAAATTGATCTTCTGAATATATTTTACAAATCAATTTTCAACATCTACTGTCCAAAATTATCGTGCAACATAGCTTAACACTTAACAATATGGAAATCTATTGATATGAGTGTCGTCTTATTGCGTCACGAATATTTCCTATGGTACGCGCCTGAGGTGCTCCGAGCACTAAGTCCGCCACGGGGAGCGAGACGCGGGGTCGGGCGAAGGGGGCGTAGCCTTGGAAAATCAGCTGCCGCGATTCATTAACTCCGAGGCTAGATGTATAGGAAAAAGTTACCTAAAATGTCGACATATTCACAAATTAAACTCGCAAAACAGAGTCACTTTGAAAACACAGTGTTTCATCGATAATTGTCCAAAGCACGGGTCCGAGCAATGATATAGAGGGTGTCCCAAAACTCGTGAAAATCCCGAAAATGGGAGGTTCCTGAGACCATTTGAAGCGACATTTTCCTTTGCAAAAATGTTATCCGCGGCTTTGTTTAGGAGTTATTAACGAAAAACACGGACCAATCAGAGTGCGACATAGACGCGAGTTGGCATAGTCGGCCAATCGACAGTTGACGCGCCGGGCCGACTGTGCCAACTCGCGTCTAGGTTGCGCTCTGATTGGTCCGTATTTTTCGTTAATAACTCCTAAACAAAGCCGCGGATAACATTTTTGCAAAGGAAAATGTCGCTTCAAATGGTCTCAGGAACCTCCCATTTCCGGGATTTTCACGAATTTTGGGACACCCTGTATATACTATGGATGCGGGACTGAACTTTAGAAACCCCACCCTTCCTTTCGACATGTGACATACGTCATTCTATTCGTTTTGACATGCTGAACACAAAATGTATGTGTCATTTTTGGCTGAAATGAATAGTTTTCGAGATATTCGCAATAAACTATAGCGGAACTAGTAATGAAAAATCATGCGATCAGAATTAGTTAGGCCCTCCACACACGGGTCGATTGAAATCGCGTCGTGAAGTTCGTACGTCTTGCTCGTCAAATACGATTCATGCGACGGACGCGATTGCCGTCCACACACGGGTCGATTGTAATCGCGTCGTGCAGTTTTTACGTCTTGATCGTCGTACGATTCATGCAACAGACGCGAATGCCGTCCACACACGAGTCGATTGTAATCGCGTCGTGAAGTTCGTACGTCTTGATCGTCATATACGATTCATGTGACGGACGCGATTGCCATTTGCACACGGGTCGATTGTAGTCAATTTGTGTTTTTCAAACATCAAGAATCGCGTTTTCACGTTTTCACTCAAAAATATGAAAACATGCTATTAATAGTGCCCGAATAAGCTACCATCAAAAGCGGTGTCCTCGATTTTTTTCAGATTTTTTGTTGTGGGAGATCATTGTCAAAAACAATAAAAACCAAACTGCTTCGACGTTTTTGCTGCTAGAAGGAAAGCTAGACTTGCAGGTTTTACCGTGGGGGTATATTAAGCTCTAATTAGTGATACTACATCGAATTAAGCAATTTTTTTACCTCAGAAATGCGATTTAAGAGAGTGAAAAAATCGTCTCCTGTGGAGTCGCGCGAATCGTACGATCCACGCGATTTTCCAACTTCGCTTCCGATCGCACGCGATTAGAATCGCGGCGATTTCAGTCGAGTCGATTTCAGTCGACCACGAATCGACCCGTGTGTGGCTCTCCATTCATTTGCATTGTAAGTCACGTGGAGGGAGGAATCGCATGCGACTGGAATCGCGTCGACCGAATCGCCGATCGACCCGTGTGTGGACGAACTTCGCTTCCGATCGAACGCGATTACAACCGCGGCGATTTCAGTCGAGTCGATTTCAGTCGACCACGAATCGACCCGTGTGTGGCTCTCCATTCATTTGCATTGGAAGTCACGTGGAGGGAGGAATCGCATGCGACTGGAATCGCGTCGACCGAATCGCCGATCGACCCGTGTGTGGAGGGCCTTAGAGTTAGGTGGTGCGGGGCGGAGAGGGCCGGCCGCCAGGCCGGCCCGACCATGCATACGGAAATCCAGGAGTAGTCTTTCAAAATTGAAAGACCTTGTTTTTTCTCTCATCGCCGCAGCGTGTTTAGAAGCAAAATGTAAACAAGATCCGCGCCGGGAAAGGCTTACGTTGCCGCAGAGCGTGCAGGAATACGAAAAATCCAATACAGTATTAGCGATAGTTTTTTGCGAATATCTCGAAAACTATTCCTTTCAGCCAAAAATGACACCTACATTTTGTGTTCAGTATGTCAAAACGAATAGAATGACGTATGTCACATGTCGAAAGGAAGAGGGGAGGGGGAGGTTCTAAAGTCTTACCGGATGCGGTATTGCCATAAGCCTGCTGCACAACCTTTTGTCCCGAATTCATCTTAGAATACAATACCAGTGTAACCATGCAATAATCCGATACCGATACCTCAACCGACACCTCAATCAATATCTGAATCGATATCCCGATGACACGCTGATAAGAATACCATTTGATAGACAATTCACCTGAGACCCAATCGATACCCCCACGATGCGCCGATAAGACCTAGTATATATTCCCGATGAGCTACTGTAACAATGGTAATAAAAAGATTGTCTTTTCCCACGGACACATGTCATTTCGCTTCACCTCTTAAGAGTCATAAGATATATCTCTTCGCGAGTTAATCTTTCTTTTATTTCATTCGCGGCAAAGTACGAGTGTCAGTTCGATGACTATACGTTAGTTTTCTTCTTTCCTCGATTGTGCCGCGTGACACCAGCGCCGCCAAATGGAGTGCCCGGTGTACTTTATCCCCCGTACTCCTCTTCACCTCCGTGAACATCGACACCATGGTGTTCGAATTCGTCCAATCAACTCGATTGAAAGCAGCGCCACCTAAAGAGACGCGAACACATCGCAAAGTATAGAGGATCACGGTGGTGAAGAAGAGTACGGGGGATACAGTACACCGGGCACTCCTTGGCAGCGATGACATAGTATTCTACGTTCAATTCGGGACCTGGCCAGAACCCGAATACCGCATCTATAGTATGTACATATATCAGTGGGTCCGAGGGACAATTTTGTCGGCCAGGAATACTAGTCTTTGATTTCTGCAGAACGTAGAAAAGGACAGCGAAGTTCGAGGGCCACGGTCGACGAGAAATGTAAACATAACTAATCCAATAACGAAACTTCTGGTAAATGTTACGTTTAGGCTTTGAATGGCATTGACCGTTGACGCATGTTGTCAAGGTCACCTTTCTGAGTAACCCCCAAGAGGTTTTAGTTAATAATTTTTGTTTGGTAGACATAATCGAGATCATACTTACTATATTGACAAGGACTGATATTTTGCAGCCCTTCCGAAGGACATGTTGACATATCATCGGAACAAAAACATTCATTTCCTGGAGCTGTTTCGTTTGGTCGTCCAAACACCATCTCAGCAGGAGTATAATAATCCGCCTTAATTCCTGACTTTTCTGTAGGTCCGCGATATTGTAAAGGCAAAGTGCGACAGATATCCTTATCCCAAAGATGGACGATATCAGCGCCAGTTTGTTCACGCGGTGGAAAGAAAGATCCTAGAATTAAATGTTTAATTGAAAACAACACGTTAAAGATGTTTAATTGAAAACAACACGTTAAAGATGTTTCATTGAAAACAATACGTTAAAGATACAGTATTGTCACGATAAACGAATAAACCTCGCGGGAATTCGGTTGCGTCGATCATAGACGTGTAGCTATTTTTTTGAGCTTCAAAGACCGAACCGAACGTAGAGATGAACAGTGCGTGTATAGCGAGACCACGCGCGGGCCTTTGAACTGTGCCGGCGAACAGTGTTCCGATTGAACCTACCGTTTTTCATGCATGAGCTGCCAGGACAGTAGCGTATCTACAATGACGCAGCAGAGCGACCAGGGCCCTGACGCCTTGAGGCAGTTATATTGGCGGGAATGTACCGGTGTTATTGGCGGGACGACTGATGGACGAGATACTAATAATTTTTTAGCAGTCTGCGGGGTGCTCAAGCTACCCGATTTCATCGAAATGGTTACGTTACTGAGGCTGAAATTGACGCGCATGCGCGAAAAACGGCGAATTCAATCGGAACACTGCCTGCGAGTGCGACTCTCCGCGTCTCTTTCTTTTCTATACGCTGTCCTTCCTTGCGCCAAAAACTTTCATCGTCGATTAAACCACTAAATACAGTTGAAATTATACCGTGTATGGTGTCATTTTAATAAGACAAATACCAGAAATAAGTTAGTGAAAGTCCCATAAAAAATAATGAAAAATAAAGAAGTTTTACCCGACATATAGCCGAGCTGAGATGAATCATCGCCGTCTTGCGTTGGTCGGCAGTGGAATGAGTAGCCACCTAACAACAATCACGTACGCGGTCGTTGACAAATATCGCGACTTTACTGTATTATTACTTTTTTTGTAATATTCGCTACATAAATTGCACGCAGTATTATATCATTTAAATAAACAACACGATTCCTTTGTAATCCCGCATTTTCTAACAATAACGATAACGATGACGATCTTAATTCTACGTTTCACTCCTGTGTTTGATTTTTACTTATGCTAATCCTATTTTATACATTTCTTGCACTATCTATGTCCTATTTATATTTCCTACAGAGTTGGGCAAAACGATAAAATCAAAACGTTCATCGCGGCTATTGATTACTAAATAATCAGTAATCATTGATTAATCAATAAGGAAGGAATCAGTCATTAATTACACTGTCCAACAAATTTCAACTCTTTTTATGTTTCCAATATACTGTTGGATGGATCTTATACAGTTTTTCGCGCTATCTTTTGCTGTAAAGAACAATTCAATATCTTTTATAATAACACCACAATATTTGTTTAAAGTTGAAAAATATATATTTTTTTTCAAAGTCATGTTTCTCAAAAACTGTGCGTCTAGGAAAAAATTAAGGGCAGATTCGGAATTAGCGCAAAGAACTCTATAAGAATCACCCAACAGTAATTGTGGAACAAATTTGGTGTTGGACAGAGTTATTAATATTATATTATTAAATATTACTTATTAATCATGAAATAATTTTTGAATACATTTTTTTCTACTATGATTTAATCTGTACTTTTGTTGTAATAACAACACTGTGAACATTTTTTTAGAAATATACAAACAGGGTGAGACACCTAACGTTATCACCTCAAATATCTTTGTTGTATTCAAAGATACATTACATATCTTGAGGACAAAGTTGAATGATAAAATGGGGCTGATGCGACACCAAAAAATTTTGACTTTATATCATTTTTCTTTCAGATATCAAGGTCACCTTCATTTTTTAAATGGAACCACCCTTTTTTTAAACATCTACAATGATAGTCCCTTTCATTACAAATTCAGTGACTATAATTATTCAAGGCCATTCAAGATCACGGACAGAAAAAAACGTATAAAACTAAAGTATGGAAGCAGAATACGTTTATCAACAGTGAGACTTGTGGTAAACATGGTCCTTCAATACTATGGAATGTCTACAAACATCATCTAGCCGGTGACGCTGTGATTTATTTACTAACGGTATGTTTTCAAACGCGATTCCGCTATGGCTTACTTAATGATTGGAAGGTGTGACATGATAACGGTTTACTGTGAATGTAGACAAAATGCATTGCAGGCCCTATTGCTTTATGAAGAAAGGTAGACTGAGCAAAACACTCCTCCTAGGCTGACTTTTACTTATATCTACAGTTAGTTAGAAATGGATGTGTAGATGTAAGAAAGCGTAAACGAAAGAATCCCATGACTACTGAAGACAATGAAATTAATATTTTAGCAGCTATGGCTGTCAATCAACATGTGAGTACGAGAGAAATTGCCCGAGAAGCAAGCATGAGTCAAAGTAGCGTAATACGAGTTCTGGCCCGACATTTTCATTCGTTTCACATATCACTACATCAGGAATTACACGGAAGCGATTTTCAAAACCGAGTTAATTTTTGTCAATGGAGACTGCGTCGAAATCGTTAATTTTTTTCTGATGTCTTGTTTACAGACGAATCAACATTCACTAATCATGCTTCAATTAATCTAAGGAATGCTCACTATTGGTCCGTTGATAATCCACATTGACTTCGAGAAATTGACCACCAAAGACAATGGAGCGTAACCCAGCAATGAAATTGTAGCACAGAATAATTATACAGGGTGTTTCGTTTATCTGATAACGGAAATATCTTGTGACGCACAGAAGTTACGAAAAATATTTGTTTACAAAAATTGTTCGGTACGAAGGGTACAATCATATAGTCTAATTTTTTGGGGACTAAATGTGAGTGGTGATTGTTTGTATTGTATGTGAGAGTTGAGAATGTAGAGTATAGATGCAAGTGTGAGCGCGCGTGAGTAAGTGAGAGGCCAGAAGGATATAGAGGCAGTGTCGCCAGTTAGTAACCGAACGGTTACTCGAGGGGAATACAAGGTACCCCCTCTCTGATGACCAGAGCGGCAGAGGAGTTCAGGAGTAGAGTAATATGTGACACGTTGCACGTGCGCGACGGGGATTTAGTGGGGCGAATGGAAGACACGTTGCGCGTGCGTGATGAGGATGCAACAATGACATGACATTTCGCAGGTTTTAGGTTATTGCAGCGTATCGTAGTTATGAAATGAATCATACGAATCGTTCTGCAGATTATGAACTTTCTTTATTATAAATGAAATGAATTTCTAACATGTGGTAGTTTCAGTTGTAGATTATGGATATTGAAAAAAATGTTGAAATCTGTAGTACTATTTATATATTAAAAATTTTGGTATAGGGAAGATGAAAGAAATTGTAGAACTGAATACTGAATGTAATAAATATATTATAGGTACATAATACAATAAAATTGTAGGAAAATATAGTCTATCAGCTACCCAGACAGCACAGCCTGCCCGAGCCCACCGCCGGCCCAAACCTCCCGAGGCCCGTGACCGGCAGGTTACTACCTAACACAATGCTTGGATCGGCTCGAGGCTGATTCCGTTGGATCCGTGCCTGCTTCTTATGCGCGCAATGGCCCGGAAATAGCCAGGCATGGGCTCGAGCCCACAGCCTGACGGCCGTGCCAGATTTCAGCTAGATTTCAGCCAGAGTCTAATGTGGCCAATCAGTGCTTCGATTGAGCCCAACTTTTCTCGCGCATGCGCGTCACAGTGCGGGTCGCGTGGAAATGAGGATTGCAAGGGTGCGGGATTCACGTTCTCATTTCTTAATAATACAAAAATTTGATATTTCAGTAGTCAATAACGCTAGATAAAAGATCAATCTAGGCCGTGATCGCCCTCGAAACTCCTATTTTTACATTTACGAGTCGTAATTTGCATCATACGGAAGCATACAACTGCGCATGTAGCTATTTTCATAACATATATAATGCAAATTACGCCTCGTATAGGAAAAAAAAAGACTTTTGAGGGTGTTTGCTGCCTAGATTGATCTTTTATCTGGCGTTTTTGACTACTGAAAAACCCCTTGTTTGTATTATCACGAAATGAGAACGCAAATGCCGCACCCTTGCAATCTTGTAAATGGGCTGAAATCTAGCTGAAATCTGGCACGGCCGTCAGGCGAGCCCATGCCTGGCTATTTCCGGGCCATGGCGCGCATAAAAAGCAGGCTGAAATCGAGCCGGTGTGCTGTCTGGGTATATATATATATATATATATATATATATACGCTGTGGGAAAGGATGGTAAAGGGCAACAACTATTGAGTTATTGACGGTGAATATTAATATATATATATATATATATATTAAAGAACATATTAATGATCTCTACTCATATAACATCTCATATTACATACAATAATGTCGTTCTGCAGAACGATTCGTATGATTCATTTCATAACTACGATACGCTGCAATAACCTAAAACCTGCGAAATGTCATGTTATTGTTGCGTCCTCATCGCGCACGCGCAACGTGTCTTCTATTCGTCCCACTAAATCCCCGTCGCGCACGCGCAACGTGTCACATATTACTTTGGTCATCAGAGAGGGGGTACATTTTTTCACCGTGACTCCCCTCAACTGGCGACACTGTATAGAGGAAGTGCTTGTAGTGAGAGGTTATGTTTTGAGTTGCACAAATGTATGGACGCCACGTGTTTGAATGAAACGTTTATTAATAGTCATATGTAAGTGTTATTCATATTAAACTAATATATACTATTATTATGGATTTCCCCCACTCATTTACCACAAATGGTAGCAGACTGTGGTTGGTAGTTCGTGATTTTGAAAACTTTGCGGTTCGTGGGTCGTGGTTCGAGGTTAAGAAATAGCACGTGTTAATTTGTGCGGAAAAAGAAATAAAAATGGCAGAAGGATGGAATTTAGCGAATATCGAACCACTTAATGACGTGAACTATTTTCTGTGGAAAGAAAAAATTGAAGCAATATTGAGAGCAAAGAAACTATGGAAAAAAGTGATAGAAAAGAAAGAACCAGAGATACCGCCTGAAGGAGGCAAAAATTACGAACAAGGATTTAAAATATGGAATGAGTGGGATGATGGAAACCATGCGGCAAGAGCAATAATGATAAACACCATGTCAGCGGCACAAATGTTGAAATATTGCAAAGAAAGGAATGCAGGTAGACTAAGGAACCTGATTAAACATAATATGGCAGAAGAATCAGAACCTATAAAGGTAAAAGCCCTGAGCGAGTTGACAAATTTAAAAATGAGAGATGAAAATGTAGACACATATATAAACAGGGCTGAAGCGTTAACAAATAAATGCGCACAATTCGGAAAAGTCATAGAGGAATATGAATTAAAGATGTATGTGATGAGAGGTTTGAGGATTGAGTTTAACCAAAATGTGAGGATATTAGAAAATCAAAGAGAAGTAACGCTGAATGAAATAAGGTACGCATTGAAACAAGAAGAAGAGAGAAATGAAAGAAGAAGAGGAGAGCGAATCCAGAGAGATCAAGAAGGAATAAGAAGAACTAAAGAAAAAACGAATAATGAAACATGCTGTTTCAATTGTGGAAAAAAGGACCATGTGTCAAGAGAATGCTGTGGAAAGGTCAAATGTTCTAATTGCCAAGGATATGGACACAAATCAAATGGGTGTAATGAAACAAGAAACAGTAAACCTACTCGAGGAAGAGGGCAAAGAGGTAGATTTCAAAGAAGAGGTCATCAGGAAAGGTATGGATATGGACGTGGAAGAGGAGAAGCGATGATGAGTACAAGCGAAGAGAATGTGATGACTGCGAGTGATCGAACCCTTGTAAATAAGACAGTGAGAAGTGAAAAAAACATAAGAGACGTGCATGCTAAAAATATGGAATGGCTGTTAGACTCAGGATCAACGAGTCATATGATAAATGACACAAAAATATTTGACAGACTAAAGCATGACGTGAGGGAAATCACACTAGCAGACAAGGAAGGCAGGAAACTGATTTCTAGTGGTATCGGTGATGTTGTTATGAATCAAGAACAGATTGAAAATAGAGTAAGACTAACAAATGTATTATGCGTTCCAGACATAAATGTTAATTTGTTGTCAATGGCGAAATTCACAGATTTTGGGTACACTGTGAAATTCAACAAACATTGTGCTGAAATATATAAAGAAAAAGACAAGATACAGATGATTGCAGTACGAAAAGGAAATGGATACTATGTGGAATCGATGACAATAAATAAAGAAGAAGTGACAATGACAAAAGATAATGATACGTGGCATCAAAGACTGGGATATGTAAATAGGAATATAATAGAAGAGATGAAGAAAGAAAACCTAGTAATAGGTATGAAGGAACAAAATAAAATAAATGTGCAATGTGAAAGCTGTGTCGAAGGAAAAACGTGTAGGAAAGTGCCTGCCAGATTGGAAAATAGGAGAGCGAAAGAAATTCTAGAACTATGGCATATTGATTTGATTGGACCTATAAATCCAATATCAAAGGGTGGCAAGAAATATATATTCAGTATTGTTGATGACTACTCTAGAATGATTTTTGTCATATTACTGACAGGGAAAAGCGAAGCAGCGGATGAATTAAAGAAATTAATAATACTAAAAGAAAATCAGTCTGGAAAACGAGTAAAAGCTATACGTTCCAACAATGGAGGAGAATTTATTGGAGAAAATTTGAATAGATGGCTAAAAATGAAAGGCATTAAACATGAATTAAGCCTGGCCAGAACACCTCAGTGCAATGGTGTAGCCGAGAGAGCGAATAGGACTTTGATAGAGATGACGAGGGCATTAATGTCTGACGCACATTTACCAAAGGATTTTTGGGCAGAAGCAGTGTGCGTGTCTGCGCATACCAGAAATCGTGTGAAGTCAACGGTACACAAAATGACTCCATATGAACTATGGAACGGAAGAAAGCCAAACATAGGCTACATGAAGAGATTTGGCTGTGTTGCATTTGTATTGAACAAACAACATCAAAAAGGTAAATTTGATCCGAAAGCGCAAAAAGGAATTTTTATAAGGTATGCCGAAAATAATACATATAGAGTGCATATACCTGGGACAGGAAAGGTCAGGAATGACAATGGCGTGAAATTTGATGAAAGCAGAAATGGAATAGAATTTTTTACTGCAAAGAATGAAATTGAGAATAAGAAGAATGAAGAATTGTCAATTGTGGGCCTAGATATTGAGGAAAGTTGTGAAGAGACTGAGCCACACGAAGAAAATATTGATGAGATTACACAAGAAGAAAATATTGATGAGATTACACAAGAAGAAGATAGTATCTACTTGGATGCAGACGAAGAAGGAATCCCTGAACGAATTTATCCCCGAAGGAATTCTGATGTAACAGAAGAAGAAGACGAAGAAGAGGAACCAAGGAATAGAAATACGGGACGACCAAGAGGTACAACAAAAGAGGCGATGCAAGTACGGAAACATTTACAGCAACGGCAAGAGAAACAAAGAGCAGAAACAGAAGGATTACGAAGGTCTGAAAGAATACGAGATAGGAATTACGCCATGATCATAGTAGATGAAGAAATTCCAAAAACTGTGAGATAAGCAAAATAATCGGAAAACTGGGAGAAATGGAGACAAGCCATTGATGAGGAGATAAAGCTGATGCAAAAACATCAAGTTTGGAATGTGATTCCAAGACCGACAGGAAGAAAAGTAATCAGTAGCAAGTGGGTGTACAATATTAAAGAAGATCCTACGACTAAGGAAAGGAAATACTAGGCTCGTTTGGTTGCGCTTGGATGTGGGAAGCGACCAGGATATGATTATGGAGAAACATTTGCACCTGTTGTACATATCGAAACAATCAGACTGTTGTTCAGCATAGGTGCAGAAATGAAGAGGAAGATAAAAATGTACGACGTAAAAACAGCCTTCTTGCATGGGAAATTGATTGAAGATTGCCAAAATTCATGGAAATGCCAAAGGGTTATGAAGAGGATAATCAGGTGTGTCGACTAAATAAGAGTATATATGAGCTGAAGCAGGCAGGAAGATGTTGGAATCAATTTTTGGTGGAAGTTGTAATAAAAAATGGATTGGAGCAGAGCAGAGAAGATCCATGTCTGTTCTACCGAAGAGAAGATGAGAATTTTCTATATTGCGCTATACATGTAGACGATATAATAGTGGTATCGAGTAGTGAAAAGTTTGAAAAAATGTATATGGAAAAGATAGGAAGAGAAATTGAATTGAAAAGCTTAGGCGAAGCAAAGTGTGTTTTAGGTCTGCAGGTTAAACAGGAGGAAGGGAAGATTTCTGTACTGTGACGTGGCAGTATTGCCTGCGTCACTTTAACCTCTCTAACGGCAGACCGGGCCACCCTCTGGTCAAGCACCACGATAAGGGCCGCTGCGAGCGCTCTGCCTGGGCACGTGTGTGACCCAGGAGCCGATTTCTAATATTTGGAATGTCGCGACGAAAGTTTACAAGACCATATCCGGGTCCCAGGTGGGATCAGGAATTCTTCTGTTCGAAGCAAAGGCAACAAAGCCTCGAAAGTAAGCACCTCGAGGAAAGAAGACGGCATGATCCCGAATCAGGATGAGAGATCGTCAAGGCCCAGGACTGTCAACCTGGAGGTGCCGACGAGGGCATGCGGTACAGAGGTGATCATCAACTCTACCCTGTCGTCGCCTCGTCCGGGATGAAGCCAGTACCGCAACCGGATTGGCCGACGTCGATCGTCTCATCAGGAAGCAGCCAATGGGAAGATATCGCTGCCGGATAAGTCGCGAGATGCCGGAAGCCGACCGCCGTCGTGTAGGATTCGTCAATGCGAAATTCATAATTAGCGATAGGTCGAGACGTTTCGTGAGAGAAGAAGAATAAGAAAGTGGGGGACGCTCCGCTTCCGCGTGCCCGGGCCACAGCGTGCAAGAGCACTGCGTCATCGTATCTTGTCGAATACAGTTGTCATTTTGAACGATTGCTAAAATGTAACGTATTTGCGCTCGCTGCCAGAAAGGGACATCGAAGTTCGCTGCCGATTAATTGTCGCCGTTCGTTGCCCGTGGTAAACGCCGATCAGGCTTTCATTTACGATTTACTGTGAATTATCGTGTTGGCTCGGGTAGCGCGTCGAGAGGTTAGGCATTCGCGTCGCGAGGATTAACGACAAAATGGGCTGTCGATATTTGCGGGCAATAATATTGCGAGAATACGAATCCTTCGGATTGTGAAGGATATCGTTTTGGTGATTCGAATCCGGTCGGATAGCGGGGGCAACGCGGAGGAAGATAGTACGGGAGACAAAGCGCGGGCGAACATCCTTCGCGAAATTTCATGTAACGCGCCGGCTACCACTTGTACTCGCTGCCGTTAGAACGGCCGCTTAACATCGTCGTAATAAACGAATTTCTAGCCGAAATACGTAGTTCATTTCTTGTGCGAAACCTTTCCGCCGCAGACCCTGCGTAGACCCTGGCCTCCATTCGATCGCTATTCAGGGCTTAGCTAGCACGTCGTAGACTCGAGATTTTGATTAGCGTAACGTAAAGATGAAATCGGATTATTTCGCGTGACACTCTGAGGTGTCTGGCGCGCGAATTTTTGAAGTGTTTGACGAAACCTTGAGTCTGCATACGTTGTTTTATCCCGAGTGGACCACGTCTCGTGCGGCCGAGTGTGGCCCGGCCTTCAGCCTATAAAATCTCGGTGTCGCTAGAATTCGCGTTAATATCTTTTCGAAAATTTAGCAGAGCGACGTGACAGTACATTTAGAAGAGTATATAGAAAAATAATTAGAGATGTATGGAATGAGAGAGTGCAATGCCGTTACATCACCAATTGATGTTAATGTTAAAATGCAAAATAACGAGACGAGTTCGACATGCGATACAGAGAAATATCAGGTGTTATTAGGTAAACTTATATACCTGAGTGTATATGCAAGACCTGATATATCGTTCGCATTGAGTTGTCTGTCACAATTCAGGAAAAGCTCCAAAGCTATGCACATGATGGCGGTAAAGAGAATTTTAAGATATTTGAAGGGGACAACCAACTACCGTCTAGTGTTCGGAAATAAAAAATGGACAAAAGGGATAGAATGTGAATCAGATGCTTCATGGGATAGTACGGGTGATGCGAAATCCTATAGTGGCATGTTGATGTACCGAAATGGTGACTTAATTCACTGGCGAAGCAAGAAACAAAAATTGGTTGCATTGTCTTCGACCGAGAGTGAACTTGAGGCTGTGTTAGAATGTGTGAAGGAACTGATATGGTGTGACAGAATGGTGAGTGAGATAGATGGCAAAAACAATGAAAAGAAAGTAATCAAATGCGATAATTTGAACGTTGTGAAATTAGCAAATGGGGGAAACTTCAAAACGAAATTAAAGTTGTTAAATCGTAAATGCTGGTATGTGAGGGAAGCGGTTATGAATGAAAATGTGAAAATAATACATGTACCGAGCGTAACAATGATGGCAGACTGTATGACAAAACCACTAAGCGGACCAAATCTGCTAAGGAATGTAAAGAAGGTTCTACAGACAGAAAGACAATAAAAACAAGGGGCGTATGTATGAGTGGTGATTGTTTGTATTGTATGTGAGAGTTGAGAATGTAGAGTATAGATGGAAGTGTAAGCACGCGTGAGTGAGTGAGAAGCCAGAAGGATATAGAGGAAGTGCTTGTCGTGAGAGGTTATGTTTTGAGTTGCACAAATGTATGGACGCCACGTGTTTGAATGAAACGTTTATTAATAGTCATATGTAAGTGTTATTCATATTAAACTAATATATATTATTATTATGGATTTCCCCCCACTCATTTACCGCACTAGAATGGTGGGGAGGGGGATTTCAAAGTACAATTAAGTTTTTCTATTCTATTTTTTATACTATAGATTGATAGAGTATCAAATTCTGAGTATAATAATGTTCATCTTCATATGTCCTAAATCTAATAGTTTACGAGATATTATCGAAACAATTATCTTTCTTCTTTGGATAATATCTCGTTAACTAATAGGTTAGGACATATGAAGGTCAACACAATTATACTCAGAATTTGATACTCTATCGATCTATGGTATAAAATCTAGCGATCTATGGTATAAAAAATAGGACATCACATTTAAAAAATTAATTTGACTTTGAAATCCCGGCTGTATTTCCGTTTATATCCATTGTCAGAATTGTATGAAATTTTGGAAACAGGTTCTATTTTGACTAAAATGATGATTGTCAGAAGGATTTTTGGCGACTCGAAAAAAAATTTGGAAATTATTTACATTAGGGGCTTCCTCACCGACTTCGATGATGTTGAAATATGTTGTCAAGGTCATAATTCTGAACAACTTTTTCCTATATATGTTACCGCCGCTCGATTTTAGTTTTCGAGATATTCGCAAAAAGCTATCGCTAATACTGTATTGAATTTTTCCTATTATCTATCGAGCGGCGGTAATATGTATAGGAAAAAGTTGTTCAAAACGTAAAAATCTATAACATATTTAAATTTCATCAAAATTAGTGAGGGAGCCACTAATGTAAATAATTGCCAAAAATTTTTACCATTTCAATGTCAGTCCCTACCTTACCGATAAATTGTTTTTACTATCACAGACTTAAGACACCGACGAGGTACTATTAAAGACTGCCAGCCCCTGTGTTAAACAGCGAGACGGGTAAGTGGGCGCGATGGGCGCGGGGATAACGTAGAGCTTACAGTGAGCTGATATACCACATAGTCAAAAGTTCCACCACCGACGAGATATTCGTCAAGTTGAAGAAGAATGATATAGTAGAATGCTGGCATTACCCATTCTGTAATTGCCTTATAATACTATATATAATTCTCTTATTGCATTCTTATTTCCTTATTATTACCATTGTAATAATTGTTTTACAGTATAATCGATAGTTTATAGATGTAGGAAAAATGAAAGTAATTACTACGTAATATTCTACAAATTTATCGAAATTCAAAAGTAATTTGAATGTTATTGTGTTATATATAAAATAATGATTCATAAAAAATATTCTATTATGTTATGTAATGACAAAACCCAATCGTTCTTATTAAGATCCTTAGTAGGAAACAGAAAATTAATTTTTTTACTTATTTATCCCATACTTGTAATGCTCGACAGAATTGACTGCAATTATTATATAGTAGAGGTAGTAACAATAAGATAAAAGTATTAACTAATTAAACTAATTTTCGACGGCTCCTATCCATACAATGTTATTTAGAGGCAGTATTTCGTACGAAGATATCTAACAAAATAATTCTATTTCACTCTATACGAAAATTTCTTGCAACATGACGCTATTTAAAAAGTGTGTGTAACATGATTTTATTTCATTCTGAACTGAACCACTTTCTGATATATGAATCGCTTATACATTGTATACATTGTGCGACGAGGCGAAGAGCTAGCAGTCGAAGTCGGAAGTCGAAATCTTAAAAGAAGGACTCCCCGCGTCTCTTTTTTCCCGATGCTGTCCTTCTTTGTGTCCGAAACTTGTGTCGTTCATTGCACAAGCAAATATCATCGGAATTATATCATGTCATTTTCATAAAAAAAATTCACCAAATATGTTAAGGAAAATCCTATAAAAAAATAATGATAAATAATTAAGTTTTGTTGTTTGATTAGAAGTCTCACACTGTTATACCCGACCCAACCCGTATCATGTTATGTACAATGTTTCGCTTCATTCCACGGCGTCCGAAGCCCTCGAGCTTCGCTTGCCTTTTCTCCATTCGTCATCACAGAATAGTGTTTCCTGAAAATTGAATGTCTCTGGCCAGACTCAAGGTTTCGACATTTATAGGAAGCTTGCTATAATCGTATTTTATTTGTCAAAATTTAGTTTTCTATTTAAAATATTTTGTTGTTAAAACTCATTAATAGTTTCAAATAGTACTTGAAATATTTAAAATGATATTGAAATATTGGAATATTACAATTTGGAATAAAGGGCCTAGCCGGATGAGGTAGTCCTTCGAATTATTTAAACAGCCGTTGCGCCATTCAATTTTTGGTCAATTTTTCCCATTTACTTGCATTAATTTAATCATTTAATTGCAAATAATTGAAATGATATTTGAGATTTCTTCCCGATTTTTTGGTTCAAAATGTTATTTACACAAAGTGAAAATACGCCAAAATTCGACAAATGCAGGTTTTTTTAGAGACATTCAAAAATAGCATTGATCATATTTTTAGACTAGCAACATACCAGAACTTTTTTTTACGACAGCGCGTAAACGACAAAGAGGGACTGAGGTACGAGGCAGCCGGCACATTTCAAAAGGCTGAGTACCGATTACGTCAATGCGCATAGAAAAGTTTTTTATTTTTCATTCTTCTTTTACGGTATTACCAACGTATTTGTGAGATTCTTCTAACTAAAATGAGTCTAAATACGTCATAATTTGAGCCACATTTATTTATTTAAAGCGTGATCATAACTCGCAATGATATAGGTTATTATAATAGGTCATTTAATATAATAGGTCATTTAATATAATATATTTATAATTATAAATATTAGGGATGTGTGGGCCGCTCGATGTTCGGGTTCGGGTCGGGTCGCAGAAAGTCAGGCGGGGCGGCCCGTTGATTCGACTTCGAATTCGTCGGGCGGGTTCGAAAAGAATCGAAGTTCGAGCGAACGAGTTATTGCGATATCCGAGTATCAAATACTCTGCGTTCTCATGACATAGATAATGGTAATAATGGTTTTCTTTCTTAACTTATAACGAGATTTTTAATATATGTACTAGGTTTTTTTTATAACTACACTAGGTATATTCGGCAAACGTGTGCCTGCTCTTTATTTGTATTAAAGCTTGAAATAATACACGTTTCACGTGAAAAACTTACGAATGAACTCAAATATGTATCAATAATATCTTTAAAATATCTTTACTGAGTTATATACACCTAGAAGGTATAACAATATGGTAAAGTATGGCAATAATTAAAAACGAAATATAAAAATAAACATTATATGTATTATATTTCGTGTTTATATTTTATTCTGTATTATCTATAGGCTCTATATAATTTTTTATTTTATATGATTTTATTTTAAGTTAGTTTCTATTTCATTTTATATTGTATATTATATATTATCTTTTAAGAATTTGTGTAAGGTTAATGATAGTTAAGTAAGTAGGTTACTTAACAGTTAATAAAAACATCACCCACTAAAAAGTTATCATAACTTATTACATACCATGTTGTAAATATTTTCTTATAATTTTTTCACGTGAAACGTGCATTATTTCAAATTTTAATACAAATGAAGATCATGCACATTTGTGCCGAATATACCTATAATGTAGTTATTAAAAAATCCAAGTACATACATTAAAAATCACATTATAAGTTATGAAAGAAATACGTACCATTATTATCATTATCTATTTCATAAGAACGCAGAGTTGATTTTCGGATATCGTGATAACACGCTCGCGCGATCTTGTTCTATTCTTTTAGAAGCCGCCCGACAAAGGTGAGTCATGGGCCGCCGGATGTGTCTGATGTATCGCGTACCCGACTCGAGTCCGCTTGAGCTCGCTCGACGCCTCGACTGTCTGTCCTGTCAGTGCTCCGACTTGACGATTCGTACGCCTGAAACATGACTGTTTCGCCTGATATTTTCTAGTGCAACCTGGCTGTATTATTATTATTATTATCCGATTTATGCCGTGCTTGAGCTTATTTTGATTGGGAAAACATTTTCAATCGATAGGTGATGATATCATTATGATAACGTTCGTAATGAGTAATATTGGTTTTAGTTAGTAAATGCCAATACGATGTGCGTTACAATGTTGCTTCTGATGCTGAATCACGACCGTATCGACTCCGAGAAAAATAAAGAACTTACTGACTCTGAGGAAAATTAAAAATGTAATAACTCTCAGTTAATAAGCAGTCTTCAATGCCTCTTAAAAATGCAATTAATCGTGTAGGGATTGATCAGGTGTTTCTCTCTATATTAAAAAATATTTAAAAATCCTTTGGCAAATTCTATTTTGTGGCGTCAGGATGTACTGCTTTCGATATTCCATCAGTTTGTATAGTATATATTATTTCTCCTCTTTGTTTCTAGATAAAATTTAATTATGATCCTCCATAAGTTTAACGCCCCGTTCAGCGGTATCATTGACCACATTCAGTCCATGTTTCAATCAGACTGCTTATTATTCATAATAACTTCTTATTCCGATATTAGAACTGTTTTTTTGTAGATTGGAGCGTATTAATGAATTTATTTAAGGGAGTAGAGAGACTTCCAGGATTGCAAGGGTGCTGGATTCACCTTCTCATCTATAAAAATAGCTACATGCGCAGTTGTATGCTTCCGAATAATGCAAATTCCGCCCCTTGATATCTCGGTCAGTTATGTATATATGAAAAAACTCTTCAAACAAAAGTTGTAGTATATAAGGAGGTGGATATAGTATCAAAGAAAAAACAATTTTTCAAAGTTATTATTTAAAGTTTTTAAGGTCACGGATGTTTTTCTCTATCAACAACTGTTTATACTTAAT
Source organism: Lasioglossum pauxillum (assembly GCA_933228785.1). Classification (NCBI taxonomy): domain Eukaryota; kingdom Metazoa; phylum Arthropoda; class Insecta; order Hymenoptera; family Halictidae; genus Lasioglossum; species Lasioglossum pauxillum. The sequence continues at coordinate 25,162,691 of OW121699.1, forward strand.
ATGGACTCTTAAACAGAAAAAAGACAAATTCAACGATATATCATAACGTCTATTTATGACAAGATTTAAAAAATTCAAAATTTTCAAATTTGCTGCGCCTCATTTTCCCATGATCAAAACGGCCCCAAAATTTTTCCATATCATTTTCTCAACATTTGTTACAATTCTGGTTTACGGGACCAAAAAAATTTCATGGTCGAAAAATAAGATCAACCCTAATATTACATATACGTAAATTACGAGAAGCAGTAAAGAGTGCTTAACGTCGAAGGCGAAAATCCGGGTAACTAACACTTAATATGTACTACATTCCACGTTATTAGAATAATTGTAGTTTAATTATGATGAATATCAACATTTGTTATTTACACCTATAAACGCCACTGTCTCGGAAGGAAATGGACATTTGAGAGAAGCAATGAAATTAGAACATCATTGCGAAAAAAGACGAGTTTGCAATAACCTCAATATTCTATGAAATTCTACTATAATTATAATTATGACTGTATTTTTTTATTATAGGAAAACAGAAGATCAAATAAACTTGTGTATGCTAGTAAAATCAATTTATATATATTATCCAATTTATTCTATTATTTGTTTAACAACTAATAAATCTATAAATTGTTTCATAAACTAAAAAATACTTTCTGCATTTTCGTATTCTCCAATCAGTCCAAATAAATACCATCAACCGGTTCTCATATAACAATTTTTATTAATGCAATTATGACAGTAACAAAACATTTCTATTTAAAATGAATACATATTTTGAACATAGTTTTTACATTTTTAATTTTTTGCAAGGTTAAAAATGTAATTAAAAAAGTAATGAGAAATAAAAATAAAAATCGCTGCATAGGGATTCGAAGGCTAGCTCCAGATTGCGATTCATACGCTCGACGGCTCGACAGCCGAATTTCAGTTTCGTTTCTGTAGAGCAATACAACACGGCAAGTGCTAAAAATAGATTGTGGCTGGCGCAAGCGCACAAGCAGCGCACACGGATATAGTAGAGGTACGCTCGTGTGTGTAGCGCGCGGGCGCGGTGGGAAAGGAACGTTCTGTTTCTCACTCCAGGCAGAATATATCCTAGAGGGCGTAAGAGAACACCGAAAAATTCGAGGCACACCAACTCCCATAAGGCTGGCAGTCTTTAATAGTATCTCGTCGGTGCTTAAGATCCCTACAGACATTGCATCTTATGGACTTTTTTGTCTAGGTTCGCGCTCAATATTACCGATGTTTGCGTGTTAGTAAAAACTGAATATTCGGTATACTTCATTTTTATCACGGGTGTTGGACGCTCCAAATGTATATGGCGCGTGTATTTGAACTTTGGAAATTAAGTATGTAATAAAATACTTACGAAGTACAGTTTGGCAGTAACATAGATTAATAGATTCACGATTATAAATATCCTTACGTATGTTTCTTTTATTTTGATGCATGTAAGTAGTTTTATTAATTACAAAATTATAAACAATTTATTTAGAAAAATTTTGTTTCAGTTTTTGATGTGATAACATCAATATGATATTACTATGCAGTTTTTTGTGGTTTTCGACGACATACTCAAATCAGTGTAATTTTTAATATACAAATATCGGCGTACACGTATTTATTATACATATATATGTACATTGCAACAATTATCATGCCGTGATAGTTTACATCTTCCTAAATATTTTGTGTCGGAATATTCAAGTTGTGTATATTCACGTCGAATAATTATGTTGTTATGTTAACATTTGTTATTAATAAAAATGTACAAAACTTAAAATTTTAAAAGTGTACATGTAATCTTTATATTACTTGGTCGGACTTTTAGATTTATATATATATATATATCCACGTATTAATTAAAAAATCTACAAATAAAAAATTTAAAAAAATAAAAAATGATTGTTGAACAACTCAATGAATATTCAGATGATCGTTTAAGAAAATTATTTACGATTAAAAATTCTATACTTTACATTACGAAGTAATATTCATCTGAATTTCAACAGATTCAGAAAGCAAGGACAAAACCGCTCGAACGCTTTCGATGCCGAGCATCGACGGTTATTGTATGAACACAGAAATGGGCAGTATCGAAATAGAAAATTATCTAAATAAGTTCTAGATAAAATAACCTGTATCTTTTGTCTTTTATTCGAAGTCGAATGCAGCGCCACAGTGTATCTGTAACTTCATCTGTCGAGCGCTCGATTTGGAGAGTTTATTCGTTTGTCTCTCCGACGATTTTCTGGTTATCTTCAACTTTTATTCGAGAGTCGAATACAGCGCCACGATTTATCTTACGGATGTATCTGTCGTTACTTGGTCGCAGAATATCAGTCAGATTTTATACGAAGAAATAGATTCGTAATCTTATGGATTATTCGAATCCCCAGATGTCGCGCGAGATTTATTCGACATCTTTATTCGTTATTTGATGCTCGATTTAGCCAGACGATTTATTTGACGGATTTATTCGTGACGAAAATTGGAAGAGATGAAAACCACATGTATTTTTATTCGTTATCTTTATTCGATTTCAAATAACTGAGATCTTGATCCGACGTTGCCACGTCATAACGTAATACATACGTAATGTAATACGTAGTACAACGTATTTACAATGACTTTCATTATTATTCCATATTCGGACACTCTTATAAGGACGATAACAATTGTTTAAACAAATTCATTTGTATTATTTAAACGATTGGTTAAACAAACAATTTTTATTATTTAAACACATGTTTAAACAAATAGAGTTTCATTATTTGTACGATTGTTTAAACAAGTACATTTGTATTATTTAAACGATTGTTTAAACAAACAAATTTTTATTATTTAAAAACATGTTTAAACAAATAGATTTTCATTATTTGTACGATTGTTTAAACAAATACATTTCTATTATTTAAACAAATGTTTAAACCAACCATTTTTTATTACTTGAACGATTGTTTAAACAAACAAATTTGTAGTATTTAAACAATTTTCGTCAGTTTTTGCAATGAGTAAAAGTCTGTAGAATAAATGGAAATGTCATTGGGTTTTACCATCTTTAGATGACAGTATTATTATAAACATTGTAAATATATACACAGACATTGCATGCTATGCAATGACTCTGTAGAAAATGCTCTGGTACGGTAGCGGACTCTATCGAAGTGGAACGGTCGGCTAGTAAAATATATGAGGTAAAACAAATATATCTTTTTCACAAGTATTTTATATTTACTTAATATCGCATAACCTATATGTATAACCTATGTAAACAAATTTATTGATATGTAGATTTCCGAAAGATCCACAATTGAGAAAAAAATGGATGAAAGCAATTCATTGTGTGTTTGTCCTAAACATTTTGGTTGGTGGTTGGTCAGTGATGGCTTTGTTGGAAATTCTTGGAGTTCCAAGCGTAAGGATACGTTGTGTACCTGAAGTGTCATGTATACAACCAATAGAAATAGAAAATGAAAGTGCAAGGTATAAATCTTTTTATAATCAAAACTTGAACTTAGTCTGCAATAGATTAAATTTGTATAATTTCCATATTATTTTTTTTCAGCTTAAGTAATGAAATTGCCGATGAAGATGGTAGTTTAGAATCTGCTGCTTGTACCGATGAAGACAATTTATCATTTCAAGAGATACTTTTGAAAAGGAAGAGCAAAAACAACAAACAAACAGAAGACTGCTTAAAAAGTTGGAGATTCACATGAATTATTGATTCACCCAAATTTTTTCGTGCGTTGCTAATTCTTTTTCTTTCTATTCTAGCCATGAATCATCTGTATTACAGTGTGCCACGAAAGTATTCGAACGCCCTTTAAAACAGAATAACTTTTTTATAATTGTACCAAACGACCTGATTTTTTAAAATCAATTAGAAGCATTGGTTTATGAAATGTTATGGAACAAAGATTTTCCAAAAATTATAGTTTCAGTGGTTACATGCAAAAATGAAAAAGGCATTTCTGTAAACTTTTTTATGTGGGCCCTTAATGGAAATTTAAAATACATATATGTTTTGTAGATCTATGTTAGTCATACTCATGCTGAATATTTGATCGAAATCGGTTGATCTAGGAAAAAAACAACACGCATCGAAAGATGTACGGTTCTGTGGATTTTAAGCAGAAACTGATCATAAGTCGTGTTATACTACTATTTTCACCATTTTGAACCACTTGTAGCTCGTGTATATTTGAATTGATTTCGATAAAATATTCAGCATGTGTATAACTATCATAGATCTACAAAACAAATATTTTAAATTTCCATTAAGGACCCATATAAAAAATTTTTAGAAATGCCTTTTTTTGCATGTAATCTTGTAAATTATAATTTTTGGAAAATCTGTTTTGCATATCATTTCGTAAACCAATGCTTCTATTGTAATCGATTATAAAAAATCAGATCGTTTTGCACAATTATAAAAAAGTTATTCTGTTTTAAAGGGTGTTCGAATACTTTCGTGGCTCACTGTATTTCGTCGTCGAGAGGATGATGAACGACACTGTCCAACTGCCCCCTTCTCTATGCAGATACCGAGGGGACATTATTACATTCCTTTCATTTTGTTTTCTTTCTGTTTCACAATGCTACTAACGTTCTCGTTATTCACCATATTCTGTAATACTCTGTAATGAACTGTGTGTTGTAATAAAAATCATAAGAGATTTCCTATACAAAAAACTATTGAAAATAAACATGTTTTTGTTGCAATATATTATTATTTCTGTCAATTCTCCATCCGCTCCCTCCTCCCTCTCTTTCCCTCCTTATTATTATTTATGGATACATCGTATGGCGATTAAATTAAACAATTGATTAAATCAGTCTGAAATCAAATGTATAATTATAATATTATAAATATAATATTATATTATTATAAATATAATATTATAAATTAATATTATAAAATAATATTAATTGTGTATATGTATTTAATCAAACACTATCCACACATCTCCATTTTTGTGTATGTACGTGGAAACTAAATATAACTTTTATTTATACAAATAAGAGTAAAAATAAGTAATAATTATTTATACATATATGTAAAAATCATGTATTCAAATAAATAAAAATTATTAATACAAATCAGTACAAATGATTTATATACCCTGCACAAATTATAATAAAAACTACAATTATCATGTTATTTGACGAGCAAGATTTGTTTTAAAAATTTCTGACAAATAAACCGAATTACTTTATTAATAACATATTATTTGTTTCTATTACCAAGTCCTTGCTTTATACTTATTGTTAGTTAAATGCATCTATGGTATGAGGTACAATTACTACAATTAAATATTGACAATACTTGACAAACATTGACAATATTTCGTACATAACCGTGGTAAATAAGCGATATAGTAGTAACAATTACAATGTTTCTATTATTATGCTGCCATTTTCCACACTTTCCAAAATAAATTGTTATATTTTCGAAGGTTCCATTTCGTTGCATTTTAAATAAATTTGTTAAACCTTCAAAAATAAGAAATGTCTAGTATCTACAAGTTCCCCTTGTTCCATATTCCATGAGCTCCACAGTTTTTAAACCGTTCATTTGTACATTTAGTATTACGACTTGGCAACGTCGGATCAAGTTGTCAGTTATTTCAAGTCGAATAAAAATAACGAATAAAGATACATGTGATTTTTATCTATTCCAGTTACTCGTCTCGAATAAAACAATCGAATAAATCATCTTGCTACATCGAGCTTCGAATAAATCTTGAGGTTATGATGAAAATCGTTACACTGAAATCTCATAGATAAATTTGCATAGCCAAAATCTGACGAATACACCGTAAGATAAATGGTGGCGCTGTCTTCGACTCTCGAATAACGGTGAAAGATAAACTGAAAATTCTCAGCTGTCATCTTACGAATAATGCCTCTCGAATAACTTCTCGCCGCTAGAGGCGTCGAATACGTATACGCAGTTACAGATAAACTGTGTCGAATATGTATTTCAGGGAAATCAGTACAAATGAAAGATAACTTTCGTTTATCTTTTATTCGAAAATTTTAGATAAATTTTTGCCCATCTCTGTATGAACATAATGCGGCAACATTGCACTTTTAAAGCTGACAACCCTGTAAAATCTAGCGTCCCAGACACACACCTTTCGCGTTGCAACATCATGTACTTCACTAGCTGACCGTTGCATTTCGATATAGTCCGCTGTCGTATAGGGCATTTTCTACAGAGTCGGTAATTCAGAACCGTAGACAGAAAAATGCATTGTATGCAATGTCTGTACGTATCTTAAGTCTGTGTTACTATTTTAATGTCAATCTAGAGTCTAAGTAGAGGTGGCATTAAGGGGTAGTTACACCTCGGTTGCAACTAGAATCTTACTAGAATCTTACTAGAAAACATGGGTTTGCGCGCTTCGGTTGTTTGACCTTATTTGAGCAGATTTTGGGCTGGGTGAGGGCTCATTCTAAAGAGGAAGGTTCATCACACTGCGCTCTGGTTATGAGGTTAACGAGATTATGTTTAATATGTATAATATAAGGGCCCAAAGTAGAGATAAAATCTAGGGAAAAAACCCGCAGATTTCAATGCATTTTTCTGTCTCTAAAAGACTTCTTGACTGCTATTATGACCAGAGTGCAATGTGATGAACCTTCCTCTTTAGAATGAGCCCTCCCCAGCCCAAAATTTGCTGAAATAAGGTCAAACAACCGAAGCGCGCAAACCCATGTTTTCTAGTAAGATTCTAGTTGCAACCGAGATGTAACTACCCCCTTAAGGATGATTCAATCATAGATCACATGTGTGAATTTTTATGGCGCTATGAGGTCAACAAAGCTGGTGATGATCTATTTTTGCAATTAATTGAAGATATTAAATATGTATATTCTGAAAATTAATATAAAATGTTTTCAAGATTGCAATTGTTGAACCAATTAATTGAATATCTACAATGGGAAGATTATGCGATCAGAATTAGTTAGGATTAGGTAGCAGGGGGCGGAGAGGTCCGGCCCGTCCACGCATACGAAAATACAGGAGTGGTGTCGGTAAGGTAGGGAGTGACATTGAAATCCTTCTGACAATCATCATTTTAGTCAAAAAAAGAAGCTATTTCGAAAATTTCATCCAATTCTGACGATGGACGTAAACGGAAACTTCGCCGAAATCCCCCCTCCTCACCATTCTACTCGTCAAAAAATTAGACTATATGATTGTACACTTCATACCGAACAATTTTTGTAAACAAATTTTTTTCGTAACTTCTGTGCGTCACAAGATATTTCCGTTATCAGATAAACGAAACACCCTATAGAAAAAGATTATAAAACTCTATGGTACTTTTAAAAAAGAGAAGATAAAGGAATTAGAAAGTGATAAAAAGAGAAGGAAAGGAGGAGATATGATAGGAAGAAAAGAGAAAGATAAAAGAGATAAGGTGATTGCGTGACGAGGAGGGAAATGGAAGAGAAAGAAAGAAAACAAGATAATTTAATAATGAGTGGAACGAATGTGAGAAGACTGGTTAAATGATTGTAGGACGGTGCAGCGGATTGGGAGTTGACAAATAAATATTATAGATCAATAAGAGAAATGAATTGGAAAAATGACGGTGGAAAGACACGGCGCTGCAGTAGTGAAAATGAGGAATGGAAGAGATAAAACGGAAGTAGGAAGCCAGGTTGTGTAAAGTACTAATACAGTGGGATCGTGAAAAGAAGGAATAAGAAAGAAAGAGAAAGCAGAACAGAAGAAGGCTGTAAGTGAGAGAGGTGTCAGGGCGCACAAAATACGCATTAAGAGGAAAATAGAGGAAGCGAAGATGGTGATGGCGAGCGGATGGAGGAAAATAAGTTTTGCAAGAATGAAATGAGATATGCGATTCGAAAGGAAAATCAGTCAAACTTAATATTTATTTAACAAACTTTCCCACAGTTATTCATGTTCGAGTACAGAAGAAACGCTTGAAGTAGAAATAAATTATTTGTAAAAATGATAAATGTTTATAACGTCTTATAAAAGCTATTTATATTTACCTTCTGAAGCTCGAATTGAGTTACATGGAGCATTCGGCCAATAAGGTAAACGATCTAATCCGTTTAATCGATTTATCAATCCAAATTCCCTCATATCAGTATGGCCTGTGAAAATGGTAGATACTTCGTTTATCGTACCGTTTCTCTGTAATTGTAGATAGTTCTACTATAGTTCATTATTAGAGTTAAAAGAGATTTGGTGCATGTATGATGAATGATATTCTCCAAGATTATATCTTATCTATCTGTTCTGAGAAATTTAATTTTGTCAAAACTAGAATAGTTACTAAATTTTTATAATGGTTTCAAAGTTTTGGAAAATAGTATAAAATAAGTGATTGAAAGTACTATTCTACCATCTTGGATCTTTCGACACTTATTCTTGTGCAACGTTTTCTTTTGTCAGTGAGTCGAGCTTATTCTGTAGAGTCATTTATGACTTACTCCAAGAAGAAGTCCCATTTGACTCATAGGCCGTCTTGTTTTTGGAAAAAATTTATGCGCGATGCTAACCAACGGATCATCATATCCGAAAACAAGCTGTTGAGCAGTTACAGGAACAAACGAACGAAGGTGCATCCCACTTAAAAACATAGATAAACCTAGAGTAATAAATCGAGGTAGACTTTTACTCTGCGTTGAAAGAGTCTGGAACATACAAAGCAATCGATACGTTAGATTAAAGAAAGAACTGTGGACTCATGAATTAAGTAGTTTGGGTTACTTACTAATAATGGAATATTTGGTACCATTAATTGCATGTCCTTATCCTGTGACAATTCTGGTACAAAGTTTAATATCTTCTTGTGTTGATAACTTACAGTTCCATTATTATGAAACACAATATTCACTTTCTCCATATCTTCTCTGTAGAATATAAAAATAATACACGTTTAAGAAGTTCAAGAAACATATAAGTAACAGCAACTGGGTTTATACATATGCATATGGATTTATATATATCAAAATATAGCTAATTGTAAACAAATTACAGTAAAGTCGCGATATTTCTCCGCGACCTTCTACCCAGAATTTATCCAGTGCCTACCCGCTCCACTGGCGTCCGATGCCGCAGAGCAGCGATGATTGATCTCGGCTCGGGTATATCGGTGTCAACCACTACTAATCCAATTACAAAACTTCTTTACTTTCCATTATTTTTTTTGTGGGACTTTCGCCAACTTATTTCTCGCATTTTTCTCAATAAAATGACACTAAACACGATACAATTTCAACTGTATTTAGTAGTTTAATCGACGATGAAAGTTTCGGACGCAAGGAAGGACAGCGTATGGGAAAGAAAGAGACGCGGACAGTCGCCGTCGCCGGCACGTTCGTTGTCCATCCTTGCGTCCGAAACTTTCATCGTCGATTGAATCACTAACAAGGAGAGTGCAAGGACGACGTCTCACCGATTTAGTTGATACTCTGTATACTTATAGATCTCACTCTCCCATTTAAGAATATATACCATTATAGACGCTAACACTCAATAGTTGTTGAGATATTCATGAACAAAGTTCTTACATTACTGCTTAAATTTACTATTATAGAGGAGGCATATAACGAACAAGGCTTGGTGTATCGACAACGTACGAGACTTCCACCTGATGGGCTAGGGTTCGATTCTCTTCTGTTGAAATTTTTTTTTCATATTTATTTATATTATTTTTTCGCTGTGTAACATTGACTTGCCTATAGTATTATAAATAAATAATTATTATATATTATAAATAAGTGCAGTTCTGTATCTTTTTTAGAAAATTTTTTACCAATGCAATAATACTGCACTTATTCGATGTGCAAGCTGTTTCTGTATGCTATGTTTCGTATGTAATTGAAAATATGTAAGTGCAATATTGTTAAATTTATCGTGTACCATATTTTCTCTTCCCATATTTACTTTATTTTTTCTGTTTTCAGACACGAGAGGGATATTTACTATTTTATTAATTTCGGCTAATTTATTTATAATTTATTAATCCTTTTGTTCTTTAACTTGTTCTATATAAATAAATGTGCAATCTCTTACAAACAAGTCAATGTTACACAGCGAATTTATTTATAATTTATTAATCCTTTTGTTCTTTAACTTGTAATAAATGTGCAATCTCATATAGACAAGTCAATGTTACACAGCGAAAAAATAATATAAATAAATATGAAAAAAAATTTTTCAACAGACGAGAATCGAACCCTAGCCCATCGGGTGGAAGTCTCATACGCTGTCGATACACCAAGCCTTGTTCGTTATATGCCTCCTCTACAATAGCAGATTTAAGAACTTTGCAGTAATGTAAGAACTTTGTTCATGAATATCTCAACAACTATTGAGTGTTAGCGTCTATAATGGTATATATTCGTAAATGGGAGAGCGAGATCTATAAGTATACAGAGTATCAACTAAATCGGTGAGACGTCGTCCTTGCACTCTCCTTGTAAGTACAGTTGAAATTATATCGTGTTTGGTGTCATTTTAATCAGAAAAATGCCAGAAATAGGTTGGTGAAAGTTCCACAAGATAATTATGAAAACTAAAGAAGTTTTGTAATTGGATTAGTAGTGGTTCACACCGATCTCGGCGCGGTAGACGCATTTATTAAAAAAAATGTCGGCTGTGTTTCCGTTTACATCCATCGTCAGAATTGGATGAAATTTTGGAAATAGCTCCTTTTTTGACTAAAATGATTTGTACCAATTTGCTTGGGTCTGTCGCACGTGTTGTCCATCTGTCGGAGTTGAACTTGTTGAAGCGCGGTGGTGGTAAATAATCGGCCGATTCGGCGCTGATCGGTGCGCGTTTTTTCTCTGCTATAGCAACCTTTTCAGGTATACCGCCAATGGTAGGGCTCGTCCGGAGGGCGAATTAATGAATGAAAATACAATTTAATTTATTATTTGATAACACAAATAATAATTGCAAATTGTATTTGTAAATAACAATTAATTTTATTATTTTAAATAAATTCATTTAGACTTGCTAAAATAATAAATAATTATTTTTGCGTTTTATTTGAATATCCAAATAACAAATAACTTGTTATTTAAATCATAATTTAAATAATTATTTATTGCCCAACACTGGTGGTAGGGGGATGGAGAGGACCGTCCACGCATACGAAAATACAGGAGTGGTGTCGGTTACCCTGGCCGGGACGGGGACTTTCGTGTCCCCCGCTCCGAGCGGGATACGAGGGCACCGGAAGTTGTGAGTGGACCAAGCCAGGGCTCGGGAAGCTCAATCCGATGGCTCCAGGGATGGGGATACCGGGCGGGTCCCACCGCCCGGGGTCCGGTCAGCTTAGGTAGCGGGGGAGGTTAACCCCTCCCTCGCGGGATGAATGTTTAGCTGGGAAGTGACCTGTAGAGTACTCGCGTGATCCAGGCACTTCTCCTGTAGCTTCCCCCCAGGGTGCCGGGGTATGCGTAACGCATTTTCACACGACAAAAAAAAGGAGTGGTGTCGGTAAGGTAGGGAGTGACATTAAAATGGCAAAAAAAATTTTTCGAGTCGCCAATAATCCTTTTGACAATCATAATTTTAGTAAAAAAAAACCTATTTCCTAAATTTCATCTCATTCTGACGATGGACGTAAACGGAAACTTCGCCAAAATGTCTCTGCACGATATGTCTCCGTGCAGAATGCTGTGTTTCAACAGCTGTGGTTGTAAAAATATCGAGACTTTACTGTGCTTTGAGAGATTGCATACGTATTTTAAGATGAAACGCGTAGAATATTACAGAGATTAGAATAGAGTATTATTAGTGGTTAGGAATTTCTTTAAACAGTTCAAAGGACCGTATTATAAAGACAGGCTTTGTCTGCAACAGAATATACTTGTAATAATTGATGAAGAGTGTGTTCTGTGTTAAACTACTTAATAAACAGGCAGTTGAGGAGGAAAGAAAGGAGGCTAGTGATTATGTTTATAGATTTGAAGGCGGCGTTCGCCTCGGTGGATAGAGAAGTGTTGTTAGAAGCGATGAGGAAAAGGGGAGTGAGGGAAGGGTTGGTGGAGATGTGTGAGGAGGTTCTAAGGGAAACAAAAAGTAAAGTAAGAGTGCGGGAGGAAGAAGGGGAAAATTTCTGGACAGAAGTAGGGGGTGGCAGGGCTGCCCACTAAGCCCCTGGCTGTTTACGTTATTGCTGGCGGATATAGATGAGGAGCTGAAGAGGGGAGGCTGCGGAGGGGTCAAAGTGGAGGGAAGAAAGATACATATGTTGTCTTATGCGGACGATGTGGCTATGCTAGCAGAGGAGGAGGACGGGATGAGGGGAATGATGGGGGTGCTAGAAAAGTATCTAGAGGGGAAAAAGCTGCAGCTTAACACAGACAAATCAAATGTGATGAGGTGTAGGAGGGTAGGGGGGAGATGGAAGAAGGTATCTTGGAGGTGGAAAGGGAAGGTAATTGAGGAGTTAGAGGAGTACCAATATTTAGGATACACGATTACAAGGGATGGGGGTCAGAAGGTTCATGTGAAAGAAAGATTAAGGAAGGGGGCGGCGGTTATGGGACCGGTTTGGGGGATAGGGAAGAGGAGGTTTGGAAAGGTAAGTTACGGAGTGGAAATTTGGGGGTGGAGGGAGAGGGAAGGACTAGAGAGGCTACAGGAAAGGTATCTGAAGTGGGTACTAGAGGTTGGTAGGTACATGCCAGGTTATATGGTAAGGGAAGAGTTGCAAAGGGAGTTCTTGAGGGAGAGGGCTGGGTTGAGGGCATGGGGGTATGAGAAGAAGTTAGGGGAGGGTAAAGGGGGGGGGGGAGCTGGCACGGTTATGCTGGGAAGAGGTAAGGAGGAGGGATAGGAGGGGAGAGATAAGGGTCGGGTGGGAAAGGGAGAGAGAGGAATTTTTCATGTTGAGAGGGTGGTCGTTGGAGGAATGGAATGAAATAGTAGAGGGGAGAAAAGAGGCAGTGAGTGAAGAGTTAATAAAAAGAGAGAAGAAAATACAAAGAGAGGAAAGGTGGGAGAGGATAGAAAACTCGAAATCAAACAAATGGTATGCGATGGTAAAGGGGGAGGGATTACCAGGTTATTTAAAGAAAGGATGGGGGGAGAGTAGGTGGCTGAGGGTGGCTAGGTTTAGGTTAAGGGATGAGATGATGGGAGATCGATATTGGATGAATGAAGATAGGAGAAAATGCAGAGCATGTGGATGGGAAAATGAAACGTGGGAGCATGTGTGGGAAGTATGTATGAGGGTGGATGAAGTAAAAGGATGGCAGGAGAGGATGTGGGTAGTGTTGGAAGATGAAAGGGGAATGAATGAGGATGATGGATGAATGGAGAAAGGGATTGAAAGAAAAGATTGGGATGGAAGTTGAGCGACCGGAAGGGGGGATCCACGGGTAGGGAAGGGGGGGTTGCGGAAAAGGGGGTTGAGGGATTAGGTTAAGTTAGATGTTAAGAACTTTTGTAAATATATGCGTTTCTCTCTCTTTCTCTCTATTTAGGTTAAGTATACAGGGTGTTCCAAAATTTGTGAACTTCCCGAAAGGGGGTGGTTCCTGAGACCATTTCAAGCGACATTTTCCTTTGCAAAAATGTTATCTGCGGCTTTGTTTAGGAGTTATTAACGATAAACACGGACCAATCAGAGCGCGATCAAGACGCGAGTTGCAATAGTCGGCCTGGCGCGCCAACTGTATATTGGCCGACTGTGACAACTCGCGTCTAGGTCGCGCTCTGATTGGTCTGTGTTTTTCGTTAATAACTCCTAAACAAAGCCGCGGATAACATTTTTGCAAAGGAAAATGTCGCTTGAAATGGTCTCAGGAACCACCCCCTTTCGGGAAGTTCACGAATTTTGGGACACCTTGTAGATGTAAGATAGGTTTAAGTTAGTTATAAGTTAAGATTGTAAGAGCGGCGAGGTCAGGAGAAGAATTGTAAAATTTGTAACCCCAAGGGGAATCAAATAAAAGTTATATATAATAATTGATGAATAATAGGGGTATCGTAATAACAAACTAGAATGAATTTGAGATAAAGATTGTTTCATAACATTAATATGTACATATTGCAATGAATTATACCTAATTAAATTAATGTTAGATATAAATACTACTTATTTGGATACCTAGCACCATATATGTATATTTCCTTTTGTTTCGAAACATACCTATAAACGAATGGTCCAACTTCTTGCAATCTTGGTTTCTCGTGAAATTGCAAAAAGTTTTCAGTATTCGTTACGTTGAATATGTACACTTTGGTTAACCGTACCACACCGGGCTTTTGCCAATACTGGAATGAAAGCGAACCATTCCATAGCCGTAATTGCTGCAAAAAAGTATAACAATCATATGAGTACTACTTAATTTATTTTAATCCATCAAGAGATACTGTCGTGAACTATAATTACACTCAACATATGAATCATTCACTTCATTCGTGTAATTTTTTCATGTAATTTTGTTATTTGTCACTTGAAATAATGTACAAAATGTCAATGTGATTGATTCGTGCTTTTCGTTAATAACTCCATAATAAAGACGCGAAGAACATTTTCGCATAGGAGAAAGTTACTTCAAATGACGTCAAGAATCATTCACTCTGTACGATATAAAATAAACTCGTAGAATAATTACGAAAAAGTTTCTATCGCACGCGCAAAATCCATTGATTGCAGAAGTCTAATTATAAGAAGGCTGATCATCGAAGCAATACTAACCAGCAACTTTTTCTATGTATACAGGTGTTCGACTACTGGTGGGAGAAAATTTAATAATATAAGACGAACATTTAGTTGTTAACAATTAAAAATCCGCCTCAAATGCGGCATCCCGACCAACAGAGATGTACGTTGCGTACGTCATGGAGGCTTGCGATAGTCACGTCAATCAAGTCAATACCCGTGCATGAAATCTATTTTAATAGTCTGGTTTTCTCTCATCTACAAACGAATTATAAGTAAAGCGAATATAAAATACTATATTTACCTTCAAAATAATGTAGTCCACCCAAGGTATACTGCTTAAAATAATGCCAATTACTAGCGTCAGGATACCTATAAGAATTGCCGAAATTCTTCCTGTAACAAAGAAAATAAATTCGAATGAAATGTAAATATTTTGTAGAATAGGGCAATACACATAAAAATATTCGTCTGAGGAAAATTTTAATATTTCGTTCACATATTTTTTTAGAATGCACACAGTCCTAACGAAAAAAGAGTTGAGAATTAGTAGTCGTTTAGTTAATATATGATTAGAACAAGTTGTAACGTATAAATTGTGTTGCGTCGGAAAATCCTTGGTACTGTTACGTCCAGTGGTCCAGTCATTATTGGCTGATTTCTGACAAACTTTTTGTACCAAGCATTGTATGTATATTTATTTTTATTAATTTCCCGATTTATAGGGAAGTTATTGTAGTAGTAAATAGATTTATTTTTTTGCCTTTCGGCCTTAAAATGGGGGATACATCTGTATTTGTGTCAGTATATTTATATGGGAATTTAGACATTATCTTAATTACTCTTCCTTTTTTCTATGACTCTCCTCATCCACTCTGTGCCCTCTTTGTCTCCTTTCAGAATTCCTCTCACTTCTATGTTTACTCTTTCCACCTCTTTGCTTTCTCTTACCATGTGACTTAGGGGTCTCTGGCTTCTCTTTACACAGTCTGCAGACTCTATCCTTCTCATTGGTCCAGTATTTGTTGTTTAGTTCCTCGTTCCCGCATCTGAATCTTGCAATCATTCTTTGATCTCTGCCCTCGTATGATTTGCATAGGTATCCTGCCATCTGAACCTCCCTAATTTCTCTATACTGTTTGTTATATCTGCTTTCTATTATTTTATCATATTGCCATTGTAACTGTTCCGCTCTGTCTGTTAGTATCAGGACTGTTTCGTACTTTTTACCTTCTCTTCTTTCCGCTTCCATTATTTTCATGTCTATTCCTTTGTTAATGTAATATGAATCTCTTATTTTTTCCATTTTGACTTACTCTTTTCTTGTTTCCTGTCTATCTCTTTCCAACTTTCCCTTAGAATTGCGTTGCTGCTCTGACTTTTTGTTTTCTCCTCGTATCTTAATGCTCTCCTTCCCGCTTCTATTCTTATTTTGTCCGTTTTTGTTTCTTCTAATATTAGATATGCAGGTGTGTTAAAATCTAGTCCTAAGGTCCAGCGTATATATTTCTCCTGTAGTTTTTCCATTTTCTCAGCCTCCATCCATCCCCATATCTCTGAAGAGTACAGTAAAATACTTTTGACTAGGCTGTTAAACATCTTCATTCGTCTCTCATAGTTGTTTCTAAACTTTCTTTGACCTATTCCCCATACTTGTGCCATAGCTATTCTTGCTTTCCTCGTTGTTTCTCTATGAAACAAATGTCTAAATACTTAAACTCTTTCACTATCTCTAATTTTTCCCATGGTATTTCCATTCCTTTTTCCTCTTCATCCCCTTCCCTTTATGGAATATCATAATTTTGGTTTTATCCGTATTCAGCTGTAGTTCTTTGTCATCAAAGTAATTTGAAACGCTTTTTATCATATCTTTCAGATCTTGAGGGTCTTTTGCTAGTAACGCCATGTCGTCTGCATACGCTAACGTCCGAATTTTTTCTCTCCCTATTACTATATCTCCCGCTTGGTTTTTTCTCATTGTCTCTTCTAGATCCGCTATGTATAGGTTAAATAGAGTCGGACTCAGTGGGCATCCTTGTCTTACTCCCTTTGTTGTCCAGAATTTTGATGTCGTCTGTCCGTTGATTCTTACTATGTTCCTTGTTGTCACGTTTTTATTAGCTCGC
Source organism: Lasioglossum pauxillum (assembly GCA_933228785.1). Classification (NCBI taxonomy): domain Eukaryota; kingdom Metazoa; phylum Arthropoda; class Insecta; order Hymenoptera; family Halictidae; genus Lasioglossum; species Lasioglossum pauxillum. The sequence continues at coordinate 25,179,495 of OW121699.1, forward strand.
TTTCTTGTTTGTCTGTTTGTCTGTTTGTTCGGTGGCAACTTTTGCAATTGATTTTAAACTAACTTCCTCAAGAGCTAGATACTTGAAATCGGTTACATGGCTCAGAACTGGATGACAATGCATTATTCAAAAAAAAATTTTTTAAAAAGTCTATCCGTTTCGGAGATATAACAATTAAATATTTACCTGTTCACCACCCCGCGAAACCTACGTCATCGCGTTTAGCGATCGCCACGCCGCGCGACAGCGCTCCCTACTCCACTACCCGTTCCCTCTCTCACTCATCCCCACTCCACTGACCCGATTCGCACCGAAGGAGCTCAGTGTGCGTCCGTGTGTGTCAGTGTGCGTTTGAGCTCCGTGCGGTATTTACAAAGTTACTACGTATTATTATACTATAATGTTTGTTTACCAATCGAAGGGAAGTTATACCGAGATTTTCGGTCGAACCTTCATCTTTGACATTTTACCACGGCGTTTCGATATGATGCGGTCCCAATACCGTCTGAAATTTACTACATGTCTCTGTTATAATCTCGAAATAATGTCTACAAAAAAGGCGCAGTTCGTTAATGATGATTTTCACAGAGAAGTCGCCAAATCACCAGGTATGCCATTAAATATTTTACCACGTTTTTATTAGGTCGCTTTCTTGTATGTCTGTTTGTCTGTTCGGTACAAATTTTACAACTGATTTTAAACTAACTTGTCGATGAGCTAGAGACTTGAAATTTTAAACATAGCTCAGTATTATATGACAATGCAATATTCAAAAAAAATTTTTTTTAATTTACAACAGCCTACGCGTTTAGGAGATATAAACTATTAAAAATTTAACCGTTACACGTCCCCGCGCGACGACCGGTAGTGCCCACTCGGTTCCCACTCTCACTCATCCCCACTCCACTGACCTGCTTCGCACCGAAGGAGCTCAGTGTGCGTTCGAGCTTCGTGCGGTGTTTACGAAGTTACTACGAATTAGTATACTATAATGTTTGTTGACCAAGCGAAAGAACAGTTACACCGAAATTCTCCGTCGAACCTTTATCTTTGACATTTTACCACGGCGTTCGTTTTCGATATGACGCGTCGCAATACCGTCTGAAATTTACTACATGTCTCTGTTATAGTCTCATCAAAATGTTCAAAATCGATTGTAAAATTTCACACATACAAGACTAAAAAGCACAAAATAATTATTTAAATAAAAATAAATTTTTTAAAAATACCACGTTTTTAAAACGCATTAAAAAGTATAAAATAAAATTTTTAAAAACGTCACGTTTAAAAAACGGATTAAAAAGTATAAAATAATTTTTTCTAGCCCCATACAGATTCCTAACCCCTTAAAATTGGTGATTGTGAATTTTTAATAGCTAAGAAAATACTTGTAAGATTTAAAACGAAAAACGTGGGGCGCAAGATAATACATAGTAGGGAGTGTAGAGAGTAGCTACCGCTGAGAAATCTCGAACAACACTTCATAACATTTGCAGTGCAATAAAGTTGTTAGTGATTTAGCGTTCATGTATCAATTATCTATTGCATGCGCCCCGCGTTTTTCGTTTTAAATCTTACAAGTATTTTCTTAGCTATTAAAAATTCACAAACACCAATTTTAAGGGGTTAGGAATCTGTATGGGGCTAGAAAAAATTATTTTATACTTTTTAGTCCGTTTTTTAAACGTGGCGTTTTTAAAAATTTTATTTTATACTTTTCAGTGCGTTTTAAAAACGTGGCATTTTTAAAAAATTTATTTTTATTTATTCTGGTTCCTCTTGGAACTCCCGTTTGCTATCTTCTGCCCAGACACTCTTTATTCTATGGCTTTTTTCGCTTTGCTCTTTTTGTCTTTCCTGTACAAGAGTACAGTTCTACTATAACGGGCATATGGTCTGACTCGATTCTTTCTTCTATTGTTAGTTTCTTGATATTTTCGGTCGTTTCTGCGTTCGCTATTACGTAATCTATCACCGTGCTTCCTCTTGGGCCGACATACGTGAATTCTCCTGCTTCATCTCCTTCCGTGTTACCATTTAGTATGTTCCACCCTCTCTCCTCCGTTAGTTCTAGTAATAATTTGCCTTCCGAATTTATCTTTTTATCTTTAGATTTCCTTGTCTTGTTTTTTTCTCCAAATTGGTAGATATTGTCTTCCCGGCCTGTTCTCGCATTGAAATCCCCTCCTACTATCAATTTTCCTTCCTCTATTTCCCTTATTACCTGTTGTATTTCTTCCTTTGTGCTTCCCATATCTTTACTATCTATTGTTATTATTCTCCATCTTTCTTCTTCTATCCTTATTCTTCTCTCTTCTCCAAAGTTAAATTCTTTTCCTGGTTCCTCTTCTCATATACCTTTCCTTAGGCCGGTGATAATTCCTCCGCTCGCTCTACCTTTCTTGTTTTCTCTGGTTGCGTATTTACAGTTCCAACTAAATTCGTGTGGTAAGATTCCTTTTATTTTTTTCCATTGTTTTTCTTCTATCCATGTCTCTATTAATCCAATAAAATCCCATTGCTTAACAAAATCCCAAAAATTCTTATCTTTATTTGTTAGACCAGCTATATTTCAGAATCCTATTTTAACTGTACTATACTCGCATTTGGCTTTTGTTTTACCCTTACTTAAGTCATTTGGCCTAATATCTTTAGCCACTTCGCCTTGAGTGTAAGTTGTCATGTCCTTTCCGGTCGTGGACGTGTTCATGTTTATCTGTCCTCGCTTGGTAGTTTTCCAGTTGTTTAAGGATTCATCGTTATAGAGGAATAATTTGTAATATTCGGCAGACACCGCCTGTCACAAATAATAATACAGCACCTCGAAGTTTTGAAATTTTGCACTAGTAGGCACCACTGTCTCGTGCTTAATGTATCGATAATACAGTGTCCATCGTCCATGCAAATGCTAAATTTATTGATCACAAACACTGGTACGCGAAGTGGCTATCTTCTGACGGATGCCTCGTGACAGGCCAACGCCAGTGGTGTTGGACAGGCAGTATCTGCCGAATATTATAAATTATTCCTCGATAACGTAACAATATACATTTTAGGCACCGGGCAGACATAGATTGGACTTTTAGGAATCACAATTGACCGCTTCTGAACTCTTCATTGCAATGTTGAAACGTCAGTTCGCTTAGAAAAAATTACCTTGTGCATATGTATACGAAAGTTACACAAGATAATTTTATCTAAACTAAAACTTTTATCGTAAACTAAAGCCTACAGCCACAAATTCTAAAGAGAAATGTTGTTCAGAATAATGGTCTTGACCACATATCCAAAGCTCATTGAAATCGGAGAGCATTCACATAATCGAGAAACTCTTGTTCGTTGCGAAGTCACGGCGTACCGCCAACGCTCTGATGCGAGCGCGGCGCGGCGCGGCGGCCCAGGGCGCGCTCTGATTGGTCAGTGTTTTTCGTTAATAACTCCTAAACAAAGCCGCGGCTGACATTGGTGCAAAGGAAAATGTTGCTTCAAATGCCCTAAGGAACCTCTCATTTCCCGGACTTGAAGGAGTTTTAGGACACCCTGTATTATACAGGGTGGCCCATATAACTCTGAACAGCTCAATATCTCCGTTACTTTTCGTTGTACAAAAAAACTTCGTAGGACAAAGTTACACTGTTTGAAGGGCCACATATAACGGTGTAAGGGAAAAAAAATTTCAAGGTCATTTTTATGAGATTTCAAGGTTATTAATGTTTTTTTTTAATGGAATGAGGTATTTTTTAATACATCAATCGATGCAGCTGGACATTCTTTATAAAAAAGTACTAACCTATGTATGTCGAAAAGTTAGTAGTTCAGGAGATATTTCAATTTAAATAACTCCAAAATACCATTACTGTCGTACTAAGGCGTTAGTGTTTACTTACTTGTGTAGATTACTTGAGATAAATTGAAAAAACCCTCAAAAATTGGTGCAAAAGTGGTGTCTCTCCGCCTTTAGTTATTATTTAATGATGTTTAAACAATCATAACGTATTAATATTTGATATCGCTGTATTCGGGAAAATCTACAGAATCTTTCGCTATAAAGAACAATTCAATATCTTTTATAATAACATTACAATATTTGTTTAAAGTTGAAAAATATGTTTTTTTTCAAAGTCATGTTCCTCAAAAACTGTGCGTATAGGGAAAAAATTAAAAACAGATTCGGAATCAGTGCAAAAAACTCTATACGAAGGACCCAACAGTAATTCGGGAACAAATTTGATGTTGGACAGCAGTGATGCCAGATGCGGGGAGTCACGGTGAAATGATGTACCCCCTCTCTGATGACGGGGAATGAGTGGAGCAAATGGGAGACACGTTGCACGTGCGCGATGGGGACCGTGGAGTGTGCGCCTGCGCACGGTGCTGGAATGGAATAATGGAAGGGGTATGGAGGAGAGTACGGGAGCTCCGTTTGGAGCTCCATATGGCATCACTGTTGGACAGTGTTATTGGTAACACATCATCCCATACTGTAGACAGTTGGAAATTGGTTAAAGAACAAAAGAACTCAGAACCATTCAGGTTCCTGAAGATTCACAACTGGTATCATTAGATGTTGCAGCGTTATTCACCAATGTTCCTGTAGATTTGGCAATGAAGGTGTTACACTCACGTTGGGAAGAGTTAAAAGAACACACTATAATACAAAGAAATTAATTTTCTCAAAGCAGTTAAATGCACTACAAGCAAATGTCTTTAGTTTCAACAATACATATTATAAACAGGCATTTGGTACTGCAATGGGCTCTCTCATTTCCCCTGCCATTTTTTCCATTACCAATCTAGTAATGGAAGAACTGGAAAAAGTTTCCATTTCTAAATTACCGTTTGAACTTACATTTTATAAAAGATATGTAGATGATATTCTTACTTGTTGCAAACCTCATCAAGTAAGAACATTGGTTGACACTTTTAACAATTTTCACAACAGACTACAGTTCACGCATGAAATTGAAATGGATTCAAATCTTAACTTTCTTGATGTCAGTATTATTAGAGTGGGTAAAGAATTAAAAACAAATTGGTTTCACAAAACTAGCTGGTCTGGCAGATACGTAAATTTTTATTCTTTCCATCCGTAACAACATAAGATAGGTCTTGTCAAAGGTCTTATTGATCGTGCCATCCTTTTAGCAAATCCTGAATTCAGATCAAACAATAGGAATATACTTAAACATAATGGATACCCTGAAAATCTCGTTTCTAACATCGTCAAAGAACGAGTATTGGATCTATACCATCCTCTCTTTGTCGAAAGGCGAAAAGAGGAAAGGTTCAGAGCAAGAGGTCCAATAAATTGAAATAATACAGTGGTTATCCCATATGTAAACAACATTTCTAATGACATTAGAAGAATTTTCAAGAAGGTTGGCATACACACTATCTATAAGATACCATTTGATTTGAAAAATTGGTTTCCACCAATTAAAGATAAAATACCTATGTTCAAGAGTTGTAATGTAGTATATGCAATACCTTGCAAGGAGTGTAACCATGAATACATTGGACAAACATCTAGACATCTAGACACACATATCACTGAGCATAAACGCAATATATTCTTGTCTCCAACACAACACACCGCTTTGACCAAGCATTCACTTGAGTTTGACCATACATTTGACTTCGACAATACCAAAGTAATAGTCAGAGAACATAGCATACAAAAAAGGTTACTACTGGAAACCATTCACATGATTAAACAACATACCGTAAATCTTAGGTACGAAACGCCTAAGATTCATGATTATTACGCGGCATTATTGAACCAGTAATGTGCTCTGATGAAGTTTCCAATTTTATAAGGTTTATAATTGGTTCCTACTCATTTAAATTACAACCTGTTCTCTTCTATATAAATAGAAAATACACTTTTTCTGATGGTCTTACATCACGAATGTCGATTTTTAAAGCTACCACATGTGGTTAGTATAATAGCATAATAGCATGTGTTGAATATCGTTGGACGTTTTCAAATTTACCGCCATAAATTGATTCAAGAACGGTCGATCCTTATGTTCAGACTAGTGTGTCTATATGTTCAGTTTTCAATGTTTTCAGTTTTTGGGCTCTGTTCAAACGGTCAGTTTGACCGCAGTACGTTCTAAACCAGCAGCGTGTACAAACCAGTTTTTCAATGCTCAATTTACATAGCTAAAGTTATTATAGTAAGTAGGTATTATTATCCTTTTTGCTCAATTTCAATTCACCTATTCTACGTACTGTATTATACAGGGTGGTCCACGCAACTTGCACACCTATAATAACTTCCAAAGTATGCGTTGCACGAAAAAGTTTTGTGTACAGAAGTTGCATGGTCTGAAAGGGTACATTATGTAGTGTATTTATTTTTTTGACTGGTGGACGCGTAAAGGACATGTGATGGTCAACTTCACTTTTTTTAATGGAATGAGGTATTTTTTAATACATTAATCGATGCAGCTGGACATTCGTTATAAAAAAGTACTAACCTATGTATGTCGAAAAGTTAATAGTTCAGGAGATATTTAAATAACAATTTAAGTAACTCTAAAATACCATTACTGTCGTACTAAGACGTTAGTGTTTACTTACTTGTGTAACATCTTAGAACGACAGTAATGGTATTTTAGAGTTATTTAAATTGAAATATCTCCTGAACTATTAACTTTTCGACATACATAGGTTAGTACTGTTTTATAACGAATGTCCAGCTGCATCGATTAATGTATTAAAAAATACCTCATTCCATTAAAAAAAGTGAAGTTGACCATCACATGTCCTTTACGCGTCCACCTGTAAAAAAAATAAATACACTACATAATGTACCTCTTTAGACCATGCCATACAGACCATCTGTATACAAAACTTTTTCGTGCAACGCATACTTTGGAAGTTATTATAGGTGTGCAAGTTGCGTGGACCACCCTGTATATACCGGATGGTTCACGACAAATAGGCCACCTAAATCGCTCCGTTAGGATTAGAGATAGAAGAAAATGTTAGAGAGAAAAGTTGTACTGTTAAAGGGTGCAAATATGGTGATATAAAAAGATGTTCCGATTGTAGTCGTTTTCAAGATCTTTTGAAGGTCATCGTTGATTTTTAACTAGCACCATATATTTTTAACTTCACAGTGTTGTAGCTGATATGAAGACGACTACAATGATGTGGTACACTATGACCTTCAAATGACCTTTGACTAATTAATAGATATAGTTTGACTATACTCTGTTTGATCAACGGAAATTTAATTTCTTCAGCCATTAGGTCTCATAACACGTATTCCGTCCTACACTGCCTAATTTACGGAACTTTTTAACTAAATTTGAATAGGTAGAACGATATGGACATCTGCGATCAGGAAATCGGTCTTTGTAAAGACGAACAGCTTCTCTAAGACATTGACGACTTTCGTAATAAATGGAAATGAACGGAAAATATTAAGAATTCCTGGTATAGAAAATCAATTTATATTGCTTATTATTTATATTTCAAAGCAACGTTGTAAGTTTCCATAACAGAGTTTCGCATATGACTGTTAGCAACGCTGGTACATGCAGTAAGACCGACGTATGACCACAGTTCAGTGTATAATAGTGTTTTATTAAAAGTTTCGTTACGAGTAAGTATACTTTATCGCTTTATAACTTAATTTCGGACTGTACTACATATCTAATAAGTGCGTATATGTTTAATTATAAAACAAATAGTCTGTTTAACGTTTACTTCGTACTGTGCCAATAACTGTACTGTCTTACGATTGTTATTCACTAAATAGATTTTATAATAAAAGATTTATGACTCGTAAAACTGTTTGATTTTGCTGAAAAATCTCTATTAGCTTATAATAATAGCAAGTTATGCTCGTTTAAACACTTCAAAAGAAGATAAAAAAACTTTTACTACGATTTTGACTTAGGGTTGCCAATCATTGTACAGTTTACCCTACTAAAGAACGGTAACGAATTAAAAAACACATATTTTTATTTCCTCGGAAAATATTGAATGGGATAAAAATAATAAATTTTCAAATTTATATACAATGTCCAATGAAATAAAGTTCTTAAATTTCATTTGAAATAAAGTTCTTTCATAAATAAATAAGCAACCGATAGGTATTCAAATTAGAAAATGTACAAATTATTTGATATTTCAAAGCATTGAGAACGCAGAGTACGCTCGAAAGAGTTCATTCAGAATTGATGTAGCATGTAAAGTAGGATGACACGAAGAAAGTACGTAATGAGAATCCATCGATGCAAATTACGTTGACCTTGTGTTCTCATTTAAAATTTAAAGTGGGAAAACAGGGCAGATAACACTTATAATAGAACAGACGTATGTATATGTATGTACACTAACGAGCATAACTGATTCAACACACTTTAAATCATAATAACTTTTTCATGAATGGACCAAACGACTTCAATTTCTCTATAAGGCTAGAAGAATTAGTTTAGTAAATGATGTCTAAAAAAAATTTTGAAAAAATGCATTTGGTCGGAATTGCGAAAAAAAATAGTAAAAATTGATTTTTACTACTTTCTTAGCTGGGCCAATAACGAAAATTTAAAAGATGTGTTTGGTCAACTCGTATAAATGATATACGCTCTGAAAATTTCATTGAAATTGGTTAATTGGAAACTATAAACGATCAAAAGTGGTAATAAGGCCGAAAATCTTGAAAAATTGTAATTTTTACGACATTTCATCGTTTATAGCTCGTAAATCAATTCATCAATTTCAATGAAATTTTCAGAGCGTATATCATTTATACGAGTTGAGAGGGAGAGAAATGGGAAGAACACAATTGTTAACGTTGGGACTTTGCTTGGACTAGTTAGGAGGTAAACATACTAAAAGCCCCCACTCCTAAGAGGTGAGCGGGGTACAGGGGGCACGTAGAAGGTCCCCTTTTTCGGTTTTCCGCTTATATCTCGGAAGCTTTGTGTCCTAGCGATAAGACCATTCTATACAAAATTAAAGCTGACAAAATGTGCCACAAGATTGATTCTATTCAGTTTTTCGCATAGTTTCCGAGATGTCCGCGCTCAAAGTTCACTAATTGTGAAAAAGAAATTTTTGCCTCGCGTTTTTTGCCTTATTTGACTAGCTAACTCTTCAGCACAATTAGTGAACTTTGAGCGCGGATATCTCGGAAACTATGCGAGATAGCGAAAAACTGAATAGAATCAATCTTATGGCACATTTTGTCAGGATTCATTTTGTATGGAATGGTCTTCTCGGTAAGACACATAGTTTCCGAGATATAAGCGGAAAACCGAAAAAGGGGACCTTCTACGCTTTGCACCCCTCCTAGGAGTAGGGACTTTTAGTATGTTTACCTCCTAACTAGTCCAAACAAAGACCTAAAGTTAAAAATTGTGTTCCTTCCATTTCTCTCTACTACTTTTCGTTGACTGGACTAAAACACATCTTTCAAACTTTCGTTATTGGCCCAACTAAAAAAGTAGTAAAAATCAAAATTTACTATTTTTTCGCAATTCCAACCAAATATTTTTTCAAAATATTTTTTAGACGTCATTTACTAAACTAATTCTTCCAGCCTTACAGAGAAATTGAAGTCGTTTGGTCCATTCATGAAAATGTTATTCCGATTTAAAGTGTGTTGAATCAGTTATGCTCGTTAGTGTATGTAGGTGACAATCCAAGTATAAGTAGTGCTTAAAGTACATTTGCAAAATTATATTAAGTAATATGAATCCTAGCGTCGACGAACTTGATGTTTAATATTTAAAATAGACTCACTTTTTTATAATTGTACCAAATGATCTGATTTTTTATAATCAATTAGCTGCATTGGTTTATGAAATGATATGCAAAAACGATTTTCCAAGAATTATAATTTACAAGGTTACATGCAAGAATAAAAATGGCATGTTTTAAAACTTTTTAATTTGGGCCCTCAATGAAAATTTAAAATATTTTTTTTGTAGATCTATGTTAGTTATACACATACTAAACATTTCATCGAAATCGTTTAACATACACACGAGTTACAAGCGGTTAAAAATTGTGAAAATCGTAGTTTTACACGACTTTTGATTAGTTTATCTTTCGATGCGTGTCGTTTTTTCCTGCGTCGACCGATTTCGATGAACTTTTAGCCAACACAAATTTACGTGCCCTATTTTTTCATAGAACTATTATCGGGGAAATAAATAATAATTGACAAAGATTATATTTTTAATTGTAATTTAATTTAAATGCAAAATTTAGAGCGAATTTTTAAAATGATCACTTCTACATTTGAATGAAATGTTCATATACTAACAAAATTGTTCAATTACCTGGCTATTTGATTTTTTACTTATAAAGACATAGCGGAAGGAACAGGAATGTTCCTTTATTGTTCGTAGGATATCTCGCTGGTAACAAACCTAACCCGGCAGTTATCGGCATGCGGGTGGCAATAAAACATTTGGCCACCTGATTGGCTACTTTCTCCTGGTGTATGCATACGCGTACCAAGCAAACTTTTTGGTCAGTTTTTGCCGTTCCACGGGAAGGTTCTCTTTATTTTTAGATCGGAAAATAAAGTGGCCCACGAAAGTATTCGAACTTGAAATAACTTTATAATATTACACCAAACAATTTAACTTTTTTGAGCCATTAGAAGCATCGATTTACTAAATGACATGCACAAAAGAGTTTGAAAAAATTACAAATAGTATGAATTACATGAAAAAAATTACAACTTGTAGGAATTACATGAAAAATAAAAATTCACTTTTTCAAGCTTTTTAGTTTGAATCCGTAATGAAAATTTATAATAAGTGTTTTGAAGATCAGAGTTGAGTTGAATTACAATTGAATTACTTCACAAATTATAATTACACAGTAATTCAATTACATTTTGTATTCAATTATTTCGTAATCCGAAATTCAGTCAGTTCATCATTAATAATTATTATTAATAATAATTAATAATTATTAATAATCTGGCTTAATAATAAATTATTATATATATACGCTTCTAACTTATCACTCTTATTCCTTTTCAAAAGTTCCCGCTTCTCAAAGTAACTGTCTCCTAGTCTACTTTTCTCCCTCCAGATCGCGCCACCTTCCTCCTACTCTCTTATCCCGTGCCCACCTGACTACTGGCCCGCGAACCTAGCCTACACTCTCCACTCACTTATCCCTTCCCTACTGCTCTTTCTCTCACTCCCTCACCCTTAGTCCTTTCTCTCCCTCCTATCCCTATACCCCACTAACCCCTCTAACCCCTCTCAACCGCTTTCAGCACTCACACTTCTTTCAAATCTTCTCTTACACACCAAAATCACGCACCGCTAATTACCTTTTTTTTTTTTCGTGTGAAAATGCATTACGCATACCTCGGCATCCTGGGGGATAACCGAGGTTATGTGGGGCTCTCCTTGGTTGAGGGTCGAATCGCAAGCCACTCGATCCCCTCCCGAGGCCTACCGCACTAAAAACAACACACCCACCTAAGCTATGTAGGAGGTGCCTGGATCTCGCGAGAACTCAACAGGACACCTCCTAGCCTTACATGCATCCCAAGGGGAGGGGCCAACCGCTAATTACCTGCCACAACCTCTCATACAACCGGAAACGGAAGTCCCAATAAATTATTATTAATAATAATTAATAATTATTAATATATAATTATTATTATAATGATAATAATAATCATTATGATCAAGTCAAAAGAAATTCGATCATCGATAACCGTTATGAGCAATAGAAATGAACTTCTCTCAACTGTTATGAGCGATCGAAGGTTTTTCTTCATCGGTAACAGTTATCGAGGAGGATCAAATTTTTTAAAAACTAATAACTGTTATTTGTAACTAAGAAATATAAAAATCGAAATTTTTAATCATTTTGTTCTTCGAATTTTTTTCTTTATATTACATTTGTATTACATTTATATTTATATTACTTTATATTACATTATCTTAAATTTCAATAATAATCAACTTTTTATTAATGATTTCTATCGTAGAAAATTTTAGAATAACTGTTATGTTTGGTCCCTGGTTTTAAAGGAAATACGATTTTAACGCTTATACACAACTACATATCTTTGTTTGTTACAAGCTAATTATTTTTCCGTTGATGCATATCTTCACTGACGCAGTCTACAGTGAAACGAATTAATATATTCGGACGCTCTAAAAAATAATCTTTTTAATATTGTACTGTACAATTTGAACTTTTAAAAAAGTTTCGATTCTTTCAAATAGTTTAAGAACTTTTAAATAGTTTTAAATTACTAAAGTAATTATTGATGAGAATATTCATTTTTCTACTATTTGTCTACTCTTTTTCGGATGGAGCAAGCCTGTTAAATTCGTTGAGAAGGTTTCGTACAACAAGACGAATCACAAACCATAAGAACAACACAAAATTTGTTTTTGTTTGCCACATTAAATTTTGATTCTAGCAATTAATTTTACGAATGAAAAATTTATGAAATAATTATTCTACCATTTGAAAGTTGTACTATTTAACAATAACTATTACAAATTTCCTTCATCAATAACAGTTATGAGCGATCGAGATGAAGTTCTCTCATCGATAACTGTTATGAGCAATAGAAATGAACTTCTCTCAACTGTTATGAGCGATCGAAGGTTTTTCTTCATCGGTAACAGTTATCGAGGAGGATCAAATTTTTTAAAAACTAATAACTGTTATTTGTAACTAAGAAATATAAAAATCGAAATTTTTAATCATTTTGTTCTTCGAATTTTTTTCTTTATATTACATTTGTATTACATTTATATTTATATTACTTTATATTACATTATCTTAAATTTCAATAATAATCAACTTTTTATTAATGATTTCTATCGTAGAAAATTTTAGAATAACTGTTATGTTTGGTCCCTGGTTTTAAAGGAAATACGATTTTAACGCTTATACACAACTACATATCTTTGTTTGTTACAAGCTAATTATTTTTCCGTTGATGCATATCTTCACTGACGCAGTCTACAGTGAAACGAATTAATATATTCGGACGCTCTAAAAAATAATCTTTTTAATATTGTACTGTACAATTTGAACTTTTAAAAAAGTTTCGATTCTTTCAAATAGTTTAAGAACTTTTAAATAGTTTTAAATTACTAAAGTAATTATTGATGAGAATATTCATTTTTCTACTATTTGTCTACTCTTTTTCGGATGGAGCAAGCCTGTTAAATTCGTTGAGAAGGTTTCGTACAACAAGACGAATCACAAACCATAAGAACAACACAAAATTTGTTTTTGTTTGCCACATTAAATTTTGATTCTAGCAATTAATTTTACGAATGAAAAATTTATGAAATAATTATTCTACCATTTGAAAGTTGTACTATTTAACAATAACTATTACAAATTTCCTTCATCAATAACAGTTATGAGCGATCGAGATGAAGTTCTCTCATCGATAACTGTTATGAGCGATCTAAATAAATTTCTCTCATTAATAACTATTATAAGTGATCGAAATGAATTTCTCTCAACGATAACACACATTTACCAACAAGAGAACAAATTTTCGGTTACTTATAATCCTTATTTGTAACCAATACGATTTTAGTCGATGAAATACTTGTTACTCTATGACTATGACTTTTTTTCTTTTTGGTTATAACAGTTACGGTCCCTGTTTAAAACATTCAAGTTCATAAAGAATCGATCTTTCTTCACCAATTCGTCTACTATAACAACACGAAACCAATTGTGTTGCACAATTCTGTAGTTTGTTATAAAATGTAAAGGCACGCTGCCTTGCATATGAATTACTAGCTTTCGCCCGCGGTTTCGCTCGCACAGGAAACCGTTTAATGCCCTCGGAAATTGATATTGTTTCTCCACAAAACCTTTTAACCCCCCATGCACCCCTATAGAGTTTTAATTTTATGTCATGCCGCGATCTTAGATTTCAAAACCCCTTTTCACCCGCTTAGGGGTTCAATTTTTTAAAATGCCGAAAGAGGTGTTTGATTATTTATATCAAAGAGCATTAAGACCAAGTTTCAAGCAAATCCGACCACGAACAAAATATTCCTTATACAAACGTTGCAACCCCTTTTCACCCTCTTAGGGGTATTTTAATTTTTTAAAATGCCGCGAAATAGGTGTCCGATTAATTATATCAAAGAGCATTAAGACCAAATTGCAAGCAAATCCGACCACGAACAAAATATTCCTTATACAAACGTTGAAACCCCTTTTCACCCCCTCAGGGCCGGCGTGACCTTTTGCGGGGCCCGGTTCAAAAATTTTGCGGAGCCAGAATACACATTCAAATCCTATACTTAAATTTCATAATAAGGAATTATTTATTACACATACAAAGAATGTAACATATATATATATATATATATATATATATATATATTTAGTAAGATGAATATTATATCATTTTTCTTGCTTTTTTCGCCGCAAATTCTTTGATGACGTCATCAAAATTTATTGTGTTTGCTAGTTCACATTCTATTGAAAGAATAGCCAGATACGTAAATCGTTCTTTCCGCTGAAGCCACGGTTACTGGCGTAGTTAACATTATTGGTAATGCAATTAATAAATTTGGGTACGCTTCCGAAAGATTGTTTTTTATAATGTATCTCATCGCATCCATCGCCGAATAATTGGCTTGCGTTACCGATCGGAACATATTAATCTCTTCATACATTTCAGTTCCGTCGATATCTCCTCCCAAATGTAAGTGAAGATCTTGACAACATTTTAATAAATATTCGTCATAAAAATTCGTAATCTCATTCATATATAGAAAACCAAAAATATTCTGGTGATTTTCACATAATTCAAATCTACTTTTAAATGATACTAACGCAGTATCTATTATTTTTAAAAAGTAATGTATACGGAAGTATTCTTCGTCGCTGATCGTCAACGATTCATCCTGTCCTTCGTAATCAAATAATTTCCGTTTTTTGCCCCTGTATGATGACTTGAAATCTGGTGCTATGTCTATTTCCTTTGCAACTTCATTTGCTGCGATCATGGCTCTGCTGAATCCTGCATTTTTGTATTCCGCAAAGAATACGTTCAAACCTTTTAGATGCTTCGTGGCCAAATCTGTTTGCATCTTTTGATTTTGTAATACTTTGCTGACGATATTAATTTTTGATAATATTTCGTACTAAATGATGAGACTGGCAATAAATTCAAATTCATTTATCTTTCGCACTATAGACAAAATCTCAAGTTTTAATTTATTGTCAGATGCGTTGTTGGCAATTTAGTTTAAGGCATTTCGAAATTGGCGAACTTGAAAGCGAACAGCCCTTACACTATCAAAACGGCATTCCCACCTAGTTTCTGATAATGGTTTAGGTGTAATTTTTTCAACACGTTTTTTAAAACATCCCAACGCGATGTTGATGCTGCAAATATCGTATAAATCTTTCGTAAAACACCAAAAAAAATGTAGTGCTTGGGTTGATGATTTTGCTATATCTCCCAGTAACAAATTCAAGTTGTGACTACCGCATGTATCGAGAATGTATCTGTATCAAAATCAAAGAACTTTCTATAGAAATGACATAAAGCGATGAAATTTTTTTTTAATGAAAGCTGAAACTTTGCAGAATATATAATAATTATGGAGATTATGGTACAAATGTTTTTTAATCTTGACAAAAATTCGTTAAACTTGCACAATTTCAAGAAAATTGTGGTTTTTCCAATACATCATTTCCCGTAGATTTTTTCACGCTGATTTCAAATCTGGTCACCATCCTCACATTAGAATCGTCGTTGTGAGGCAATTATTGCGATTGCGGAGCATTTAGTAAAGAAGTCAATAAAGAACACTACACTGTTCTCCCGAATCCTCTTACTGCTTTCGGCTTATTTGTTGATCATCCTCATTATTCATTCCCCTTACGATTATCCGCTGCTTATAATTGTATTATCAAACTAAATATAGTTCATCTGTGGGCGCCGCGCCGCATCGTGGTCATCCCAATCGCTTACATGGGACATTACCCAACTTAAAGACACTGATTTTACTGACATTCTTATAGCATATTGGTATCTTAAGGAAATGCAAGTCATATTTTTTCGCATCCATAATTCGCTTTCAAGGGGCAAAAAATTCTATGAAAGTACAAAATCTGTAATTATATACCTATGACTTTTGCAAAAAACTATTGATATAGTTTAATTTCTCGTAAAAAGTACATTTCTCTGAAAGCGGTTGGTTTTTTTAACTGAAATAGTTTCCAGGATATAAAGACTTTATGGAGTTACACTAAACTTTGATGATTTTTGTCACTCCTTCAAACTGAATTATCGCTACTAAAAAAATGTCTTGCGTCTATTTATGGTGTCATCATTCTGTAAAAAGTTAATAAAAATCGGTGTTTTCTAATTGGGTAATTTCCTTAACACCTTCTAGCATTTTTCGAATCTTTTTAGAAGCCATAAATGCATAAAGATCCGCAGTCTAGTAATTACTGAATGTATAAGAAATAGGGTTCATAATTGATAGACGATGATGCCAATGTCATGCGATACAATTTCATGCAAAGTTAAACTTACTTAAAATTAATATGATTATTAATTTTTAGTTATCTTAAATATTTGCCATAATGAAACTAAAAAAATAAAAAATTGAAAAAAAATTAAGGACATGAGAATTGAATTAACTTGTGGAGGTAACACGTGTATGCAATTTTAACATTTAAAAGATATCTGTATCTCCAATAATGTGTTGTAAATAAAGTCACGTACCATATACGTGACCGTTTTCCAATTTTCTAATGCAAAGTTGATTTTTTGTTAAATGTGCGTGGCTCCATGACGAAAAATCCGGTTGTGAACGTTTCCCTTTTTAAAATATCTTTCGAAAGTTTCACTTTTACTTCAAGGTTGAATGACAGAATTCTGAGAACGGAGATACATATGACGTGTTTAGTCATCCGATACATGCTTTAAGTGATCCTCTAAGTTAGCCTGGCTTTCTTCTGAACACATACCAGACTTTTATGACCTCGGGTGTCAGCATATCGCGCCGATCAATCTTCGAAATATTTTAGAAAACTCAGTTGACAAATTATGTCAAGGATATTTCATTAGACAGACACTCCACTTAATGATGTGTCATAGATTGGCTCATTATTAGAATGCGGATGTTCATGCACGAAAAACATGCAAAAAGCATATTCAAATATGCACATAAATAAAATATCAAATTGTGCACAAAAAATATGCAAATATGTACGAAAAACATGATCAGAACTAATACAAAGAGACATTTATCAGTTCTGTTTTAATTAAATTTATTTATACGGAGACACCACAATTTGCGTTACAATAAGTTGCTAGTAATTTTCCCATGTTTGTAACACTTAATTGTTGTTGCCGTTTGTCAGTTAATATTCACTTGTAAGCTGAAAAAGTACGTTCTACATCACAGGATGTAATGGGTGCATATTTATATTTGCTCCAATAGCGTTGTGGTACATTAGTTGACACATTTTCATCGCTTAATATCCTCACAAGTTTAGATATGTATTTCGCATAAACCAGTCTCCAATCTTTTTTCCACTGCATCTATTTTAACACGAATTTGATCGCCACATTTACCAGGAACGCCTCTTAAATGTACGATACAGTTCATGAATATTTTCATTGAATTTGTTAAGGGTAAACCGACAGTTTCCAGTCTCTTTATTGTGGCTGGAAGAGTTTGTAAATGTACTTTTATAAACGTCAAATTTTGTGCAACTTGTGTCTGTTGCAACACATTCTAAGCTGTTGCAATTGCAACTATATCATCTTCATCAAAATCTTCAGCTACCTATTTACAGAAACAAAATAAAGATTGTGAATGATTTTACTGTTTTCGGAAGTTCAGAAAAAGGAATAGTCGAATTTCTTTAGTTTTCTTAAAATTTTCGGCATAGAATATTGGAGTCGAACAAATCACAGCAAAATATTGTGAAATTATGTAAAAGAGATATGTAATATATTATACAGGGTGAGGCGCCAGAAACAGGCCACCTGAAAAACTCCGCTGCTATTGGTGTTAGGAAAAAATGCATGCATGAGACTTGCTTGGTTTGTTGGAAACTTAGCCGAATTACGCTGGGCGATCAAAGTGTTAAAGTGTGTGTAATCAGTTATGCTTCTTACTGTATGTCCTACCATCAATCAAAATATGCTACATACATTTTAATGTAGGTATTTAAATATCTCTGTTACTTGTGATTATACGAAACAATGTCAGAGGAGAAATTTGCACTGTTCAATGAGGTGAATATAATGGCAAAATAAAAATTTTTTGGAAACCATATTACGAAATTTCAAGGTCATCGTTATTTTTATTTAAAGGAGGTCATATAGTTATCCTATATTGCTATTCAGAAAAAATATCCAACGATGTGCCATGTTCCATAGTTAAGGTGAATTTCACAATGTTGAAAATTTTCAATTTAAGTGCGCACGTCATCCTTTTATCCGATCGATTTCAAACTTTACACAAATGTTGTTCTCACCTAAAGGAACAATACTGGATAGTTGCGTGCATTGTATCTCGATAAAAATTTTTTCTCCAAGTATAGCTTAGGTCCACCCTAATCTACATATTGGACAGGAATAAACATTGGGTTAATGTTTTCTGCGCTTTTGATAAATATTATCAACGATATTCCAAATATCACAAGTTTTCCAATATTTTGTTATTTCATTAAAAATTCTTGAGAATTCTCGAGAAGTATAGTCTTATTTCTCATTTCTCGAGATATGAAAAATGTTGAGAAATCGGGAACACTAGCTGCGTATTTACAATTTGCAATTTTTGTGGAGGAATTGTCAGAAACTCGAATAAAATAGAATCTTGTTTTCCGTGGTAGTAGCCTTTTTAGATGCGAAATAAATTAAAATCGTATTAAACTCTGTCGTATTTAATGTCTTAGCATTTTCTGAAAATTTTCGAAAGCCATAATTGCATAAAGATCCGCGGTCTATTGATTAGAGATATCGATACGAGAATGTTCATTTTTCTACGTGGAGATCTTTAAAATAGAAGTTTTAACTTTGTGTTTCGTCAGAGTTATGATGAACACAGCTAAATATGTATTTTTAAGAAACGTCATATCAGGTAGTATCAATGCCAGACACAAACGTCAATATATGACAAAACAGAAATTCCCAGCATTCTTACTTCAGAGTCGGAGTTTTGAGAATATGATGTAAGTTTGCTCAAGCCTGACTCATTCATGAGTATATAAATCAAATTATGTTACAAGTTTTCGGCTAGAAAGGTAGCGAAGAAAGTTTTCATTTTTGAGACTGCGGATTTTATGCATTTATGACAAAAATAGGTATGTACAATTTAAAACAGTGGAGGTATTAGAAAGATTTAAGGCCACCAGTGTATTAGTTTCACCTTAACAAGATAGTCAAAAGAAGAATTAAATTTTTATTTGGCTCCTGTGTCTTGCAATCAATGCAAACATTTATTATTATTATTAAAGATCCGCAGTCTAGCCACAACAAAAGAATACAGAGCGTCGCTCGCTCCGAGGTACTAAATAGCAGTTCAATAATATTCGTTAATCATCTCAGCATTATACATGACTGACGCCCATTACATAATTTTACGATCTCTCCTTTCTCGGAGATCAGTGCTGACCGCCTCGATTAAAATTCGCTTTCTTCGTGTGACCTCAGATAGGTGGGAACATCGAAAAAATCTGCCAGTGGCTCACATTCAAATTCACTTTCGTTCACATTCGTGATAAATTACTGAAGAATTTGTTCGCTGTATCGGTAACTCGACCATTTATGAATCACTTTAAAATATATATTATCATTTGGCAATTAATTCACAAGAAAGATGAAATCTGATAATTATTGCGTATTATGTAATATTTAATAAGTAATATTTTTTTACGAAACAAAATAAAATAATTATACAATCTTATATAATTCATATTTATTGTTTACTTTTGACCTGTTACTTTATGCGATTATTTGTATCGATCTTGTTTGTTTTAGTTTCTTTGTAATTACGCACTTCTTATTATCAGAAAGGCAATTAAATATTGTATTGTGATGATCTTTCATTTTCAAAATGTATCAATTCAGGATACTTACTTATGTCTCAAGCTTTATGGTGCAAATTATTTCTGTCCGACTTCAGTGTGCCTTCTTTATCGTATGAGTTATCTATCATTATAGTTTGATTTGCAATACATGCAATTAATTGAGAACATGAACCGTTTAAATACTTACGTAATATACATACATACAGTCAGTCACAAAAATCTCCATACATTAACTTGAAAATGATGTAACTTTTTCTGGATCAAGTACTTAACTTGAATGTTTTCAAGAACTTTGAAGTATCACAATAGTTGACTAAATGATGTGTAAATAAATGTTTAAAAGATGCAGTTGGCGGGAATTGCTTAAAAAATATTAAGTATACGGATTTTACAACTTTTTTATGCAAGCCTATAATGAAAATTTAAAAAATACGTTATGTAAATTTGTAAATACGTGTTAATTGTATACATTCTGCAAATTCCATCGAGAGAACGACAAGCATTGAATCACGTGAGAGTCTTTAGATTGGTTGATTTCAGTTTCTAGTTGAAAATCGTGAATCGTGAATTCATCATCTTTAAATTTTTTTAACTCCTGGCAACGTCATCTAAATCCGATGAAATTTCATTACAGATTCACATAATGAAAGCTGTAAAATCAATATTTACTAGTTTTCTTTTCGTACACAATTTTTCTCTCAATTAGAATCTCCTTAGCCTTTTTTACAAATATCATTTAGTAAACCCATTTTTCTACGTTCTTAAAAAAATTTGAGTCATCCGTTCTACTTTCAAAAAAGTTGTACCAGTCGCCGAAAGATAAAAAATTAGGCGACCAACCTCAGCGAACGAATGCAGCGAGTCTTCGAAACTTGTCAGTTGTCAGTATCGTGCACATCACCAAACAGACTTCCTCTTATCATCTTCTGAAGTGTCTTCGAGTGCAAACATATTAACAATATCCTGTCAGTCTGCTTTATTAACCCTTTGCACTCGGAGCTATTTTAATTTGATAATTAAACAGTTCTTCTGACCTAGAATAATTCCACTCTGTATGAATGTTTTATTTTTATCGATATGACATTGAGCTAATTCCTCATACACAGAGTTGGCCATTAACCGATTAAGATTTTAATCAATATTGATTGATTAATATGTACGATTACGAATCGGCGATTGATTCAATCGATTGATGAAGTTAATCGTTAATCGGTGATTAAAAGAAGAAATCACCGAAAAATCGAAGACTGATTCAATCGCTTGATGAAGTTAATCGCTTTTTAAAGTTAATTGATTTCAATTTTTAGAAAAAATCGGCCGGCGCTGGCGGTGCGACTGGTCGACAGTGCGTAACGGCTCTAAAGATCCCGCGCACTACTGCTTATACGAGGTGGCATGAAATGGGCATTTCGCATAGATTTTTGTATGCATGATCGGGTCGGCCCACAGTGGTCTAAAACGCGAGTGACATTTTCCCCAAAAACCAACTGTATCGTATAGATATCTGTTGAGTGTTTATTGCTTTCTAAATATCCCTCAACCTCGAAAATGAAAATATTAATAAAATTGAATAAAAACCATTACCGTAAGAAACAGTTAAAGTTGGAAGTTTTGAAGATAGCCTTCCTCATGGAAAAAATTGCTTTTCTTCGTTAAGATGCCCTGACGATTCTTTTTAATATTTTCCTTCCAATTTATTTTTAAATGAAAGGTTTATCTTTAAGCTGTAAATTACCATTTGTCAATTGAAAATTAGTATTTGTAATGCATTAAAAATGTTACGCTAAATGTAATGAAGAAAATTTGTAAAATTATCAAGACTTCGCAAGGAATATCTTTTGAGTCATGAGAGGTCATAGAATTTGACAAAATGGAATATTTTCAGCATACTTTCCTCTATGTAATCATGCAAGAATCATTTCCTAGCTCGTCCTATATCAAAAGTTATTATTGTCTAAAGCCGTCCGTGCGACTGTGCGTATTGGTTGTCGCATGCATCGTCGGGACTCCGCACAGTGGGCTCGATTGAAAAAGTACACGACATTTTTGAATAACTCTTAAACCACTGAAGATATTGCAATTAAATTTGAACTGAATATATAAAAAAATAATTCCTTTTCAATGATTTTTAATTTAATATATTTCACATTTGTTTAACCGTTTTTATTAATTTAAAACAGCTTTATAAATTATTTATTCTATAATGTATTTAATATTTCCGCTATTTAATGCAAATAGATACAATGTTTAAGTTTTACATTCTTGAGAAAAATTTGTTAAGGCCGAAAATATTGAAAAATTGCAATTTTTACCACTTTTGATCGTTTATAATTCGTAAACCAATTAACCAATTTTAATGAAATTTTCAGAACGTATATAATTTATAACAGTTGATAAAACACATTTTTTAAATTTTCGTTATTGGCCCAGCTAAAAAAGTTGTAAAAATCAATTTTTAGTATTGTTTTTTACAATTCCGACCAAATGCATTTTTTCAACTTATTTATTAGACGTCATTTACTAAACTAATTCTTCTAGCCTTACAGAGAAATTCAAATCGTGTGGTCCATTCATATAAAAGTTACTCTGATTTAAAGTGTGTGGAATCCGTTACGCTCCTTACTGTATATGAAGTTCTAAAAATGAAATATAATTGATATGTATTATCTTACTTGATGTGTTATATTAAATAATATGAACAGAAAAAGTATAAAACAGAAAATAATATCGGAATCACAGTACTGCTCAGGCTGATATTTCTGGTCTGACTGACAATAATTCTGTTTCAATCCACAATTTGTGTCGACAAAACAAAACGTTTGAAAAGAAATTTCAAAAGATTTGAAGATCGATTTCGTAAACAATTACAATGTAACTTATGCACTGTTGAAAAGAATTTGTCAAACACAACGCAGTCAAAATATCAGAGATGAAAGACTGACTTATTTACTGCAAAATATAAATTAATATTAAATAAAAATGTAATATAAATATAAATATTCAACACAGTTCTGTCAGACTTTCAGAGGCTGCGTACGTGACGAATTCAGCGCGTAGCGCGCGTCCGAGCGCGGACAAGATAACGCGACGCGGATGTCTTCGGACAATAATATTTTGAAAAAGGACTCGAACAAGGAAATAATTTTTGTCACATTACATAGAGGTAGGTTCACTGAAAAGATCCTTACTTCTTAAAAAGTGGACCCTCCTGAGACCTGAAAGATAGCGCATGTAAAAGATACAAATTTTCGACGATTATTTTAATTTTGCTCATTATTCTTTTTAAATATGTTATATATCATAATTGTCATTGAAAAGTATGATTTCTTATCAATAAAGTGTGCATTTTGATGTAGAAAAAAATTCAGGGCAATAAATTGATCACAGTTATCAGGACACTTTAAGGGGGATCTATACCCAATGAAGTAACTAGAAAGGAACTAGAATCTTACTAGATTTTGGGTCGAAACATGGGTTTACGCGCGGCGATTTTTTGTCCTTATTTGAGCGGATTTTGGACTGGGTGAGGACTCATTCTATAGAGGAAGGTTAAATCCGGCGCGCTCTGCTATTGATTTAACGAGATTATGTTTATATCTAATAATATGAGTGCCCAAAGTAGAGAAAAAATCTAGAAAAATAACCGCAGATTTCAATGTATTTTCCTGTCTCAAAGAGATTTTTCTGACTGATATGATGAGCAGAGCGCGCCGTGATGAACCTTCCTCTATCAAATGAGCCTTTGTGTAGCTCAAAATATGCTCGTATAAGGACAAAAAATCGCCGCGCGTGATTTCATTCACATTAGCAGAGATTTCCCCATATTACGTTCATGAAGACAGAGGTTATCTCTGATGTAGAGCCAATCTAGAGCCAATTTCATTTCAGTTAGTTTACACGAGATGGTGCCTAGTCAGAAGGACTGTCAATCAGTGCTGCGATATTGTGCAACATTTCACTGCTGTCAATGTGGAATCATAGCAAAACTGACACAGACGAGGTACATATTCTCATCGGTGGCACTAATATTAGTGCGACCTGCCCTGTATAACGGCATTCGCGACGAGATGAATAGAATATGGAAATAGCAAGCAACTCCATCTCGTGTTCATTATGCAGTTGCGTGTTTATCAATGTTACCAAACTTTTTTTCTGCACAGAGATTGATAACATTGATAAATAGCCCAAAATCCGAGGGTATAGATCCCCCTTAAGAATGAACAGCCAAATTATGTAGGGAAATCGATATTCTTGAACTGTCTAACTTCATGCGTGTATCACAACTAGAACTGCTATTGTATTTGATTAATTTTATCATTTTCGTGGTCAGTGGACATTTAGAAATCGATATCAATTGAAAAAATATCAAAATTATAAAGATGATTTTTTCGCAAAATGTCGCGACTTCTTCAATCGAGCCCACTGTGCTCCGTCACGACTAAGAAACACTTTAGACTCTAAACACTTCAAATCTTTATGCTATGCTATAAATTTTTCAGCGTTATATTCCATGTTTTTTCCTTTTTATTCAAATTTTGTTTTGTGCAGTTTATATTTAGTGCGTACCTCAGTATACTTTATGCATTAGTTCAGTATTACCATCGTTTAGTACAGTTTATTAGAATTAAGTATAATTCTCCGGACGTTGTATACGTTTTAAACAATCATCTTATACGACCGTTTCTCCCACCAATATTCGGAAAAAATACTATTGATGAATTCGTTTGCCCGATCGTCAATTTCACGCCTACTCCAAACTTATTATTGTTGTCACTTCGTTCATCACTGCAACATACTTTAACTCGGCACGAGCCATACGTAGTTTAAAGTAATTTATATTTTGTGTTTGTTATATTGCGTGTTCGCGTTTATATTCTATGTTTGTTATATCTCGTTCGCGATAAAACATATCGTTTTACTAATATTTGGTAAGTACATAAATAGTTGGACATTTATTACGTTAACTGTTTTCCGTGTTCAACATTTCTTCCGTTATTATTCAGATATTTGTTATTTATTAAGATTGGTGGCGATCCATACAAATCTGAATTTATTATATTTATTATTGTTTACATTTCACTTTGTGCTTTATACAGGTACTATATATTGTGAATTTATAAGGATCAGATAAATTTTCTCCGGAGGCTTTGGAAAATCAAGAAACAAATTTTTTCAAAAATTCTCAAAAATTTGGGAGAATAATATATTGACTGACAATAAGCTGAATGTATTCCGTTTCAAAAAAATTTGCTAAAAGTTGTTAAATTTGTAAATATGTTTAAAAGATAGTTAAAAAAGCTATTAAATAAGCGAAAAGTATATCACATTATACATTATTAAAAAAGATTACATGTTAATATCCTACAACCCAAATTTCACGTTGATATCTTTAATAGCTTAGAAGTTATACCAAAATGTCACTAAATTTCGCGTTTTAAACCACTGTGCGGCCCTTTCCGCCCACACAATCCTTACCCCAACCAACTTCAAATCGGTGAGATTGTAGTTCTTTAACAAGTTCACTAAAAAAATCTACTCACATACAAACAAGTCCACACCTTTTGGATTACGTCTGGGTTAAGTTTTGGATTGGGTCAGTGGCTCAGGTGGTAGAGTGTCTAATTCGTAGCAGGAAGGCCAGGGTTCGATTCCCGTGGTGGCATAAATTTCCAAGGTGGTTTTTTCTCTTGCTACGGGCTCAGTGCCTACTGTCGGGGTCATGGGGCAACCAATGATGGCAACGATTTCCCCTTTATCCAGGGAATCGGTAAACTATTGGGAGCCCAAGTTGGCCATCCCGCCTCATAAAGGTACCCGCCGGCTCTATCTCCTCTGTTTTGGGGGATAGAGTAAAGGAAAGGGGGTGGTCAGCGAACAAATGGTACTACTGAGGAAACTGAGCATGTATGGACCCTACCAAAAAACGGAATCAAAAACGCAAACGGCACATCAATTAGAAACCTTTAAGGGAAAGGCCGGGTGGACGGAGCTAATAGCTGAACACCGACCAGAACCGAAGGATGGTGGTCACATCCGAACAATCAGCCATATTTTCTAGGATGTGCCAAGCCCACCCATGAAAGAAGATCCCGATGAACCTGATATCAAAAATCTCTCAGGAGACAGATTTCGGTGAAGTTGATGAACCTTTCCTTCTCAACCCCATCGCGAAGTAGGTCGGCAGGTGAAGACCGAATGGAATTGATATCTCGGCCCAGCCGAGATTTCGATGAAGTCGGATTGGATCCGAAGTAGCAGTAACTTCTTCCTAATGGTCAAATAATACGCGGTCCTTTGCATTTGTACTCCCAATAGACTCATAGCACAGGCGGAGGGACTAGTCCTAGGGGAGGATGTGGGCATTTTTCTGGACTATCTGGAAACAGACTAGGGACGGGCTTCAAACACTGGACACATTCGACATGAGAATATTGTGAAGTGGGGGGAGTCTGAAAGGGCAGGCGAGACACCCTGCAGGTCTGAAGGTGAGGGGGCCCGACGTTCACACCGAGCCGTAAAACAGCTCAAAAACTCACAAAAATTAGGTAGCATGGCCCGCTCATCAATGACGACCGACCCGTCTAGTAAGTCGACGACTCTGAAAATGGCCCGAGCCGAATAAAACAGAGGGGACGGCTGAAAAACGTGAATAACTGCAACCCGCAAAAGGGTCGAGTGCCGGCAGCGCCAATTGTGATGCTGGTGATGAAAGATCCGGTGTGCCCTAAGAAAGCGAGGGGCGGCCGACCCGCTCCTCCCCGGCAATAACACGACTACTCCTACTACTACTACTAGGTTTTGGGTTGGGCTTATACATCAGTAACGAATGTGTAAAAACAAATAGAAATGTAGATTAGGGGAGACCGGGACTAGTTGACTAATGGGGTTATTATTGTAACAACCCCATCATTCTAATTGTAATACTATAGAGTAGATGATGCTGTTTTCCGCGATATTGAAACATAAGAATGACTAGCTTACCCTGTAATGTGTCGTCGTGACCGAAACTTGCGTGTTATACCAATAAGAATAAAAAATCTAACTAGAGGGCTATTGTTGCTCGCTCGCGGGTAGGACTGCTCTTGCGAGAGGGTTAGTGATACGCATGGCTAGTAGAGCCTACTGCTATTAATGTTTTTTATTTGGTGTGCGACTCTCCAAGAGTCACGCAAAGAACTTCCCGATTCGTTACTTCTTCGCCAACATCGCTAAAATCGTTTTTTTTTTTGTACTTTCATCGATATTCTCCCAAAATGTATTCTTGGGAGTAGAGATGATAAATTCACTCTTGCATTGGAATAACTTTCGATTATTCCAAGCAGTAACATTAGCATCAGTTAAAAAAAAAATTTTTTTTAAATCTAAAAAAAAATTAAGAAAAACATTTTTTATGTAATTGCGTTTGGTTCTTTGGTGGAAAATTTTCGTCCTCCCTTATAAATTGCATTGTAGAATCAACTCTTTTCGAAAAAAACTAAAAATCTAAAAAACTACTTGACCAATATGGACCAAAATCTAATCAGCTCTAAGTTACGACGGGGCACATCGATTGCATCATTCATCATTCTGATCGCGTTGTTACTTTTTCTGAAAACGTTAACGAAAAATTTGATACCATACAAACGGACATACGCACACACACACGCACACACACATACAAACATTTTGATAAAAATAGTCTAAAATGAGTCCAATGACCATGAAACGTGATGATCTGCTAAAAAATCGATTTTCGATTTTCGGGGTAATTACAATAACTTCCCTATAAAATCGGGAAGTTAAAAAACATTGGCGGGAAGTAAATATTTTATACTATTTAACTAACTTTACACTAATATTTTACACAACATAAATTATCTTACACTGATAACGTTTGTGGTGGAAACTGAGTGCAGTGCACACGTTGCATCAGATGTGTGTATTAACACTAACTGTGACTCGGATCATGATTTGTAAGCTTAATTTGGCTTGTTAGTTTTGCCTACAAACCATCATCTGATTCACTACAGTAGATATGTATGAACAAATAAAAATTGAAGTATTGTTAATGTACTATTATTTGTTCTTAAACACTGAAAACTGTTAACTGTTAAGTCAACTAACCCCATCCGATATGTCAACTAACCCCACAACCGAGGTTTGTTGACTTTTTGCTCTCACTAATCTAAATTTGATTAAAACTACAACTAGGTTCAATCATAGCGATTTGCAAAATTAAATCTGTATACCCAGATCAATGTGCAACCTTTTGGTGTACAAAAAGTCAGCAGATACTAATGATACTTCATTGATAAAAATCAAATATGTTAAAAGTTAGTCAACTAGGCCCGGTCTCCCCTACATATCGTAACCCGTACACGTACCTCGTATAAACAACTGTGGACGAGACCTTTAATCTCTTTCCGTGTTTTAACGAAGAAGATTTTAAACATAGTCTAACAAATATGAATGTTACGCCTTTCTATTTAAATGAAATAAAATTTGATTCGTTTGTATAATCAACATATAAGCATTAAAATAAGTGTCATACAAAAAATATAAATTTTCATATCTCTTCTACGACATTTTTGGGGACAAGGACGTTTTAATCACTGTAACTGTAAAGAAAATGATACAGCGGGGGGTTAAGATCGCACGAGTCTTGTTCAGAAACAATAGAGAAGCGATCGGTGGCGAGCAAACTATACTGATATTGACATTGACATGTACGCGGTTACAGACGCACATGTATAGGCAGAGTTGATTGTAGTGGTGCCAATAGTTTTTTGCGAATATCTTAGAAACTAAGCGAGCGTAGGAAAATATGTTCAAAAGTTAAAGTTTTATAATACGTCCAAAAATCATTGATCCAGGCATGGACTTTATAGGCTGCAGTTAAGTGCCCCGTTCGGTCAAAGGGCCCCCTTCTCTCGGTCAAAAAAAATAAAAACAATTGAAATTAAGAACTTAAGAAAAAATAAATTATACAAAAACTTTTGGTCTTCAGTTAATTTGGGTTGATCGAGTGGGCCCCAAACAGTATTAGCCCAGGGCCCCAAAATCAACGGACCGCCGCTGAGGAAGGAGCTGTTCTACAGTTTGACCCACATATTTTTATTCCATGACATAACTGATTTATTTTTACATGACACGATAATTCATCTTTTTCTGGTTCATTTCGAATTGTATATATTAAGGCATCTATAATCTATAATATTGTGTTAATGAGATCAATCTGACTAAGAACTTGAGTGAAATTGAGGTTTTATGTAGGTCAATGCACTGTTATTACCAGGATCAGAATGGCAGAGGTGGTATGCAACCGCTGGATATGTTGATTGAACCGCATATGTGTATACACCTACATATACGTATACTTCATTACCATGCTTTCTCTCATACTGGTAATTTCATTATCAATTCGATATTATGTCACTAAGTGATGTTACGTGTATGAATAATTCAACGTATCAACGTAATCTCCAGACACACGTACACACTGCAAGTATGTTCGAATACCTATTTTAACAATACCAATATACTTAGCTCGAAATAGAAACACAATATTATTCCGTTTTGTATCCTGCAAACTCGTTTTGTAAAACTGTAAAACCTGGTTATTATTGTTTAATTTGAAATACTTCAAAGAACTACTCCAAATTAATAACACACACTTATATTTGCATAACTAATTTTATTAAATAAACAAAATTCAGATTACAGAAGAACAGATTGTAGACTATTGGAAAAACAGTTTTCTGTACAAAAATATGTATAAATATGATTCATATAGCATGAATAAAAAACAGTAATAAATATATGCGTAATAAATATATACATAATTAAAATATGCGTATACAGGGTCATCCGTTTTTAAACGGACAAACGCAAACCAGCTATAAAGAACCCCAAATGGAACAAGTTTTACCCCTGCCACTTTTTTTGTTTCAGCCTTGATTTCTAGAAAATTGCAAAAAACCATAATTTTTTTAGTTCACATAAACTTGAATATCTCGGGACTCCAGTGATGAATCTTGATGATTTTTCCTTTGTTTGGTTTAAAATAAATAGGGGCATCTTTTTTGTTAACAAAATATTTTTGTATAACCTTCGGATCTTTGTTTTTTTGGCATAGGGCAAAATTGCAATTTTCTAGAAATCAAGGCCGAAACAAAAAAAGTGGCAGGGATAAAACTTGTTCCATTTGGGGTTCTTTATAGCTGGTTTACGTTTGTCCGTTTAAAAACGGATGACCCTGTATACATACATATACCATAATTATAAATAATAAAGAGAAACTAAATAAATATTATTTGATATACCATTTATTATTATAATGGCACATAACAGGTTTGTTGTTATGTATATACAGGGTGTCCCAAAATTCGTGAACTTCCCGAAAGGGGCTGGTCCGTGAGACCATTTCAAGCGACATTTTCCTTTGCAAAAATGTTATCCGCGGCTTTGTTTAGGAGTTATTAACGAAAAACACGGACCTATCAGAGCGCGACCTAGACGCGAGTTGGCCCAGTCGGCCCGGCGCGGCGCGCCAACTGTCTATTGGCCGACTGGGCCAACTCGCTTCTAGGTCGCGCTCTGATTGATCCGTGTTTTTCGTTAATAATCGCTTGAAATGGTCTCAGGAACCACCCCCTTTCGGGAAGTTCACGAATTTTGGGACACCTTGTATACATACAGGGTATTCATTTCAAAACTTTCCAGCCGAATATCTCGAAAAGTATGAAAGATATTAAAAAAGTGTAAAACATGTGTCCAAGGATTTCGAAGCGGAAAGAAGGAGGCAGTATCAGTTTTTTATTTGGGTGGAATTTTCAAGGTCATTTGAAGGTCAACTTCGTTTTTTCAAATGGAAACCTATGTTTTTTTATAGTGGGCGGATTAAAAAGAGTACCGCACGAAAATTGCTGATCTTTTTACGTACAATAAGATTCCATAATAAAAAATATAGGCTTCCACTTGAAAAACCAAAGTTGACCTTCAAATAACCTTGAAAACGCCACCCAAATAAAAAATTGATACTGCCCCCCTCTTTCCCGCTCGAAATTCTCGCACACATGTTTTACATTTTTTTAATATCTTTCATACTTTTCGAGATATTCAGCTGGAAAGTTTTCAAATGAACACCTGTAACAATATTCCCAACATCATTTTATTTCAAATTAAATAAAAATTATTGCTGTATTTATTCAATTGCTAAACTAGCATTTATAACCAAAATTACCAATAACCAAATCAAATAACCAAAATTTGCTTTGTTTCATCGTTGATAAGCAATGTTAGATACCATAACTTAAACACGATCGTGTTGACCATTTTATAATTAGGAGTGGAAAACGAATTAATGATAAGATGTTCAAATGATTTTTTTAACTTCCTGATTCATAGGGAAGTTACTGTAATTATCCCGAAAATCGAAAATCGATTTTTTAGCAGATCTTCACGTTTCATGGTCATTGGAGTCATTTTAGACTATATTTATCAAAATGTTTGTGTGTGTGTGTGTGTGTGTGTGTGTGTGTGTGCGTATGTCCGTTTGTATGGTATCAAATTTTTCGTTAACGTTTTCAGAAAAAGTAACAACGCGATCAGAATGATGAATGATGCAATCGATGTGCCCCGTCGTAACTTAGAGCTGATTAGATTTTGGTCCATATTGGTCAAGTAGTTTTTTAGATTTTTAGTTTTTTTCGAAAAGAGTTGATTCTACAATGCAATTTATAAGGGAGGACGAAAATTTTCCACCAAAGAACCAAACGCAATTACATAAAAAATTTTTTTCTTAATTTTTTTTTAGATTTAAAAAAAAATTTTTTTTTTTAACTGATGCTAATGTTACCGCTTGGAATAGTCGAAAGTTATTCCAATGCAAGAGTGGGTTAATCATCTCTACTCCCAAGAATACATTTTGGGAGAATATCGATGAGAGTACAAAAAAAACGATGTTAGCGATGTTGGCGAAGGAGTAACGAATCGGGAAGTTCTTTGTGTGACTCTTGGAGAGTCACACACCAAATAAAAAACATTAATAGCAGTAGGCCCTACTATCCATGCGTATCACTAACCCTCTCGCAAGAGCAGTCCTACCCGCGAGCTCGCGAAGCGAGCGAGCAAAAACAACCCTACTCGCGAGCGAGCGAAGCGAGCGAGCAACAATAGCCCTCTAGTTATATGTTGTGACGTGGCAGGTTTTGCCGACGTCTTTCTGAACCTTCCACCAGAGACCGGGTCACTTCTTAGACCATCCGAATTGAAACGGGCGTTGCGATCTCCCTGGAGACGTCCGAGTCCCAGCGGAAAGATATTATCGCGTTTGAATGTCGCGCCGCTGGGCGCGACGCGAAGTTTCAGGGCCTGCTGCCTCACAAGGGATTTCGGTACCCATCTTCCGCTGCTAATTGGCGAGAAACATCACGTAGAGACGCTCGGCAGGCCTATCTCGAGACGGCGCTGGCGGAGAAGACAGCGGGGATTGGACCGAGCCCGGATCCGTCAACCCGGAGATGCCGACGAGGAAATTACTTCTCGGGGATGACCAACGGCCTAACCTTGCCGACTCTCATCCGGGAAGGGTCATGAGAGCCCACCCGGAATGGCTCGGGTCCACCCCCACCGCCCTCGCAGCGTTATCGGACGCGGCCCCGAGAAACTGAACAATTATCGAATTCACTGAATTCGGCCCGGCAGCGAGGAGCCACGCGATAGATAGGTCCTGCCGTCGCGACAGCGAAGATGGATGACGAGGTAGAGGGGATGCCTCGCTTCCGCGTTCCGAGTCGACACGAAGTAGGCCACTAGAACGAAGGACCGCAAAGGAACTAGTACCGTAATTAGCTCGCGATATATCGAAGTTTGGTTGTGCGTTGACCGCTAATAGAGAGGGCTGAAGTCCTGCCGATTGGTAAGTGCCGGTCCCATTTGTAAGATTTGAACATCTGTAACTGCTCGTGTTGGCTCGGGGCGTAATTTCGTCGGGTTCCTAACCTCGCGCCGTGTACGTGGGGCGCATGCAATAGATAATTGATGCATGAGTGCTACTCTCTACACTCCTTACTGTGTATTATCTTACTATGTATTATCTTGCGCCCCACGTTTTTCGTTTTAAATCTTACAAGTATTTTCTTAGCTAATAAAAATTCACAATCACAAATTTTCAGGGGTTAGGAATCTGTATGGGGCTAGAAAAAATTATTTCATACTTTTTAGTCCGTTTTTTAAACGTGGCGTTTTTAAAAATTTTATTTTATACTTTTTAGTCCGTTTTAAAAACGTGGTATTTTTAAAAAATTTATTTTTATTTCGTCAATAAATCGTCACTTTCGTGAGCCACTGTATGTGCGTCGTGTGGTCGTGCGTCATCCGGTTTCCCGGCAGTAACAGTTCGCCCCAACTTGCCCCACAAGCTACGGACTGTAGAACGCAGATACGTTCCTGGATTCGCCGCGCATGCGCGAGTTTTCCCGTACCAGTTCACAACACTGCCCGGGAGGACCACGTTTCACGCAACCGAGCGTGGCCCGGTCTCCAAGCCATAATTTCCCGAGCACGTTGACCGATTCGTTCGCGAAACGGTAAACGGCGTGACGATGTATGTATGACAGTACAGTCGATACATAAAAGAGGGTGCATATTCTTGTGTGAATATAATAATTAGTTCTTTTTAGTATCGGATACTAGGATGGCTCTTATTTACTCCTGTAAAAATTTTTGTCAAAATTTTTATTACGACACCCCCCAGAGTTGTTCCAAATAATTCATTTAATGCTCATAAAATCATTTCGTCGAATATCTTCTAAAGTATTTACCGCGTTGAAAAATATGTTTAACAAAACTTGTAGATCTGGATAGGTTACGTGTTTTATGTCGTATGTCCTTTTTTCTTATAACAAACGCTATTCGAAAAAATTGAATAAAACGTCGAACCAAAATCCATAAATTTTTTATGAAATTTGAAAATTGCAATGTGTTTTCATTATCGTTTATCAATAAACATTACAGAAAAATGTGTTCTTTTTTTAACTTACTTTTTAATTGCCGATCTTTTTACCACGGAGTCTATATATTTTCTTTTTTTTGAGTTTTAAAAATTTTGAATTCCACTTTCTCAAGGATCAAGGTCGTACAAAGAGACTGAGCTAGTAAAAATAATCTAAAATGAACCGTTAAATAAATATGTGCAGATCCGTCAGAATTGGGAAAAAATTTAATCAACGATTCACGAATAAACTACCTCAATCGTTAATCGCAATAAACAATTAAACTCCTACTTTAGTCGTTAATTGTGGTTAACGATGACATTCTTTTAAATTATAATCGTCAATCGGATAATTGATTAATGATGAATTGAACTGTTGAAATTTTGAAATGAAATACGGAATCAAAACTGTATGCATACTCAAAAAAATGTAAACTGAGTTTTTGTTGAGATATATTTCTGTCGATTCTCCATCTCCGCCCACTGTCACTATCTGCCTCCGCATTACAATTTATGGATAGACCGTGTGGCGATTAACTTCATCAATCGATTGAATCAATCGCCGATTTTTCGATGATTTCCTTTTTCAATCAACGATTGACGATTAACTTCATCAATCAATTGAATCAATCGTCCGTGATTACCTTTTTTAATTGAATACATTAATCAATCAATCTTGGTTAAAACTTTAATTGTTAATGCCCAACTCTGAAATCGAGGCAAGCAATACGCCGCGGGTCGCGGGGCGAGTCAAGCAATACAATAACGGCCGAACAACGTGACGCGTCAAGCTCGGCCGGCTGTGCCATTGCGCCGACACCAACACGTTATCGCATTGCTTGCCTCGCCCGCGCCCGCGCCCCACAGTGGGCCAGATCGGCGCGCTAGCTGTTCATACGTATTTCACCATTATTTCAAAACATAAAGACCACATTAAATATATCGTCGGATTCGCCTTGGCATCAGCTATAATATTATTGAATAAAAAATATATAGTTATAAATAAATAATGAAGGTAAACACCATTTTTTATTAAAAAAAAGAAATTATTGAAATTTTTTGTATTGAGATTTGTAGAAGATTGAGTACTGATTACTTTTTGTAGGAAACATTTTTTTGTTACATCACCGGAAATGTCTGTAAACTCGTATGAATAATGAATAATATTTGAAAACTGGTTATTCAGGCATTCAAACAAGAGTAATTTATAATTATTGAATGAATGAAGTTTATTATATTTAATGGAATAACAAAAATGTGTTATTACTGTCTTATTTAAAAAATTACAAAAATTCAAACAAGATTAAGTATTATATTTTACAAAGTTACTGACTATATTCGATTGATCATACGGATTTTCTGCTTATAACTCTGTTTATCTATGAATAAACAAAAATCTATACTATAATTCCTCTTAACAAAGGTAAAATACAGGTCTTTAATATGGAAAAACTGCTCTGATGCTATACTACGATGCTGTTACTATAATCACTCAAATACAAATGATTCAACTGTGAGCTAGTAATAAGTTCGAATGTTTATCAATGGTCGTATAATCTAAAAAATTCATAAGATAGGTCTGGGTTAGGTCTTTACACTCTTAAGAGCTGCTGAGTGGTCGTCAATGCGTCTCGCGCAACGCGATTCGCCGCGGAATTGCGTGACACGCGACGCTTTAAACCATCATAAATTTCCAAGTTTGGATCGATTTGGATGTGAAATTTGCAGGATCTTTTAGAGGAGACGTTGCGCTGAAAATGTTTCACTTTGTTAGAGCACGACACTATATAACACTTTTAACTTATCCCTTGTCAAAGGTGAAAAACTTTGACGGTATTCCTTGGTGGACTAAGTATTTTTTTTTATAACAAATTATGAACATTAATGTTTAGTTCCTGGTGCGTTCTCAACATAGATATACATTCTTCATACAAAAACAAATTGGGCACTTAATCTTTAGTAGGTTTTCCAGGACATCGTTATGAAGAAAAGGAATTTTTTCGGTGATAAATCGTATCTGAAAAAGTTTGATCTTTGAACGCTTATTGTAACGAGAGTTTTTAATAACTTTAATTAATATTATCGTTTTTGAATGTAATGGACATTTAAGAAACATTGTACATTTGTTAAAAATCGATATGAGGACTTCGATTTTTTAGCTCATGAACAGCTAGCGGCGTCGATCTGGCCCACTGTGCGCCCGGCCGATTCTTATTGTTAGACATGTCCCAAGGATTTGCTCGTATTTATTTAACGGTTCATTTTAGAGGATTTTTCTAAACGCAGTTCTCTTTTGTAAGACCTTGGCCCTTGAGAAAGTGGAACTCAAAAATTTTTAAGACTTTAGTAAAAAAGAATATACATATAGAATCTCCGGCAAAATAGTCTGCAATTTAAAAAAAACTATACAATTTTCGCTAATGTTTAGTGATAGAAGATAATGAAACCACACTTTAATTTTCAAATTTCGGAAAAAATTTTTGGATTTTCGTCTGAAGTTTTTCTCAATTTTTTCGAAAACCATTTGTTCTCCGAAAAAATGTAACACGACACAAAAGACGCAGCTTGTCCAGATCCTAAAAGTCTTGTTTAACATTTTTTTCAACGCGGTAAATAGTTTAGTAGATATTCGAGAAAAACGATTTTATGAGCGTTAAATTAATTATTTTAAATTTTAACCAAAAAATTAATTCATATTTCGGGCACGTGTTCCCGTTATCTGAGGGCACTCAAACTATGCATGTATTTTTCTTTAATTATTTGGAGCAACTCTGGGAGGTGCCGTATAAAAAAATTCAAAAGTCGAAGATAAGAGCCTTTGATACTTTGAAAATTAGCTTTAAAAAAATGTTCAAAAAATTTCATACTACGAGAATACGGCGATATAATAATTTTTGTTTAATTGAGTACCTACTAATGAAAATACATACAGTGAACCACGAAAGTATTTGAACGCACTTTAAAACAGTATAACTTTTTTATAAGTGTACCAAACGACCTGATGTTTTGTAAGCAATTAGAGGCATTGGTTTACTAAATGATGTGAAAAAAATAAAAAAAGCATTTCTTAAAACTTTTTTATTTGGGCCCCTAATGAAAATTTAAAATATATGTTTCGCAGATATATGTTAGTTATACACAAATGCTGAAATTTCATCAAAATCGATTAACATACCCAAGACCTACAAGTGGTTAAATGCGGTGATATAATCATAGTTTTTCGCGACTTTCGCTCAGTTTCTGCTTAAAATCCACAGATTCTTACATCTTTCGATGCGTATCGTTTTTCTCTGCGTCAACCGATGTCGATGAAATTTTCAGCATGTCTATAACTAACATAGATCTGCAAAACATATATTTGAAATATACTTTAAGGGCCCTAATAAAAAAGTTTTAACAAAATGCCTATTTTTTAAGCATGTAATCTTGTAAATTGTAATTTTTGGAAAATCTTTTTTGCATATCATTTCGTAAACCAATGCTTCTAATTGATTATAAAAAATCAGGTCGTTCGGTACAATTATAAAAAAGTTATTCTATTTTAAATGGCGTTCGAATACTTTCGTTACCCGCTGTATATTTGCAAAAATTTATATGTATAATTGGATAGCGTGCTATCTTTGTGTCGCGAAGTGTACATACCAGTAAAATGTCGAAAAATTCGAAAAGTATTTCATCACTGTAGCTGAACTTTAATAACTTGAAAGCAAAACCGAACCCCTACGATGCGACGCGACGGTATTAGTCCAGTCAACGAAAAGTTGTAGAGGGAAATGGAAGGAACACAATTTTTAACTTTGGGTCTTTGTTTGGACTAGTTAGGAGGTAAACATACTAAAAGTCCCACCCCTAGGAGGTGAGCGGGGTGCAGAGCGTAGAAGGTCCCCTTTTGCGGTTTTCCGCTTATATCTCGGAAACTATACATATGTTCTAGCGATAAGACCATTCTATACGAAATTCAAGCTGACAGAATGTGCCACAAAATTGATTCGGTTCAGTTTTTCGATATGTACCTCGCATAGTTTCCGAGATATCCGCGCTCAAAGTTCACTTTGGTATTACACGGTCCAACAAATTTCAACTTTTTTGGGGGGATTTCGATTTCCACTATGCAATTCGTATAGACTTTTTTGCGCTGATTCCGAATCTGTCCTTAATTTTTCTCCTAGACGCACAGTTTTTGAGAAATTTGAGTTTGAAAAAATGACTTATTTTTCAACTTTGAACAAATATTATGATGCTTTATAAAATGTATTGAATTGAGCTTTACAGCAAAAGATTCCTTAGACTTTCCCGAATACAGTGATATCCAATATTAATACATTATGATTGTTTAAACATGATTAAACGATCATTAAAGACGGAGAGACACCACTTTTGCACCAATTTTTGACGACATTTTTGAATTTATCTCAAAAAATAAGGGTCCAGCAGAAAATTGAACTGTACCACGCGATACTGCAGACTTTTATCTTGAGAAACCCCCTTTTGAAGTTTGAAACGTCGACGTTTTTACCGAACCAGAAAGCAAAGTATCTTCGCCCGACACGAGCTGCCGCCAGTGGCGCTTACCGCTAGAATAGGCGTTCCACGGGATACGCCGCGCTGCGGCGACCGTCCGTTGTAGTGGTGAGCGTCACTGGCGGCAGCTCGTGTCGGGCGAAGATATTTTGCTTTCTGGTTCGATAGAAACGTCGACGTTTCAAACTTCAAAGGGGGGTTTCTCAAGATAAAAGTCTGCACTAACGCGTGGTATAGTTCGATTTTCTGCTGGACCCTTACTTTTTGAGATAAATTCAAAAATATCGTCAAAAATTTGTGCAAAAGTGGTGTCTCTCCGTCTTTAATGATCGTTTAATCATATTTAAACAATCATAACATATTAATATTGGATATCACTGTATTCGGGAAAGTCTAAGGAATCTTTTGCTGTAAAGCTCAATTCAATACATTTTATAATAACATCACAATATTTGTTCAAAGTTGAAAAATAGGTCATTTTTTCAAACTCAAATTTCTCAAAAACTGTGCGTCTAGGAGAAAAATTAAGGACAGATTCGGAATCAGCGCAAAAAACTCTATACGAATTGCATAGTGAGAATCGAAATCCTTTTTGGCTGTTGGACAGTGTTATTTGTTCGAGTTAGTGTTTTTACTTCAATTTCAACTTTACTTTCAATTTCAACTTCACTTTTTCAGTTTCCACTCCCATTTTTCAGTTTCAACATCAATTTCTCAATTTCAACTTCCATTTTTCAGTTTCAACATGAGTTTCTCAACCTCAATTTTCGATTTTATCTTCAATTTCAAAACTTCAATTTCAACTTTAATTTCACTTCACTTTCAACTTCAATGTTTCATTGTCAATATCAATTTTTCAATTTCAACTTCAAGTTTTCAATTTCCTCTTCAATTTTTGAGTTTTAGCATCAATTTCTCAAATTCAACTTCAATTTTTCAATTTCAACTTCAAATGCACGTAGTAGGTCCTCCTTTTCAGTTTTCCGCTTATATCTCGGAAACTATGCGTTCTAGCGATAAGACCATTCCATACAAAATTAAAGCTGACAAAATGTGCCACTAGATTAATTTGATTCAGTTTTTCGATATCTCGCATAGTTTTCGAGATATACGCGCTCAAAGTTAACTAATTGTGCTGAAGAGTTAGCTAGTCAATTAAGGCAAAAAACGTGAGGCAAAAATTTCTTTTTCACAATTAGTGAACTTTGGGCGCGGATACCTCGGAAAACTATGCAAGATAGCGAAAAATTGAATGCAGTCAACCTTATGGTACATTTTGTCAGCTTTACTTTTGCATAGAATGGTCTGATCGCTAGAACATATGTATAGTTTCCGAGATATAAGCGGAAAACCGCAAAAGGGGACCTTCTACGTGACCCCCTGCAACCCGCTCACCTCCTAGGAGTTGGGACTTTTAGTATGTTTACCTTCTAACTAGTCCAAGCAAAGTCCCGAAGTTAAAAATTGTGTTCCTTCCATTTCCTTCTACACCCCCCTTATGAGCATTCTGTATGTATAATGTATAATACGTGTCTTTAAAGTTTAAAGCAACGGTGAGTCTCGTTTTCTATTCACATATACATATTGTATCTACGATGGTTATGTTTTGAAAATTATACAAACAAACAGTATAAATGTTTTTCCATGAAAAG
This sequence comes from Lasioglossum pauxillum, assembly GCA_933228785.1. NCBI lineage: Eukaryota > Metazoa > Arthropoda > Insecta > Hymenoptera > Halictidae > Lasioglossum > Lasioglossum pauxillum. The sequence goes on from OW121699.1 coordinate 25,219,695, forward strand.
TTTGCATACAGAATGGAAATTGAGTATGGCACTCTCGAGTTCACGATAATCACGGTGCTTCGTAAAAACTGCTAACTCGTCAAGGTTCGCTGAGCGGAAGCTACGATTGCAATCTTCTTTCCTATAATGCAAGGGGAATGATCTCCAAGGAATGGAACGTATAGTTCACTCGAACATTATTATTTCGATCTTGAATATATTTCCTAGGAGTATCGATAAATTGCCTTTTGCATATTTTATATTTTGCAGAAAAGATACTATACATACGGAAATAATGTTTCTAAAGTAAACTACCGCTTTTAAAATAATTGTATTATGTTTATTTTTTCTTATATAATTATCTTAGTACAATTTAAATGATAATAATTTTCTATTAATCAATTAATAAAACACTTTATAGGCTGAAGTAAATACAACAGGGAAAAACGTAGGTACACGTATGATGTTTACAATTAGTGAAAAAAAAATAATCAAGAAGGTTATGATTAGACTGCTAATAGTGTTCCTGATTTCTCATCATTTTTCATTTCTCCAGAAATGAGAAATATTGGATTTATGATATTTGGAATATCATTAATAATATTTATCGAAATCGCATAAAACATTAACTCAATGTTTATTCCTATCCAGCATGTAGATTAGGGTGGACCTAAGCTATACGCGGAGAAGATTTTTATCGAGATACAATGCACGCAACTATCCAGTATTGTTCCTTTAGGTGAGAAAAAAATTTGTGCAAAGTTTGAGATCGATCGGATAAAAGGATGACGTGGCGCAGTTAAATTGAAAATTTTGAAAATTGTGAAATTCACCTTAGCTATGGAACACGACACATCGTTGGATTTTTCTTTTTTCTGAATGGCAATATAGAATAATTATATGAACTCCTTTAAATAAAAATAACGACGACCTTGAAATTTCGAAATACGATTTCCAAAAAATTTTTATTTTGCCATTATATTCACCTTATTGAACAGTGCAAACTCCTCTGACATTGTTTCGTACAATCACAAGTAACAGATATATTTAAATACCTACATTAAAATGTAGTATATTTTGACCGATGGTACGACATACAGTAAGGAGCATAACTGATTCCACACACTTTAAATCAGAACAACTGTTTTATGAATAGGCCAAACGACTTCAATTTCTCTGTAAGGCTAGAAGAATTAGTTTAGTAAATGATGTGTAAAAAATACGTTGAAAAAATGCATTTGGACGGAATTGTGAAAAACAATAGTAAACATTGATTTTTACAACTTTTTTAGCTGAGCCAATAACGAAAATTCAAAAGATATGTCTCGTCAACTGGTATAAATTATATACGCTTCCAAAATTTCATTGAAATTGGTTAATTGGTTTGCGAATTATAAACGGTGAAAAGTCGTAAAAATTACAATTTTTCAAGATTTTCGGCCTTTTTACCACTTTTGCTCGTTTATAATTCGTAAACCAATTAACCAATTGCAATGAAATTTCAGAGCGTATATAATTTATACCAGTTGACAACAAACATTTTTTAAATTTTCGTTATTGGGCCAGCTAAAAAAGTTGTAAAAATCAATTTTTAGTATTGTTTTTCAGAATTCCGACCAAATGTATTTTTTCAACTTATTTATTACACGTAATTTACTAAACTAATTCTTCTAGTCTTACAGAGCAATTGAAGTCGTTTGGTCCATTCAAAGAAAAGTTATTCTGATTTGTTGTTGTATGTATTCGTTCATTTCCGAAAATATGTTATAAAATAAATGAGATTCATAAGAATTTTCCTAGATTTAAATTTCTCGAGAAATGAGAAATAACCAATTACAAAATTTCTCGAGAAGGAACACTAACTGCGAATTTTATGCATTTATGGCAAAAATGTATGAATAAAAACCAAAAATATAAGTACATTAAAAGAAAAGAATGTTGTTATAGTTACTTTTATGTTACATAAGAACCCGTTCGCTAGTTATACTGATTTCAATGTATGAAATAATTTGCAATGTGATTCAACTTTTAATGTTATAGGTATATATATATACAGGGTGTCCCAAAACTCCTTCAAGTCCGGGAAATGGGAGGTTCCTTAGGTCATTTGAAGCAACATTTTCCTCTGCACCAATGTCAGCCGCGGCTTTGTTTAGGAGTTATTAACGAAAAACACTGACCAATCAGAGCGCGACTTCGACGCGCGATGGTACGAACAGCCCGGCGCGCCGGGAGACGAGCGTGGTGTAACGCCACGATGCCGCAACGAACAAGAGTTTCTCGAGATTAAGTGAATCCTCCCCGATTTGGCTGAGCTTTGGATATGTTGTCAAGACCAGGATTCTGAACAACATTTCTCTTTGGACTATTTGGCGGTCGGCTTTAGTTTACGAGATGATCGTAAAAAAAGAGAAGCAGAAACTGATTGTATTAGAAACTCACTTATTCAGCCGTAAATCCATTTGCTGCTTCGAAATGTGTGTCACTGGGTCACTCGGTGACGAACTGCACAGATGTCTTCAGGTATACGGCAGCACCGAAAGGTAAGGGACGTACGGCCAGGTCGACGAACTGCACAGCCGGTGGTAAATAGTAATAAGGCCTAAGGGATGCGCGGTCAAGTCGACGATCCAGAATTTCACTTTCACTTTCGAATCGATAAATAATTCGTATGTTTATTTCACACAGGTGCCTTGAAATTTTTCCACACTCACAATCACTGTTCACATTTGTCTACACACATAGTTATGCACTAATAATAATTGCCATATCCGCAGTCTAGTGATTAGTTTAAATATCACTATCAAAAACACAACTAATAGCAACCGTTAGCTTTGAATTGACAAATCTTTGGAGATGTTCTCTCTACCGCGGCTCGAACGACACTGATTTTCTGCAAGATTTTTCTAAAGAACTTAGGAAGGGCATTTAGCGTGTCGAAATTCGAAATGCACGCTGCAGCACGTTTACGAAAACGACGGGACGGTGAGACGAAAAACAGGATGCGAGAAGGATCGCTGTAAGATTTATGGCAAACACATGTTTAGTTTTTCCTGCAGATTGATACGCAGAGTCGATGGGTAACCGTTCGAAAACGTCGGCTGTCCTTCTTTTAGAAAGTTTCTTACGGAAGGTATAGGACAATAGGGATGCTATGCTGACCTGACATTTTTACCCCTTGCTGGGTAAAAGGACCGATGACGTTTTCGAACGGTTACCTATCGACTCTACGTACCAATCTGCAGGAAAAACTAAACATGTGTTTGCCATAATTCTTACAGCGATCCTTCTCGCATTCTGTTTTTCGTCTGACCGTCCCGTCGTTTTCGTAAACGTGCTACAGCGTGCATTTCGAATTTCGACACGCTAAATGCCCTTCCTAAATTCTTTAGAAAAATCTTGCAGAAAATCAGTGTCGTTCGAGCCGCGGTAGAGAGAACATCTCCAAAGATTTGTCAATTCAAAGCTAACGGTTGCTATTAGTTGTGTTTTTGATAGTGATATTTAAACTAATCACTAGACTGCGGATATGGCAATTATTATTAGTGCATAACTATGTGTGTAGACAAATGTGAACAGTGATTGTGAGTGTGGAAAAATTTCAAGGCACCTGTGTGAAATAAACATACGAATTATTTATCGATTCGAAAGTGAAAGTGAAATTCTGGATCGTCGACTTGACCGCGCATCCCTTAGGCCTTATTACTATTTACCACCGGCTGTGCAGTTCGTCGACCTGGCCGTACGTCCCTTACCTTTCGGTGCTGCCGTATACCTGAAGACATCTGTGCAGTTCGTCACCGAGTGACCCAGTGACACACATTTCGAAGCAGCAAATGGATTTACGGCTGAATAAGTGAGTTTCTAATACAATCAGTTTCTGCTTCTCTTTTTTTACGATCATCTCGTAAACTAAAGCCGACCGCCAAATAGTCCAAAGAGAAATGTTGTTCAGAATCCTGGTCTTGACAACATATCCAAAGCTCAGCCAAATCGGGGAGGATTCACTTAATCTCGAGAAACTCTTGTTCGTTGCGGCATCGTGGCGTTACACCACGCTTGTCTCCCGGCGCGCCGGGCTGTTCGTACCATCGCGCGTCGAAGTCGCGCTCTGATTGGTCAGTGTTTTTCGTTAATAACTCCTAAACAAAGCCGCGGCTGACATTGGTGCAGAGGAAAATGTTGCTTCTAATGACCTAAGGAACCTCCCATTTCCCGGACTTGAAGGAGTTTTGGGACACCCTGTATATATACAGGGTGGTCATTTTATCTGAAGACATTGAAATATCTCGAGAACTATGCATCGGATCAAAACAAGTGGGTAATGTAAGTTGTTCGTCGCGAAGGGGGGACATCCATTGATACCAAACTCGACCCCTCACCGCCACCCCCTGGGGAGTTGACCTAGGAGTTTTTGCATTTTGATTTACAGATGGCGCTGTAATGGACAGTAATCAAAATGGGTAAGAAATCGTTGAAAATTGGGAATATATCGAGAAATACACATCAGATCAGAAAAATAAAAGTAGACGTATTTGATATTTCTAAAACTGCTATTATATATTATTATAATATAATATATCTGTGGCTGTAATGAAGAACGCCGCATGTCACATATTTTCACTTTCGACATATTGCCGTTTAAAGTTTGGATCACTAATTTCTTGTTCTAGTCATGTTTCCTTGTTTTCTTTTCGAAGTATAAGTGTATATTTCTTTCATTTTTCATGATATTGCATATTTGTATAATTAACGTAAATAGTAATAGGAATAATAGTAATAATTGACAACGCTTTAGGTAAAACGACGCAAGTCCACAAGACTTGTGTTGTTCTTCTAGACCTAAACTTATTTATATCGATCGTATTCTTGTTAATAACAATTATTAATGATATCGGCGCTACGGTTCGATCGTTAAATACAAAAAAAACAAAAAATTAACTAAGAAATTTTGCTAATTTTCAAGTAAACCGACGTTTCGGTCACTGATTTGGACCATTTACAAGATTATATTGAATTGCGTATGTAAGAGAAAATAAAAACAATTTATACATAATGACATACAATTTTCAAAAGTAGTAACTATTAAAAGTTTAAATGTACGGGAAACAAATTTAATTTTACAATTTTTCACTCACTTGCTTAGGTGTGATTAAGTATGATAATATGAGAATCGTAAGACTCGTGAAACACATGTGTTAACCATGTCTGTTTTCACGACACTGATCGTCTTGGCAGAGATCTAGGTTATATAGATCGATACACCGCGGTAAATTCAAAAAATCATAATGTGTCTTTAAAATCACCTAGTGAAAATATCATAATGGTAAAAACACAATTTAATGACATTCAATTATAACTGAAATCAAATTTCATACAACATTGTATGTGTTATATATTTACTTTGGTTAACCAGTAAAGGAAATAAAGGAAAGTATGTTTTTGTATCTTTCCAATAGAGCAAGAAGCTAGAGCAATTAGTTTACTACAGGATGTGAAAAGAAATTTTTTCAAAAATTGCAATTTATCGGAATTGTAGAAAAAATACTAAAAGTTGCATTTTACTTCTTTTTTTATGCAGGCCTATATTGAAAATTGAAAAAATACGTTTCGTAGATCTGTGGCAATTATATGCACTTTGAAAGTTTTATAGAAATCGGTCGATGCGGGAAAATACGGCAAGCATTGAAAGATGTAAGAATCCTTAGATTTATTGTAGTTAGAGGCCGATAATCGTGAAAATCTGCAATTTTTTTATTTTTTAAAACATTAAACGTTCGTAGCTCATTGCAACGTCGACCGATTTTGACGAAATTTCAGATCTACAAAACGTATTTTTTAAATTTTCAATATAGGCCCACATAGAAAGTTGTAAAATTCAACTTTTAGTATTTTCTCCATAATTCCGATCAATTGCACTTTTTGAAAACATTTCTTTTCACATCCTGTAGTAAACTAATAGTTCTAACTTTTCCTACAAAAGTTCAAATCGTATAGTACAATATTAAAAAAGTTATCGTCTTTTTAAGAGCGTCCGAATATTTTTCCGAGTCACTGTATACAGGGTGAGTCCGAAGAAACAGAACACCTAAATATCTCCGTTACTTTTCGTTGTACAAAAAAACTTCTTAGGACACAGTTACATTGTTTGAAGGACCACATGTAACGGTGTAAGGGAAAAAATTTTCAATGTCATTTTTTTACAAGATTTCAGGTTCATTGATATTTTTTAAAATGGAATGACGTATTTTTTAATACATCAATCGATGCAGCTGGACATTCGTTATAAAAAAGTACTAACCCATGTATGTCGAAAAGTTAGTAGATCAGGAGATATTTCACTTTAAATAACTCTAAAACACCATTACTGTCGTACCAAGACGTTAGCGTTTACTTGCTAGTGTAAATTGAAGAGCTGAAATTGAAATTGAAAACTTGACGTTGAAAATGAAATTGAAGATTTGAAATTGAAAAATTGATGTTGATATTGAAAAATTGAAATTGAAGAGTTGAAGTTGAAGTTGACGGGTTGATATTAAAATTGACGTTGAAATTGAAAAATTAAAATTGAAGAGTTGAAATTGAAGTTGAAGGGTTGATATTGAAATTGAAGTTGAAATTGATAAATTGACGTTGAAATTGAAGAGTTGAAATCACCGAAGTGAAATTGAAAAATTGAAGTTGAAATGGAAGAGTAGAAATTGAAGTTGAAATGCAAGTGTAGAAATTGAAGTTGAAATGGAAAAGTAGAAATTGAAGTTGACATGCAAGTGTAGAAATGCAAGTGTAGAAATTGAAGTTGAAATGGAAGAGTTGTAATTGACGTTGAAATGAGTTAAAATTGAAGTTGAAATTAAAGTTGAAAATAAATTTAATTTTTTTTTTAAAAAAGCCCGCTTAGAGGGATTGTTGAAAGAGAGGGATTGTTGTCTTTTTGTCGCTAAATTGGCACAACTGTCGTCTTTATTCACGCGGCCTTTGAGCGTCACTTGTCATTTAGTTTGTTTACAGTGCGCCATTTTGTCAGTCCATATCAATTGTGTTTTGCGATTTTTACAATGGATAAAAATATCGAACAAAGAATCTGTCTTTTTACATAAGGCTTACGGTGAATGGACTTTATCAAAAACACGTGCGCATGAGTGTATTTAAAAGCGGTCGAGATGTGGTGGATGATTTGCCTCGCTCTGGTCGATAACGCACCATCTCGCAAGTCTATCATTGTGAACGAATTTCTGGCTAAAAACTCAACAAATCTTATCGAGCAGCCACCGTATTCCCCTGATATAGCTCCGGCCGACTTTTTTCTTTTTCCAAAACTCAAATTACCACTTCGAGGCACCCGTTTTCAGTCGATAGATAACATAAATGACAATTCGCGGCGAGTACTGAAGTTGATTCCAAAAAATGCGTTTAGAAAATGTTTTGATGATTGGGTTATAGTCGTCGGCATAAGTGTATTATTTCGAAAGGGGCGTACTTTGAAGACGATACAATAAATTTCGATGAATAATATATATTTTGTGTTTCATTGACCAATTCCCGGTACTTTTTTGACAGAATGTATACCTCAATCGATTGTCCGACGACGCAGCATGTTCGTGAGAGAATGATGAGAAATGACTGAGAATAACAAACATCCCGACACGACGATGTTGTCTTGTAAATATGGATATTGCCCCTAATCTGGTCACGAAGTGGCGAAAGATTAATTTATCGAGCATATTAGCACTATCTCTGAAGGTTTAGTCATTCCGAGCAACCTCTGTATTTCACATTTTTCTCACATCTATTATTTTCCAAGATCAGAAAAATATTTCATATCATCAAATGTGTGTTTCCTGTTTTGAACTTTGGGAGAGCTATGTTCATCTGCAACACGCGGAAACGAGTAGCTATAAAAATATGTAGTGAATATTTCGATTGTCTGCATTATATGACTGCTAAGCAGAGCTGGGGAGAATAGTATTTGAAATAGTAAATAGTAAATAATCCCATTTATTTTACAGTATTTGTACAACTTTGAAAATAAAATATTTTATTTGATGCAGTAATTTTTGGAAACAAAATATTTTATTTGATACAGTAATTTTTGAAAATAGTATTTTATTTTAAGAATATTGAAAATATTTGGACTTTGTCTTTATTTTCAAATTCAATTGTAAATATTATTGCTCAAAATAATGGTTCACATTCAATAGATATTGCGAACCTTTGAAACTTCATTTACTATTGAGTTTAAAATCTCGATTTCGTGATTTATTCGATTTTTCTGAACACGCAAGCGACTATATGTATAATTGCTACTGTTAGCCATCCGAAATGGAAATTACGATGGATTCCGAAAGACTTAAATAAAGAAAAACGTACTTTTATCAAAGGAACCGTATTCAATGCTTTGAAACAGCTAGCAAATCCAGATTCAGAGTCACGACCTCAATTACTTTCACAAAACAAAGAAGTAGATGACTTTTTTCCCTTTATGGAAAAATAAACAAATGATATCAGTCATACAAACATTGCAGAATTAGAATTATTTCAATATTTGAGCGATAGTGATACACAGATTGAAAGTATTGCAAAGTACAAATACATGAAAACAGTATTTTTAAAATACAACACAAAATGCTGGAATAATTCTGCGTCCTCGAAGGAGCACCCTAACAGATGAGAATTTGGAACGCTGCACCTTGTTGTATGCGAATAGCAGCAGTCAAACAAAAAAATAAAACGAAAATGTGGCAAATGATATAGCTGCTTATATTATGTACCATTTCTTCTTTAAATTATTACTACAATAAGGAATATTAAATACGTAATGCGATTTCTGAAAGTATTAGGCATAACGACCCGAAAATAAAATATTATATTTTTCTAACAAATAAAATCTGTTAAAGGTTTAAAATACATCAAAAGTAGATTGAATGTCAATTAATAAATTACCACAACTTCGTATGGTATACAAACAGTGGGAACTTGTTACTTGGATTTTCCACGGTTCATATTTACCGCCAAATATTGATCGGCCAATGGGTCGATCGATGTTTTCTGATTCATTGCCTTTTCAAATTCTAACGTTTGTCCTCAGTTCGTATATCACAGGCATGGAATCAACATGTGTTATAAAGTTGTAAAGAGTTGAAAATAATTTATTCACTTAGCAAGTAGGTTTGTTTTTTCTTAGAACATTTGGTTTTTTATGCGGAAGGCAACATAAATGACACTTTATATTAATTTAATAATTTTTACAGACGCAATTATATGAACATTTTTCTTGAAAATGGTCTAAATAGTTGACCGAAACGTTGAAAATTTTGTGGTAATTTGCGAAATTGCTTAAGTAGTAGCATCAGATCGAACCAGTGCGCTGAAAACATTAATATACGTTATTAACAAATTGTCGATCGAGATCATGGAAACAGTTATTCTATTTTGTGTTTCAGATTATTAAAATAGAAATATTTTACTTTGTGTTTCAGATTATTAAAATAGAAATATTTTACTTTGTATTTCAGATTATTAAAATAGAAATATTTTATTTTATGGATGAAATTGTTAAAATAGAAATATTTTATTTTGAGGTTCAGATTCTTCAAATAGAAGTATTTTATTTCGAGGTTCAGATTGTTCAAATAGAAATAATTTATTTCGAGGTTCAGATTGTTCAAATAAAATACTATGTTCTTTAAGCAAAATAAAATCTAAAATATTAAATAGTATTTCAAATATTTTTTCGCCAAATAATGGCCACCTCTGTTGCCAAGATCTATTATTACAATTGACAACTATCAATTGGATGATGTCCTTGTTAAGGTAACATCAGGTGAAAGTATTAAATCGCACGATTGCCTTACTCAAGAATGTCGAAAAAAGCAAACGTGGTATTCCTTTTGTTTTCAGTTTTGAGCATACAGTGTTTTGTCGTTAAAATTGCGTAACTCGGAAAACATAGCGAGACGCTTTGGAGCAGCAGAAATTTCGATATCCGCATTGGTTAACAACTCGTTACAGCCTTGCAGTTTGAAACAAAGCTGCGTAGTCCCGAGTAAGCAAAATTATGCATCATAAGCACACACACACACACATTTACATATTTGTCTGGCCACATGCCACATGGGCATACGTCCTATGTACTATTATAACGTAATGTACCCAATGTACAATATATGCTGCATGTATAAGGTTCGCTTATTTTGGCTGTTTCCCTGTTTCATTGGTAAAGGGGTTGACAAAAACACGATGAAACGAAGGAAGCAATATTTTTTGGCACCTGGCGCATACTGGGCTCGATTGAAGAAGCACGCGACATTTTTGAATAATTCTTAAACCACTGAAGATAGTGCAATGAAATTTGAACTGAATATATAAAAAATAATTCCTTCTCAATGATTTTTAATTTAATATATTTCACATTTGTTCAACCGTTTTTATTAATTTAAAACAGTTTTATAAATTATTTATTATACAGGGTCATCCGTTTTTAAACGGACAAACGTAAACCAGCTATAAAGAACCCCAAATGGAACAAGTTTTACCCCTGCCACTTTTTTTGTTTCGGCCTTGATTTCTAGAAAATTGCAAAAAACCATAATTTTTTTAGTTCACATAAACTTGAATATCTCGGGACTCCAGTGATGAATCTTGATGATTTTTCCTTTGTTTGGTTTAAAATAAATAGGGGCATCTTTTTTGTTAACAAAATATTTTTGTATGACCTTCGGATCTTTGTTTTTTTGGCATAGGGCAAAATTGCAATTGATTTCTAGAAATCAAGGCCGAAACAAAAAAAGTGGCAGGGGTAAAACTTGTTCCATTTGGGGTTCTTTATAGCTGGTTTACGTTTGTCCGTTTAAAAACGGATGACCCTGTATAATGTATTTAATATTTTCGCTATTTAATGTAAATAGATAAAATGTTTAAGTTTTAAATTATTGAGAAAAAGTTAAGGCCGAAAATCTTGAAAAATTGCAATTTTTACCACTTTTGACCGTTTATAATTCGTAATCCAATTAACCAATTTCAATGAAATTTTCAGATAGTATATAATTTATATCTTTTTAAAATAGTTATTACAAAGAATAATCTCCGTTATTTATAATAGTATGGAAAAATGTTATGAACAAAATTTGCACGGTTCAGAGGGGGACATGTTGTGGCACAAACATTTTCTGCGTGGGTGGAGGCATAGATGAGATTTCAAGGTCGCCTTGATTTTTTTAAACAGAATGTCCTTTTTTTATACCATAGATGGATAGAGTATCATATTCTGAGTATAAAAGTGTTGACCTTCGTATATCCTAAACCTAATAGTTAACGACATATTATCAAAAGAAGAAAGACAATTATTTCGATAATACCTCGTTAACTATTAGAATTAAGACATATGGAGGTCAATACATTTTTACTCAGAATTCGGTAGTCTATCAATTCATGATACAAAAAGCAGGTCTTTCGATTTAAAAAAATCGAGGTGACCTTGAAATCTCCTTTATACCTCCACCCACGCAGAAAATGTTTATGCCACAACATGTCGCCCTCTGTACCGTGCAAATTTTGTTCATAACATTTTTTCATATTATTACAAATAACGACAATATTCAAAGTGGACATAGTTATTGCCCCACCCTGTATATTATTTAAATTTTATGTGTATACTGTTTTCTTATTATAGTGTATATTGTGTGTTTATTATTATTATTTAGTATTTACTTAAGTAAATACGAAAATATAGCGAATGCGAACATGCAGGATGTGAGAAATGCTGCGATTTTCGCGTCCGCGCGATGGCCATTTTTCCGTAAATCAACTATAAAACACGGAGTCAGTAGTAGTCAGATCCAATTTTTTTTTTGCATCTTAATCAGAAAACTTCAAAGAATACAATGGCACAGAAATGAACACCGGGACGCACCCGGAAGTATAACGAAATCATTACCAAAGTCTTAGAATCATCAAGAAAGTGACTCATCGTTGGTTATCTTTAAATATTAATAATTACAAACATGTATATGGCACAAAAGTGAATTTCTTTGAAAAGTTTACCGCATACTTAGCTAAAAACACTTCTATAAAAGAAAAATCTGTTAGTCTATGTAAATAAGGTAACAATTACTAATAGGTGAATTCGTTGAGAAATGAAAGCGGGTTAACGGAACTTCAACTTCCGACAAATTTCCGTGCTTAATGGATACACGAATGGGAAAACGAATGATGGGAGATTGTTCCTCAGACATTCAACTAACTCAAGCCACAAAAATTTTACAATTTATGTAAAATTTTTAAAATTAAATTTTGACCGCTGAAATCGGGCAAATACCCCACTGTGCGACGCGGATGTCTTCGGACAATAATATTTTGAAAAAGGACTCGAACAAGGAAATAATTTTTGTCACATTACATAGAGGAAGGTTCACTGAAAAGATCCTTACTTGTTAAAAAGTGAACCCTCCTGGGACCTGAAAGATAGCGCATGTCAAAGATACACATTTTTAACGATTATTTCCATTTTGCTCAGTATTTTTTAAAAATAGTTATATATCACAATTGTCAATGAAACGTATGATTTCTTATGAATAAAGTGTGTATTTTGATGTAGAAAAAAATTCCGGGCAAGAAGTTAATCACAGTTATCATGACAGTTTAAGAATGAACAGCCAAATTATGTAGGGAAAATCGATATTCGAAACTGTCTAACTTCATGCGTGTATCACAACTGGAACTGCTATTGCATTTGATTAATTTTATCATTTTCGTGGTCGGTGGACATTTAGAAATCGATCAATCAATTGAAAAAGTATCAAAATTTGAAAGTAGATTTTTTCGCAAAATGTCACGTGCTTCTTCAATCGAGCACACAGTGTGGCGGTTCTATTCTGCTGAGCGAGTATTCGTATTGGACTCGCGAAAACCTATTATAAACGTCCACTTAAAGTTAAAACTCACTTAGAATTTATTAATGTCAACATGTATTTCACAGTATAATTAGACCATGTTGGATTCATCAAGTCTTATGTTAAACTGATAAAGAATAAACATACAAATAATGTACCTACTGTTCTGAGCGGTTAGCACAAAGTGCCACCTAAATTAATTGTAAACTATTTGGTATATACAAAAAATGGTTGAAACGAAAGTTATATGATTCGAAGAGTAACATGCAATGTAATAATTGTTTTCTTTTCTGTTTTGCTATTTTGTTGAGCTACAATATAAAGGTCACCTTGAGCCTTTATTGTAAAGGGTACATTTTAACCTTGCGATTGAAGCAACAATCAAATCTCCGGCAAAAAATCTGCAATTAAAAAACAAAATGGGTTCCACAATTTAAAAGAAATACACCATTTTCGCTAATGCTTATTGATAAAAGATAATGAAATCGAATTTCAGAAAAGATTGGTCGATTTTGGTCCGACGTTTTTCTCAATTTTTCGAAAACCCTATGTTCTACGAAAAAAGTAATACGACATAAAAGATGCAGCCTGTCCAGATCTATAGGTTTTGTTTAACATCTTTTTCGATGCGGTAACCGATCTTTCCCGTTATTCGATCGAGCTCAAACTATGCATTGATTTTTTTTTAATTATTTGGAACAACTCTAAGGGGTGCCGTAAAAGAAATTTTGACAAACAATTTATACGAGAGTAAATAAGAGCCTACCCTAATGCTCAGATACCAACCGAACCAAATACTTTTCGTTTATGGATTCCTTACCAGAAATGCCTGTAGAATTCAATGTTGATAAAGGATTTTTCACATAAATACAAGACTGGTGCGTATAAAGTACCCGCGTCAGCTCATTTTCAAACTTTAATAAGTGCTTACAACTATTAAAAAATACAAAGATATATATGTAATTGTTTACGTGGATATACATGTATACATATAGAATATAGAGGAAAATCCCCTGCAGCTTTTGACTTGAACTCAAACTTTCTCGCACGTTTAGTTTTCACGCAATACCTTATTTTTTATCAGAATCTTGCATTTTTATAATAACCGACATTAATCGAAAACTGTGCGTGATAGAGAAATTATTTTTTCGGATCTGACTTTAGAATGAAAAACTCTATAAGAGTATTACCCAGTGAATATTGCAAAATATGAAAAAGGTTCTAACTTGTAGGACTGTATAAAAAATTATTTATGCTGATTGACTTATCAAAATCATATGCTATATTAAAATTAAGGTAAAACTTACGTTTAGGGGAGGCAGCTCCGATGACCTTGACCTTGACATATGTTGTAGAGGACAACATTCTGAACAACTTTTGTCATTACAACTACCCGGTGCTCGGTCTTAGTTTTCGAGGTATTTGCGAAAAACTATTGCGAATAAGGTATTTTCGTATGCGTGGTCGCCCCCATCACTTAACCCTAACTAATTCTCATCGCATAATCTTTTTATTCTAGAGGGTGTCCCAAAATTCGTGAACTTCCCGAAAGGGGGTGGTTCCTGAGACCTTTTCAAGCGACATTTTCCTGTGCAAAAATGTTATCCGCGGCTTGGTTTAGGAGTTATTAACGAAAAACACTTACCAATCAGAGCGCGACCTGGACGCGAGTTGGCACAGTCGGCCCATAGACAGTTGACGCTCTGATTGGTCAGTGTTTTTTGTTAATAACTCTTAAACCAAGCCGCGGATAACATTTTTGCAAAGGAAAATGTTGCTTCAAATGATCTCAAGAACCTCCCATTTCCGGCTGTTGAAGAAATTTTGGGACACCCTGTATATAGCCGTCATACAAAATTTGAACTGGTAATGGAAAAATTATGCGATCAGAATTAGTTAGGATTACGTGGTGGGGGGCGGAGAGGGCCGACCGTCAGGCCGGCCCGACCACGCATGCGAAAATCTAGAAGTAGTCTTTCAAAATTGATATCTCACCCTATGTAGAGTGACACTCTGTTCTTATCCCCACAACGTCTTTACAAACAGAAAAAAACAGATGCCGCCCGGAACAGGCTTACGTTGCCACGGAGCATGCAAGAATACGTAAAATTCAAATAAAGAATATCTCGAAAACTAAGAGCGAGCACCGGGTAGTTGTAACGACAAAAGTTGTTCAGAATGTTGTCCTCGATAACATATGTCAAGGTCAAGGTCATCGGAGTTGCCTCCCCTAAACGTAAGGTTTACCAAAATTAATTTCAAATTTATCAATCACGGATGTAAGAATTAATTGTGATGAATTATTAGTTTTTGAAAGGCCTCCTTTAACAAACGTTCAAAATATTACACATAAAAATGTTTAAACAAATGCCTAATCTAAATTGTAATAATAACTGGTCATAGTAATTTTTATACCTTGCATTAAGCAGGTTATTTGAGATTGCAACGTTTCATGTGTTACTTTCATGAGACATATCGTCTTTCTTTACGGTTTTGCTGCTAATGCACTATTGAACATATACTTGGAATCTGCGGATAGAGCGAAGCAATGTCGTTAAGTAAGATCAGGCAATACGCATCTTCAATCTTTTACTATACAGTTAAACTCTTCACGATATTTACACATTCATAATGCCTAGGCTAGGATTGCATTATTTATGAATTTAGTATAATTTTGATAAATTCTAGTCATATGTTCGTTTATTCTCTGACTTAAAGGAACCGCAAAGATTAACTTCCCCTTGTTACAATTCTTTACTTTAAGTTTAAGTAAATGTTATGTAATACGACAAGGGCAGAGGTGGGCATTATTTGGCGAAACAAATATTTCAAATATTATTTAATATTTTAGATTTTATATATATATTAGAGGACGCAGAATTCCAAATTCTAATCTGTTAGGGTGCTCCTTCGAGGACGCAGAATTATTCCAGCATTTTGTGTTGTATTTTAAAAATACTGTTTTCATGTATTTGTACTTTGCAATACTTTCAATCTGTGTATCACTATCGCTCAAATATTGAAATAATTCTAATTCTGCAATGTTTGTATGACTGATATCATTTGTTTATTTTTCCATAAAGGGAAAAAAGTCATCTACTTCTTTGTTTTGTGAAAGTAATTGAGGTCGTGACTCTGAATCTGGATTTGCTAGCTGTTTCAAAGCATTGAATACGGTTCCTTTGATAAAAGTACGTTTTTCTTTATTTAAGTCTTTCGGAATCCATCGTAATTTCCATTTCGGATGGCTAACAGTAGCAATTATACATATAGTCGCTTGCGTGTTCAGAAAAATCGAATAAATCACGAAATCGAGATTTTAAACTCAATAGTAAATGAAGTTTCAAAGGTTCGCAATATCTATTGAATGTGAACCATTATTTTGAGCAATAATATTTACAATTGAATTTGAAAATAAAGACAAAGTCCAAATATTTTCAATATTCTTAAAATAAAATACTATTTTCAAAAATTACTGCATGGAATAAAATATTTTATTTTCAAAAATTACTGTATCAAATAAAATATTTCGTTTTCAAACATTACTGCATCAAATAAAATATTTTATTTTCAAAGTTGTACAGATACTGTAAAATAAATAAAGCTCTGATTTGTTACAGGATTTCAAAGCAAATTCGGAAACGTATCATAACATTGAAAAAATTGCTTTTTGCATTTTTTTTTACAAAAATTTGCGATAATCACGTGAAAGTTCATTTGGAACTATGTATACGTGATAAAAACATTTTCGATCGGACAGCTAATAACACAGTAATGTGCAATATACTGATCGCGATTCGTGTTCTTCACCCTGTATAATTTAAGAAAATAAGTCGATATTCCGTGCTCGATTTTCGGACCTCAAGCTTTTCCTTGAAAGAAACCTACGTAATTCTTAGAAAACGGGAAATCGCTAACTTGTAATATGTTTGGGCAACAATTGTACAAAAAGGGTGCTTACTAAATATACAGGGTGTTCATTTTAATACTTTCCAGCCGAATATCTCGGGAAGTATGAAAGATATTAAAAAAGTGTAAAACTAAGGATTTCGAAGAGGAAAAAAGGGGGCAGTATCAGTTTTTTATTTGGGTGGCGTTTTCAAGGTCATTTGAAGTCAACTTCGTTTTTTCAAATGGAAACCTGCGGATAAAACAGTGCCCGGATAAAAAAAAGTACCCTACGAAAATTGCTGGTCTTTTTACGTACAATAAGATCTCATAATAAAAAATATAGGTTTCCATTTGAAAAAACTGATACTGCCCCCCTCATTCCCCCTCGAAATCCTTGGTTTTACACTTTTTTAATATCTTTCATACTTTTCGAGATATTCTGCTGGAAAGTTTTCAAATGAACACCCGGTATAACTGCTTAACAATTTTACAATGTGCCCGCTTATGTTTTATTTTCAGATCGACAACGAACATTTGCAATCATCTAATACTTTCAGAGAAAACTGAACAGATATTCTTGTTTTGACTTCTATCGCTGCTTCTTACTACTCGTTGATTGTAAAATGAGTTGCACCTGTTCTTTATTTGCACTCGTTTCATGTTACATACAGTGAGTGTAAAAAGTATTCGCACGCCCTTAAAATAGAATAATTTTTTTATAATTCTACCAAAAGACCTGATTTTTTATAATCAATTAGAAGCATTGATTTACGAAGTGATATGCAAAAAAGATTTTTAAAAAATTATAACCTTCAAGGTTATATGCAATAACAAAAAAGGCATTTTTTAAAACTTTCTTATTTGGGCCCTTATAAAATTTAAAATATATGTTTTGTAAATCTAACAAATTATAATTTTTTAAAAATCCTTTTGCATATCATTTCGTAAACCAATGCTTCTAATCGATTATAAAAAGTCAGGTCGTTCGGTAGAATTATAAAAAAGTTATTCTATTTTAAAGAGCGTACGAATACTTTTTACATTGATTTAAGAAAGATAATGTATGTTTATAATTAATGCAATATTGAAAAGATAACATTTTCATAAATTTTCGGACTCAAGATTTACTGTACATACATATATAACTTTTGAAGGTGCATGAATATTATCGCGTACGCATATCAAATCGCTTCTGGTAGAGGGAAGCTGATCGTGAGAGATATAGTCACATTAATGTGAACTTTCACCAATGCTGTTACGTTACTCTAATATGTTTCTTTGTACATTCTTTCCTTCCAGCCGTTGAATGAATGTAGTCTCTGTAAAAAATCCCGCCCCCTCCACTCTCTCCCTCGCGCGTACGCGCTATCTCGTTCTCTCCGTTTTTCTTCAAGCATTATTACATTGAGGACTATAATATCAATATCAATATAAATTTATTTGCAGTTTAGGAATTACTATATTCATGTAACACATTGAAGCAAGAAAGTATTATTTACCCTACTTCCTCATTCGGAGACTTAAGATTTTCCACATTGGTTTTAGTATTCTTATAAAGTAAGTATCATTTCATATATTACTTTAAAGAATTTTATATATACCCGTTAAAATAAAATAAACTATTCATATTTAATAATTTTCATATTTAATAATATGAGGTAATATAATGTTTATAGAATAATTGCGCGATCAATCATTTTTAATGCGGAAGAATGTGAATGATAAAAATGAATGAAAGAAATAATAAGCATTTGTACAATCATGTACACTGTTATGAAACTTCGATAATTCTCTGATGACCATTGCGTCGGTAGAGTTCCCTACAAAACAAGTGTAGTAATGAGAAATATCCTCAAAGTAGTCGTGTGTCATTTCCTGTTTGTGTAGGCCGATGTACAGTTATTTTTCAATTGTCAGTAGAAGGTACAAATGCACAATATGATCATAGGCACTTACTGTGTACTTCATACTTATTCCCATGAAACCGATTTTTTCTAACTTAAATATATCAGGACATAATACATACAATGTTATAGAGGTTCTTCATTTTAAATCGCTTTAAACTAATTAAATTCTTCGTGTCTCTAATAAATATTTGAAAACAATGATATATTTTACAATATATTAATTAGGATAAAAATATCGAAATGATTTATCTTCATTTCTTGAAAACGTTATTTCATTTCGATGTGTATAATGTAATGTATTCATTTCTGTATATAAGTTTCTTAATGTTTTTTTATAGAGAAGGCCGTGGTGAACCTAACATTAGGTTAATATAATATTATAACTAGAGTTATTAATAACTAGGTTATTGTTCCTCCCTCGATTTTCGATTTTCGGGGTCATTACAGTAACTTCCCTATGAATCGGGAAGTTAAAAAATTGTTGAATACATTCATTTGTTAATTACAATTTAATTAGTTAGTTAATTAGGATTGTATATCTATAATTTAAATATCAAATTAAATAACTTATTTCATAAACTTAATCACGCGTGTATAGGCGTGGCAACATATAAAAAAATACTCTTGTACAATTATAAAATTCATAGTATTCCCAGTCAGTCAGGCCTGCCCGAGCAGTGGGCCCACAGTGTGCTCGATTGAAGAAGCAGAAGAAGTGACATTTTGCGAAAAAATCTACTTTCAAATTTTGATACTTTTTCAATTGACATCGATTTCTAAATGTCCACCGACCACGAAAATGATAAAATTAATCAAATGCAATAGCAGTTCCAGTTGTGATACACGCATGAAGTTAGACAGTTTCGAATATCGATTTTCCCTACATAATTTGGCTGTTAATTAAAGTGTCGTGATAACTGTGATCAACTTCTTGCCCTGAATTTTTTTCTACATCAAAATACACACTTTATTCATAAGAAATCATACTTTTCATTGACAATTGTGATATATAACTATTTTTTAAAAATACTGAGCAAAATGGAAATAATCGTTAAAAATGTGTATCTTTTACATGCGCTATCTTTCAGGTCTCAGGAGGGTCCACTTTTTAACAAGTAAGGATCTTTTCAGTGAACCTACCTCTATGTAATGTGACAAAAATTATTTCCTTGTTCGAGTCCTTTTTCAAAATATTATTGTCCGAAGACATCCGCGTCGCGTTATCTTGTCCGCGCTCGGACGCGCGCTACGCGCTGAATTCGTCACGTACGCAGCCTCTGAAAGTCTGACAGAACTGTGTTGAATATTTATATTTATATTACATTTTTATTTAATATTAATTTATATTTTGCAGTAAATAAGTCAGTCTTTCATCTCTGATATTTTGACTGCGTTGTGTTTGACAAATTCTTTTCGACAGTGCATAAGTTACATTGTAATTGTTTACGCGCATCAATCTTCAAATCTTTACGTTTTGTTTTGTCGACGTAAATTGTGGATTGAAATAGAATCACTGTCAGTCAGAGCAGAACTATCAGCCTGTGCAGTAATGTGATTCCGAAATTATTTTCAGTTATATGCGTTTTATGTTCATATTATTTAATATAACACATCAAGTAAGATAATACATATCAATTATATTTCATTTTTAGAACTTCATATACAGTAAGGAGCGTAACGGATTCCACACACTTTAAATCAGAGTAACTTTTATATGAATGAACCAAAAGACTTCAATTTCTCTGTAAGGCGAGAAGAATTAGTTTAGTAAATGACGTCGAATAAATAAGTTGAAAAAATGCATTTGGTCGGAATTGTGGAAAACAATACTAAAAATTGATCTTTACAACTTTTTTAGCTGGCCCAAAAACGAAAATTTAAACTAGAGGGCTATTGTTGCTCGCTCGCTTCGCTCGCTCGCGAGTAGGGTTGTTTTTGCTCGCTCGCTTCGCGAGCTCGCGGGTAGGACTGATCTTGCGAGAGGGTTAGTGATAGGCATGGCTAGTAGGGCCTACTGATATTAATGTTTTTTATTTGATGTGTGACTCTCCAAGAGTCACACAAAGAACTTCCCGATTCGTTACTCCTTCGCCAACATCGCTAACATCGTTTTTTTTGTACTTTCATCGATATTCTCCCAAAATGTATTCTTGGGAGTAGAGATGATAAATTCACTTTTGCATTGGAATAACTTTCGATTATTCCAAACGGTAACATTAGCATCAGTTAAAAAATAATTAAGAAAAAATTTTTTTTTATGTAATTGCGTTTGGTTCTTTAGTGGAAAATTTTCGTCCTCCCTTATAAATTGCATTGTAGAATCAACTCTTTTCGAAAAAAAACTAAAAATCTAAAAAACTACTTGACCAATATGGACCAAAATCTAATCAGCTCTAAGTTACGACGGGGCACATCGATTGCATCATTCATCATCCTGATCGCGTTGTTACTTTTTCTGAAAACGTTAACGAAAAATTTGATTACATAGAAACGGCCATACGCACACACACACACACACACACACACACACACACACACACACACACACACACATACGAACATTTTGCTGAAAATAGTCTAAAATGACTGCAATGACCATGAAACGTGAAGATCTGCTAAAAAATCGATTTTCAATTTTCGGGGTAATTACAATAACTTCCCTATAAAATCGGGAAGTTAATTAAGAAAAAAATTTTTTTTATGTAATTGCGTTTGTTTCTTTGGCGGAAAATTTTCGTCCTCCCTTATAAATTGCATTGTAGAATCAACTCTTTTCGAAAAAAAGTAAAAATCTAAAAAACTACTTGACCAATATGGACCAAAATCTAATCAGCTCTAAGTTACGACGGGGCACATCGATTGTATCATTCATCATCCTGATCGCGTTGTTACTTTTTCTGAAAACGTTAACGAAAAATTTGATTACATAGAAACGGCCATACGCACACACACACACACACACATACGAACATTTTGCTGAAAATAGTCTAAAATTCCTGCAATGACCATGAAACGTGAAGATCTGCTAAAAAATCGATTTTCGATTTTCGGGGTAATTACAATAACTTCCCTATAAAATCGGGAAGTTAAAAATGTGTTTTGTCAGCTGGTATAAATTATATACGATCTGAAAATTTCATTGAAATTGGTTAATTGGTTTACGAATTATAAACGGTCAAAAGTGGTAAAAATTGCAATTTTTCAAGATTTTCGGCCTTAACAAATTTTTCTCAATAATTTAAAACTTAAACGTTATATCTATTTGAATAAATAATTATAATAATATAATAATATAGAATAAATAATTTATAAAACTGTTTTAAATCAATAAAAATGGTTAAACAAATGTGAAATATATTAAGTTAAAAATCACTGAGAGGTAATTATTTGTTTATATATTCAGTTCAAATTTCATTGCAATATCTTCAGTGGTTTAAGAGTTGTTAAAACATATCGCGTACTTTTTCAATCGGGCCCACTGTGCGGCCCCGACTTAAGTTGCTCGGGCACAATGCTGGGCCGCTCGGCCCTGAATTCTGCCCGGCACAAGCTGCCGGACTGAGCTGTGATGTCCCGTCTTTCTGCCGGCAGAATGCATACTTATGCGCGCACAACTGCCCGTCCAAAATCAAACGCGGTTGCTTACTGGATTAGTAGTAGTAGAGTAAGGAGTGGTAATGTGGCTCGTTTGTAATTTTTGATATTACAACAAAAACATGTAGCGGAGAACGTTATCATTAGTTGCGTCTATATACCGGATTTACTAAAGAAATTGACTCTAGAGCATGTATTGTTTCTCCTAATAAGAAGCGTAAGTAACCTAACCTGAAGAAAACAGAAGATTTCCGTCATCTTCTAAAAGAAATATTTCTTGCAAATTAAATGAACTAAACTATTGTATGCTGTGGAATGTACTCGATAAAAGGTACGTAGAATTGATATTGATACATGAAATTAGTTAAGAGGATAGACTCGTTTTTCCAGGATTGCTAGGGTGCGGAATGCGCGTTCTCATTTCTCGATAATATAAAGATGGGGTCTTTCAGTAGTCAAAAACGCTAGATGAAAGATCGATCTAGGCCGTGATCGCCCTCAAAAGTCCTAGTTTTTCGTTTACGAGGCGTAATTTGCATTAGTCGGCAGAATAATTTCCACTATTCGGAAGCATGCAGCTGCACATGCAGCTATTTTCATAAAGCTGCGACAGCTACACGAATAATGCACATTACTTCTGGTAAAAGTAAAAGTAAGACTTTTGATGGCGATCGCGGCCTAGATCCATCTTTCATCTAGCGTTTTTGACTACTGAAAAACCACATTTTTATATTATCGAGAAATGAGAAAGCACATGCCGCACCTTGTAATCCTAGAAACGAGTCTACTTAATCTACCCTTAATCCTTGATATTTTCAAAGGTGAAGTACCGTGGTAAATTTTTTTTCACGGAATAAAATTGAATCAGCGTAAAATTGTGCATAGTACGATTTTGCAATATTTTGTCAGAAACATTACGAATTACTGAAGGAAATATGGAAAAGGGTACCCGAGTACCGGGTTGACTACACAAGGGTTAAATACATACTAATTTGTATAATTGTACCAAACGACCTAATTTCTTATAATCAATTAGAAGAACAAACAAGATTTTCCAAAAATTATAATTTACAAGGTTACATGCAAAAATGTAACAGGCATTTTTTAAAACTTTTTTATTCGAGTCCTTAATGAAAACTTAAAATACATGTTTTGTAGATGTTAGTTATACACATGTTGAAAATTTCATCGAGATCGGTTAACGCAGAAAAAAAACGACACGCACCGAAAATTGAACGATTCTGTGTGTATGTTAATCGATTTCGATGAAATTTTCGGCATGTGTGTAACTACTATAGCATATAAACATATATGTATGTTAAATTTGCATTGAGGGCCCAAATAAAAAAGTTTTAAAAAATGTCTTTTTTATTTTTTTATGTAACCTTGTAAATTATAATTTTTTTGAAAACCTTTTAAAAAATCAGGTTGTTTGGTACAATTATAAAAAAGTTATTCTGTTTTAGAGGGCGTTCGAATACTTCCGTGGTTTTTGGAAATGCTAGTGTGACAACTCTCTTAACCGAATGTGAAGTAATAATTTGTTCCTGAAGCTAATAAAGATTAACTGAATAAAACGAAAAGAGAAATTGAGTAAATGCACATAACTTTTTTCACGGTCTGAAAACTACTATTCCAGTATCGAAAATCGCGAACCTTTCTATAATTTTCTAAATAAAGATTCAACAATACATACATATTTAATTTAGTTCACTCACGCAAGCACCTTCGGTAACCCGACAATGCCGATTTTTTTCAACTTTGCAGGCTATGTAAGAGACGTTAAGAGAAGTATTGGGAAATTCTATTTTCGACCGAATTCCAGTTTTTTTAGGGTTAAATCATCTCTTGGAATATATTATTGTATTTCCATGTATATCTTTAAAAAGACTGAAATGGACAATGGAAAGATTTTTTGTTTCGCAAGACAATGCTATTACATCTCCTGTGAGTGATCTCGTATCTTATACCAGATGCGGTATCCTCGAGCCCAATGGCTGATCGCCGAGCATCACAAGAAAGTTGT
The DNA here is from genome assembly GCA_933228785.1 of Lasioglossum pauxillum. NCBI lineage: Eukaryota > Metazoa > Arthropoda > Insecta > Hymenoptera > Halictidae > Lasioglossum > Lasioglossum pauxillum. The sequence goes on from OW121699.1 coordinate 25,243,982, forward strand.
CAATAGAATTGTTAGCATCGCATTGATATTTCAAACAATAGAGTAAACAATACAGTTTTTCTTTTCTTTTCACTTGCTTTCTCTTCTATGTCCTACTATTACTCCATATCGTCAATGAAACCACTAAATACAGTTGAAATCATATCGTGTTTGGTCTTATTTTAATCAGAAAAATGCCAGAAATAAGGTGGTGAAACTTCCATAAAAAAATAATGAAAAATATATAAGTTTTACCTAAGATATAGCCGAGCCGAGATCAATCATCGCCGTCCTGTGGCGTTGACTAGCCGGCGCGGCAGTGGAATCGATAGGCACCTGACAACTACCAGATAGCACAAAGACGTCGTTAAGACGTCTGCCATTGTACGTTCAGATGTCTTAAAGATGTCCCGAATGTCCTACGAACGCCTCCTGAACGTCTTGTGTTGGAAAACCTTTCGTCTTAAAGACGTCTTTAAGACTTCCGTTTGACGTCTAGAAGACGATCGTAGGACAATCAGGAGGTCTTCAAGACGTCCCTAAGAAGTCTTAAAGGTGCATTCATGTAATTAAAATAAAAGAAGGGAAGAGTAAAAATAGATTTCGAGCAAAACGAGTTCAAAGTTAAACCAATAAATAGCTTTATTAGAAGAACGAATGTGGAATTTTCATAAAAAATGTAATAAGAATAACAATTGCCATTAAAATCACACTAGAAATAATCGACATTAAAATAATAATTACACTTAAAATCACAATAAAAATTGAAATTGTAATTGGCATTGAAATTGGAATTGGAATTATAATTGGAATTGGAATTGAAATTGGTATAAAATTGGAATTGGAATTGGAATTGCAATTGAAACTGGAATTGGAAATGGAATTGGAATTGAAATTGAAACTGGAATTGGAATTGAAATTGAAACTGGCATTGAAATCGAAATTGGAATTATAATTGGAATTGAAAATTGAAACTGGTATTGAAATTGAAATTGGATTTGAAATTAAAACTGGTATTGAAATTGGAATTGCAATTGCAATTGAAACTGGAATTGAAATTGAATTTGAAATTGGAATTGAAATTAAAACTGGTATAAAATTGGAATTGGAATTGCAATTGAAACTGGAATTGGAAATGGAATTGGAATTGAAATTGAAACTGGAATTGGAATTGAAATTTAAATTGAAATTCAAACTGGCATTGAAATCGAAATTGGAATTATAATTGGAATTGAAAATTAAAACTGGTATTGAAATTGAAATTGGATTTGATATTAAAACTGGTATTGAAATTGGAATTGGAATTGCAATTGAAACTGGAATTGGAATTGGAATTGAAATTGAAATTGAAATTGAAATTGAAACTGGAATTGGAATTGAGATAGGAATTGGAATTGGAATTGAAATTGAAACTGGTATCGAAATAGAAATTGGAAGTGAAATTGAAATTGGAATTGAAATTGAAACTGGTATTGAAAATGAAATTGAAATTAGAATTATAATTGAAATTGATATTGAAACTGGTATTGAAATTGAAATTGGAATTGAAAATTGAAACTGGTATTGAAATTGGAATTGGAAGACAAATTGAAATTGGAATTGAAATTGGAACTGGTATTGAATATGAAATTGAAACTGGGCTTGGAATTGAAATTGAAATTGAAACTGGAATTAAGATTGGAGTTGGAATTACAATTGAAACTGGAATTGGAATTGGAATTGGAAGTGTTATTGTTGAAGTGAATATATATATATATATATATTTATTTATTATGTACTATTATGATGTAACAGTATATAATATAATATAACAGTATTGTAATATAAATGTATACTCTTAATTTCTATACACTCTTAAACAGATCATAACTTCTTAAATATTGGAATTGTAAGAAAATGTTAGACAATACGTGCTATCCACGTGTTCTATTTTATCGACATGTACCTATCTATGCGTAGTTCGTTGGTGTGTGTGTGTGACGCGCGCTTGTTGCGTATTTCTTTTGTTGAGATGATTTGCAGTGTCCTTTACGCCGCACAGTGATCTAAAACGCGAAATTTAGTGACATTTTGGTATAACTTTTAAGCTATGAAAGATATCGACGTGAAATTTGGGGTGTAGGTTATTAACATGTAATCTTTTTTAATAGTGTATAATGCGGTATACTTTTCGTTTATTTAATAGCTTTTTTGACTATTTTTTAAACATATTTACAAATTTAACAACTTTTAGCAAATATTTTTGAAACGGAATACATTCTTAGTCAATATATTATTCTTCTAAATTTTTGAGAAATCGCTATTTGAATAAAATTTGTTTTCTGATTTTCCAAAGCCTCCGGAGAAAAATCTGATCCTTATAAATGCACAATCTATGGTACCTGTATAAAGCACAAAGTGAAATGTAAACAATAATAAATATAATAAATTCAGATTTGTACGGAACGCCTCCGTTTAGAGAATTATACTTAATTCTCCTTGTATATTAATATGAACTGTATTAAACGATGGTAATACTGAACTAATGCATAAAGTATACTTAGGTACGCACTAAATATAAACTGCACAAAACAAAATTTAAACTAGAGGGCTATTGTTGCTCGCTCGCTTCGTTCGCTCGCAAGTAGGGTTGTTGTTGCTCGCTCGCTTCGCGAGCTCGCGGGCAGGACTGCTCTTGCGAGAATGTTAGTGGTACGGCATGGCTAGTAGGGCACACAGCTATTAATGTCTTTTATTTTGTGTGTGACTCTGCACGAGCCACACAAAGAACTTCCCGATTCGTTAGTTGCTGTATATTATTATCATTATTTATTAAGTGTACGTTTTAAGAAGATTATACGTTTTCAGAGAAATTCAATAGTTTTCTACTTATCAAAATGTTTGCTATATGGCGTCGCATTAAACCAATATCGTATGCTCGTTGCTCGCTTGGTTCCTTGTTATAGCATACTAATGTTGCAAAATAAATTGTCTTAATTAGTTTTTCGCAAACGATACAACTCCTCATTATCTGGGGTTGCAGTATTGATCTTGGTTTTCTTCGATACTGTTAATTTAAATTGTCCCGAAATATATAAACCGCGCTCAATTTTGAAACTCTGCTCAGTGCTACATACAACATTTGTAAGTTCGTATTTCTGATGTTTTAAAATCCATACATACTTTCTCGTATGTTTGTCCCTGACTTTTATGAATCGTAATCGCTTCAGCAGGAACCACTGGAAATTTTTGAAAAAATTTCTTTTCACATCCTGTAGTAAACGAATTGCTCTTCTTCCGAAGCTCTGGCTTCCCAAAAAAGTTCAATTCGCATAGTCCAATATTAACAAAGTTATCGTTTTTTTTAGAGCGTCCGAATATTAATTGGGGTCACTGTATATCTACAAATTTTAATTACCTTCACGATACTCTTGTGTAGTGAAGTGAAATCGTAACCGGTAATCATCATTACGTCCCATTCTACAGGCTGTTATCGAATGCGATAACCACCGTTACAGGGAACGAACACTTCGAATAACGGTTTCGTGAGAATGCACTATGTGCTAGAAACCCGTTTTTCGTGGCCAAAAGTCAATTTTCCAAGGTTGACATATTGAAAGAATTCTTTTTGCTGTAAAGTGGTAACCCTTTAAAACACCCCAGTTTAGATGATCCTGTGATTCGATAAAATTGAACGTCTTGCATACCAAATATACATAGAATGTCGGAATCCAGGTTCTAATCATGGTTTTATATGTGCTAACAGGTGTACTTCATGGTCTGTAATCCACTTTTACGAATTTTGTAATCCATATACAAACAACGTAAAATTTAGAGAATTTGAAAACTTTGAGAAGGGTTTCTGGAAAATGATTAATAGTCCAGTCAACGAAAAGTTGTAGAGGGAAATGGAAAGAACACGATTTTTAACTTTGGGTCTTTATTTGGACTAGTTAGGAGGTAAACATATTAAAAGTCCCTATTCCTAAGATTTTTCGGTTTTCCGCTTATATCTCGGAAACTATGTGTCCTAGCGATGTTCCTAAATATTTTTTGAAAATGTACTTCGTTTTTTTGTTCAACGGTCAACACGCTCAGTATCACATGTTAAATATATTTTTCATATTCAGTATTCTGTCACCTATATTAAATCTATTTGTTGAACTGACATCGTTTAAACATTTATTTTTCCGACCTGAAATCACAACAATATCAAATTATTCGCAAAATTCAGAGCTCTCCAATGACATACTTACGAAATTAAATAAGATAGAATTTTCATAATTAATATTGTATCTTTTAGTTTATATATTTGGTAGTTATATGTATGGTCGAACATATTAATAGCCTTAACTAATTATATTGTGCTGAAAAAAGCCTGTATTTTTAATTTTGGCCACAAAATGTCATTTTCCAAACTGTATAGCATTGTTAGCACGATTTTTCAAATATTCCCGATGACCTGACAAAAAAAATGTTCCTACAAACGTGGATCGGTATTCTTTCAGCAAAGTCTTGGAAATATTTCATTTCAAATGGCAATAACAGCAGAAAATAAAAATGATGCATCTAATTTAGGACACGAACGATTATTTTACACGCGCTTTGCTTTAATCCTGCCATAGCCGTATTATTTCTGTCATGGATGTCATTCACTTGAAATGCATACTTACGATTGAAAATAATAAATATGATTTGTTAACAATAATTTTAGTAGACGCATTTTTCCGCTGCCTGAAAGGTATATAAAGTTATTCTATTTCTATTTCTTTATCATTTAATTCTAGCAGTTTAAACACATCTGAATTTGGAAGTTAATAGAATCCTTAACACGTTTCTTGCGGAATGAACTCTTATGTAACCTGTTATTCACGCTGCGTTGACTACCGGTGGCCTATGAACGTCTATCTTCTTATTCAACCGAATACAAAACAGAGTTTTGTTTGATCCTAATTTCTGTAAATGAAAAACTGTGTTAATCCTCCGTTCACCGTGTCGGAGTCTATTTTGACTGGGAACATCCAAATTGTCATCTAAGTACTCAATTTGTGGCGGTTAAACTAACTGAATAGCTGTTTCATTGTAGATATCGGAAAAACTAGTGTGTTTACACGAGATATCATTAAACGAAAATTTTTAAATATTATTAATTAGAGCTGTGAACGGTCCTAAGCATTGCCCAATTATATAGCTATAAAAATCGTCCGTTATCCGAGGGTTAAAATAGTTAAGTCAATAAATAAGATGAATAAGAGGCAAAACATTTAGACGCCACACGTCGAATTGGCCACATGAGATAAGTCGACAAATTGTTGAGTCATAAACTACACTTCCGGGACAAAAATATAGCAAGCACACCTTACATTTTTTCAAGTTTTGTGGCAGAAATTGGTGAAAATACATTTTTCATTTCATTACTAGTTTTGGGCATGCCTGTATGTATAATAACATGATCGATACTGTCAACAATATTCACGTCGACAACAATCCACGAATCCAAATATAAATACTGCTGTACGCGAATGGCACAATATGATAACTAGACTGCAGATTTTACGCATTTATAACAATAATGGCCACGTACAATTTAAAGCAGTGGACATGCTACAAATATTTAAGGATATTATTATTTAAGGGTTATAATTATTTAAGATATTATGATTATTTAAATAATAATATTATTATAGGATTATAGGATATTATTTAAGGATGTTAATTAATTAAATAATTAAGGATTTTATCAATGTATTAGTTCCGTTAGCCCCTCATCGAAAAAAACGTAAAAAAAGTTTGTTTATTTTTCGACATTATAAAGTTGATTGTCGAGGTTGAAAAAATTATTTTGTAATAGCCCAATCCTTTCCGAATAAAACAAAAAGAATGTAGTTCGATCGGACAAACAGTCCCTGAGATATAAATTAAATTCGAAAGTGTATAAATTAGTATATGTATAAGTATAAGTATGTATTGTATAAATGTATAAGTATAAATTAAATTTTGCCCGTTTCCGCGAAAATGGGCAAAAATTGACATTTTCGAGAGCCTGGCATTTCTAAAAAAATTCGAAACCGGCAAAATAGTGATCTAAACCCCTCCGTAATTTCACATGGTCTACAACAATTTCATTTAGAACAAAATCGACGATGCAAAAAACCACGCGCGGCAGAAGTGAAACTTCTTGCAGTCTACTAATGTTTAGAAATAAATTAAGATTGGAAATGGTAAATAATCCTAATGAAGCGATAACAAGATCAGGAACAACTCTCGATGCAGTATTTGTAAGACATTTAGACAAAATTGAATCAAGAATATTTATATCATATTTTAGCTATCACAAGCAAATTGTTTCAATGATAGAATCATAGAAAATCATAGAACATAGAAAAAAATAATGAACGATCAAAATTTGCGACGCAAAGAAGGAGAGCGTATTGGAAATGCTATGAACTATGTCTCTTTCTTTCCCATACGCTCTCCTTCTTCATTACTTTTTTTTCGCTTCATTAGAATTATTTACCATTTTCGTCATAAATGTATAAAATCTGCTGTCTAGTAATAACATTTATTATTAATTTAATAAAAATAGGCCGTGGAAAGTCACTAAGTACCCGTGAAATATTGAAACGAAAAAATGAACTGATTCTGTAGGATCTGATCGTGAACGCGGATGGAATTTCGTTGACTTCGGACGAGACAAATTAACTTGACAACACGAACGATAATAGACGATTTATTACAATTAACAAAGGACGTTAATAATTTGCAACTCGCACAACGCAGTGTTCTTTCGCTTCCTCGTCTACTCTATTCGATTCGCTATCTCGACTGCTCTCTACTCTCTACAACTCTTTTCGTTAGACTGATCTCTTGGTTTTCGAATTGTCGTCGGTTACGCGTCGCGGGCGTCTTTTGCCTCCGCAACGACCGATGACAACTTCTTCGCGACACCGAGCAACAACCTTGCCGTTTGTTGTCGCTCGTACATACACGCAGACATTCATACGTCACGCAACACACAACATACAGTTTGGGGGTCTTCGACCCCGCACTCCACATCCTAAAATTCTATGGCATAAATGTGAAAAGTCACAAGCAGAAGATTGAGAAATTTGTTGAGATGTTTAAGCAATAAATTTCAGTTGCAACATGAAAATAAGTTAAAATCATGTAAATCTGAATGTGTGCTACCTTTCCGTCTCAGTGTGTAATATTTTTCTTTTGACTCACACTGGGTTAACGAAATCATGAAGTGGGTAACGTAACGTAATAACACTGTGGCGAGGGGACATCGGTGGTTGATGTTGCGTATCCTGATGTTATCTCATCGGTAGGATTACCTAATAGCCATTGAAATATGTAATATCGAAAACGTGACGGAGCCACAGTGAAACGGACCAAAAATCCTGCGCTACGCTGCGCTGGACCGTGCTTCTTCCAGCGTTTTTCTGTACGGTTCAGAGAGAGAGAGCGAGAGAGAGAGAGAGAGAGAGAGAGAGTGAAAGTGATCTCGAAATTGTCCGAGTGCGTATACATGAGTACCCCTTTGGTTTCGGTGCGTGCGCAACTTTATACTTCATAAATAACTGCCTCTACGTTTTGCAACCCGCCACCGATAAAAATGTTTGGACAGGTGTGTGGTTTTGTAACCCTGACTGCATTCCGACGGAAGGGTCCGATGACGGTCAGGTACGAGAGCTTCGTGAGAGTGTTGTGATTAACGAGGTGAAATTTTTGCTTTGCAAGGAAGAAGGTGATCGTTAATACCGTTACACTCACTTGTAGATATAGATCATGCTCTTATTATAGTATGTACGTGTGTTCGTGTCTTGATGAATGCAAGAACATTCTCCATGTGCTCGATCAGTTTCACTTTTCCTATGTTGCTTTTTTTCGAATGCATAACGAGCTTTCGATTAAATCAAATCTTTTGAAAGTAGTTTTTCAACATTTTCACGCTGTGCATATATATGTATTTACTTTAGTCCATCGCGCTCACATTTTAATTAGATCACATTTATTCTATTATGTGTCCTTCATATTCCATTTCTGGTTTTGTCAAACAATTAAGTGTTCAAGTTTTTATTACGAAAACTTAGAAATTCTATAGTGGGTGTTTCTTTAATAACAAAAGCATTTTCTAAATGTTTAAAAAATACATTACGATAACAAGTATAAACTGCAAAATAATTAAGAATATAAATGAAAACAAAAAAACTTGTGATGAAATGAATAAATGAGAAGTTCTCATAGATTTATGTGTAACTGATTCCATTGTATTTTACATTCATTTTAATTGTTGCGCATTTCTTTACGTTGCCTCATTACAGTTATTCGTTATTCTATATGTGTATTCCTTTATTTGGATACGCGCGCGTTGCAGTGACAGGGGAAAAAGAAGGGTCCCATGGAAATCATCGACATAGATTTCTCCGACATGGTTTTCACCGACAACATTTAATTAATTTTTAATTAATTAATTAATTAATTAATTAATGTGGATTGAATGAAAATCAGTGGAAAAACGAAGTACGAAACCGAGTGTTCTTGAATTAATTAATTGATAAATAAAAAATTAATGAAATGTTGTCGGTGAAAACCGTGTCGGAGAAATCTGTGTCGATGATTTCCATGGGACCCAAAAAGAAAACTTAAACCGAGCAAGTTGATATGAGTAGATAATGATAAATGGAGTGAAAGTATAGTTCAATATGTATAAAAAGATAAGGTGAACAGTAGCATTGAAATGGGTTACCATGGGTTCGTCGACAACTCATTTGACCGACACTGTTGTGATCGACACGATTTGACCGACAATAACTTTCGTCGACACTATGTTTTCCTCGACATTGTGAAATCGTCGACAAATGATTTGACCGACACACAATGTTTTCATAGACACGGTCAAATTGTCGACGTCTGCTGCTTTCATCGACAGTCCGTGTTTAGCGACAGGTTTGATTCGCACTTGCTAATGTTGACTAATCGTTATTATCACTGTTATGTTCCAGACGCATTTAGTTGCTTGTATAGAAAAAAATAAAAAGACGTACAAAGAATTTCTTCAAATAAACAAACTTTATTACTAGGTACACACAAATGAACAAAAATCATAATATTTCATTTAATTTCAAACATAATTGTGTAAATACATATACATCATTTGAATGAACAGGAGGAATGCTACGCATATACATATACAGATTACAAAACATAACAAAATTGTACAATAATTACATAAATATCAAGTAATGAAATCAAAGCGATATATTTTGTGCTAAAGCCTTTAAAAAATCCATATCACTGTACATTTCTCGGCTCACTAGTATTTTTCTAATACGTCGACGAGAACATAGTGTCGGTCAAATTATTTGTCGACCATTTTACAATGTCGAAGAAAACATAGTGTCGACGAAAGTTATTGTCGGTCAAATCGTGTCGATCAAAACAGTGTCGGTCAAATGAGTTGTCGACGAACCCATGGTAACCCCATTGAAATACCTGGAATCTACAGGGTGGCCCACATAACTCTGAACAGCTCAATATCTCCGTTACTTTTCGTTGTACAAAAAAACTTCGTAGGATAAAGTTACACTGTTTGAAGGGCCACATATAACGGTGTAAGGGAAACAAAATTTCAAGGTTATCGATGTTATTTAAATGGAATGAGGTATTTTTTAATACATCAATCGATGCAGCTGAACATTCGTTATAAAAATGTACTAACCTATGTATGTCGAAAAGTTAGTAGTTCAGGAGATATTTCAATTTAAATAACTCCAAAATACCATTACTGTCGTACTAATTCGTTAGTGTTTACTTACTTGTGTAACGTCTTAGTACGACTGTATTGGTATTTTAGAGTTATTTAAATCTAAATATCTCCTGAACTACTAACTTTTCGACATACATAGGTTAGTACTTTTTTTATAAAGAATGTCCAGCTGCATCGATTGATGTATTAAAAGATACCTCATTCCATTTAAAAAAACATCGATAACCTTGAAATCTCATAAAAATGACCTTGAAATTTTTTTCCCTTACACCGTTATATGTGGCCCTTCAAACAGTGTAACTTTGTTCTACGAAGTTTTTTTGTACAACGAAAAGTAACGGAGATATTGAGCTGTTCAGAGTTATGTGGGCCACCCTGTATATACAGTTTAATACTAAATCGAGGATAAAAATGAATGAAATTCAAATCTAGGCGAATGCTAATACTAGCACTAACGTTTATCAACGACAAAATGAAACTGTGTATTTATTAAATAAATTCTATGTTTTGGTAAAAGTCTTTCAATTTATTGTTGATGTAATTACTTGAGCTCTCAGTAATGTATGCAAACTGCATACATACAACATATCAAAATACAGAGCATTTGTTTCAGTGGTGTATATGTAGATTTAAAAGAAAAATATTTGTCGAGATAACTAATAAACTGACATCAATTTCTTCTCGGCGCTTGAGAGTAGCGTAGTGAATAAAATAATGTTGAATGTGAAACCTTGTGCAACACACATATACACACTAATGACATTAGTATGTACTGCTACATGTTTGACAAGGTCTCGGAGTGATGAAAGTTGTACGCATAACGAGCAATTTTAATGAAACCAATTGTATTTATATAATTCTTTCATAATAGAGGACACGTCACAGTGTCCTACAGCGACTACACGCATTTCCTAGACATGTAATGAGGAAATAGAGACGACGAGACAGGGTCGGTGTCTATTTTTAATACAGATTCCGCCATCTTTTTGAAAACTACGAAATCTAGCAGACTAAGATTGGTCCAGTGGCCCCACCCACAATTTTTATTGATATTGTGTGGAAAACAATGGTTTTAGGTTGAAAGATAATCCCCTAAAATTTGAAGTCGCTAACCCTTCGCATAAGGATTATATGAGGGTATATACCCTTAACTGTATCATTTTTTTCTCGGTTGTTAATTAAGATATTCAGATAAAAAAAACGAAAATACTCGAACTTACCTCGTTCATATCATACATTTTTTTCACCATTATGATCAAATTATTAAGGGTAGAAAAAAATCATTTAATTTTTTAGGGGTGGGAATTTCAAGCAACCCTTCGAGTGACCACTTCCAAAAAATTCAAGAACGATGTTCTGTTGCTTATCTAACATATAAAAAAGTTTCAAGATGGTCGGATTGGTGGAACATAGTTAAATATTGAAAAACAAATAAAATTACGTCATTATAATGGTATAATGTACAGTACAGTGTTTCTTACGACATATTCAATGTAGCATTGATAACATTTGCGATTAATATGCCTCGAGTGAACTTTCACCCTATAATATTGTTAGATTCCTTTAAATATTCAATATTTAAAATGTTATCATCCCTCATTAATTCCGCGAGATAGCATACTGCCTGGGTTAATTGATACGTACCTGTAAATAATATTACACATAATTAGTATATAGTTTAATATGTGGTTATATTATACATATACAGGGTGTCTCAGACCATCCGTACCACCCATTTATAATCGAGAAAATAGGTTATTTTCAAAAACGCATAGTGTTTCTTTTATAAATCAGATGCGCTTTATCAAATGGTGATATTTTTAACTTCCGGTTTCGGCCGGAAATAGGTGATTGAGACCGGAAGTTAAATTTTTCAAAATGAGCATGGTATTTTTTATTACGGATTCGGATTTTATGCGAAAAAACAAGAAACTTTTGTCGGAAAAATTTTTGAAGAAATGTCATTTTATGTCCTTTAAGTAACCTTCAAAATGAGTCTTGGCGAAATAATGTTTTCACTATCTGCTCTTTGCATAACCCAGAAAGATGGCAAAAGATCATGAACAAAGTGGAAAATATTTTATTGATTAAAGTTCATTGCTTGCATAAAAAAATTGGGCTATATTACACACATAGTAGTTCGGACAACGCACAGTGTTGCGATCAATGCTAATTAGCTGGATAAAACTCATAACGTAATTCCGTAAAAAATAGGTAGGTGCTGGTCATATGAAGTAATGCCTGAGCAGTAAGAATATTAATATTTCTCTGTCGATAAAACTCCCAGTCTTTTCTGTCGACAGAACTACGTAACTATTTTGAATGAATACTTTCCTACATTTTTTAAGGAGGTCCATAAAAGATCTTATATAAATAATTAATATCAATCGATATTTTTAAAATACGTTTTGTGTGTACTTGCTTCTCTGTATTCTCAAGTAAACTTTTATAATGGAAACTAAGGGCGAAAGTACGTTTCATTGTCTTAATTATACCATACAGTGGCGTGCAAAAGTTTCCGATCAGATAGATTTCTCGATTTTTCTTCCAAAAGAAAAGCGTTAAAAAATATTAATTAGTATAATATACATATAAGGGCATATTACGTGAAAGGATACTAGGATTGTTTTTCATTATTTAAAATATTATAGTTAATATTTCGTAATTAATATTTCTTGTATTCGATTTTCAATTAAAATTCTGTCTTATTAGAACTGCTATGATTTTTCATTCGACGTTTCATCTCTCCCCACAGATACTCGATTGGATTTAAGTCCGCAGATTGAGTAGGCCACTCTAAAACCTGTACTTTATTTGTTGACAACCGCGTTTTTACTATTTTCGATACATGTTTGTGGTCGTTTCATGCTGAAAGAACCAATTTTCTGGCATTTTTCTTTCAGCGTATGGTAGCATATGAGTTTCTAAAATCTAGATGCACGCTCTAATGCACTAGCCAAGTTCTCGCACTACCTCCTTTTACACGAAACAACTTACCCGTTTTTAGAAGCTTATAACTCGGCACTGGCGGCAGATGGAGAGATGTAATTTCGTACACTTGTTAAATGCTATCATATCTCAATATTGACAAAATATTAATTTTTCCAACATTAGTAGGTTCCGAGATATACAGTCCCTGCTCACTTTATTAGACTCACCTGAAGAATTGGTGCTTTTTGAAATCCTATAAGGAATTCAACGCTGTTTTCAACCTATGGGGTAATGATTTCGTACTACAAGGTTGCCTTATGGGTTGCCTATCCAAGTGTAAAATTTTCTTGCAAGAGCAAAAAATCCCCCTTTTACCATGGCCCGGCAACTCACCGGACATGAATCCAATTGAAAATGTCTGGAGTGCCTGAAAAGAGAACTGGCCAAAGAAAATATAACAACAAACACCAAGTTGATAGAGAGAATAATCTATACCATAATGCATAAAAAAAATTGCACAAACTTGCATAGATAACATGTCCAGAAGAGTTGAGGCTTTAATTTTTAAAGGGTTACATGGGAGGCTAAATTATTCAAACTTGGCCGCTACCTAACACCATTTATGGCCATTAGTTTAAAAAGTAACGGCCAAGTTTGAATAATTTAGCCCTCCATGTAACTCTTTAAAAATTAAATAGCGTTCTTTTAAACTAATTTTTACAAACGCTTTTTTCAGTATTGCAAGAGGTATTTCTAAGCTAACAAACTTGGCCGTATTTTGTTTGATCTCACTACTTTTTACGGCCATAGAAACTTGGTACCTGTTTACAGGATGTTTTTTTTGGGATTTCTCTATACGTGACACCATTCATGATACCCTCATTACCACGTTTTTTTTTTTATAATAGGACCAACTCCTTGAGCGGAGATTGCTCCCCATACCATAATGCTTCCTCCACTATGTTTAACAGGTGGTGTTTGGTACCTGATATCATTTCTTGTGCCAACTGGACGTCGTCGTACATATTGTCTTCTATCGGTGCCGAACAGATTAAGTTTAGGTTCGTCCGAAAAAAGAACAGCTTTCCAATTTTCAACAGTCCAATCACAATAATTTTTGGCAAACTTTTATCAGGCTACTTTATTTTTCTTACCGATTAGCGGGTTTTTAACACTAACTCTGCCAAATAGTCCTGCATTATGTAATCTTCTTGATACCGTACATCCACTAATGTGAGCAACGTATTCCTGTTGTAGTTCCGCTGCAATATGGCTAGAGCTGTCTTCTTTGGGTCCGCAATTCATTTCCGTTTTATAATTCCATCAATTTTTTTAGTGGTCTTTTGGGGCATTCCACTTCGCGGGCGATCTTTCACACCATGTACCTGCACGATATCTATTGATTATATCGTTGATTGTACTTTTCCCGATAAGACGATGTTGAAGAAATTTCACGAGACGACTTTCCCCTTATAATTACAATTTAATCACAATTTTGCGTACTTCGACAGATGTCTTTCGACCCCAGTTTACAGTTCAGCGACTGGTTACCGACCAGAGCTGGGGAAAATACTATTTTAACCTTTTGCACTCGAGGATTTTTTCGCTCGGGCGAACTAGCAACTCGAGACGATTTTGGCTATATTAAGCAAGTGTTTTACAGGTACTTTAAAATGATTTTATATTCAACCAAACGTATACAAATAGTAAAATTTCATTAATTTATTTATTTCTACGATTTACAAAACAAAATCTGTTAAATATTACTCTCTGTAATTGTTTTTTGTTTGATATTTTACAAAACAATATCCAAGATGCATCCTCGGTTTGTAAGGACATGTATCACAATAATTTGAGGTTTCACGTCTACCGTCAGGCATACTTAGGTCAGAGCAAGGCGGGTCAGTGGCTCAGGTGGTAGAGTGTCTGAACGATTTCCCCTTTATCCAGGGAATCGGTAAACTATTGGGAGCCCAAGTTGGCCATCCCGCCTCATAAAGGTACCCGCCGGCTCTATCTCCTCTGTTTTGGGGGATAGAGTAAAGGAAAGGGGGTGGTCAGCGAATAAATGGTACTACTGAGGAGAAACTGGGCATCAATTAGAAACCTTTAAGGGAAAGGCCGGGTGGACGGAGCTAATAGCTCAACACCGACCAGAACCGAGGATGGTGGTCACATCCGAACAATCAGCCATATTTTCTAGGATGTGTCAAGCCCACCCAAGAAGGAAGATCCCGATGAACCTGATATCAAATCTCTCAGGAGACAGATTTCGGTGAAGTTGGTGAACTCTTCCTTCTCAACCCCATCGCGAAGTAGGTCGGCAGGTGAAGACCGAATGGAATTGATATCTCGGCCCAGCCGAGATTTCGATGAAGTCGGATTGGATCCGAAGTAGCAGTAACTTCTTCCCAATGGTCAAAAACAATACGCGGTCCCTTGCATTTGTACTCCCAATAGACTCACAGCATAGGCGGAGGGATTAGCCCTAGGGGAGGGTGTGGGCAGGTTTCTGGACTATCTGGAAACAGACTAGGGACGGGTTTCAAACACTTGACACATTCGACATGAAAATATGGTGAAGTGGGGGGAGTCTGAAAGGGCAGGCGAGACACCCTGCAGGTCTGAAGGTGAGGGGGCCCGACGTTCACACCGAGCCGTAAAACAGCTCAAAAACTCACAAAAATTAGGTAGCATGGCCCGCTCATCAATGATGACCGACCCGTCTAGTAAGTCGGCGACTCTGAAAATGGCCCGGGCCGAATAAAACAGAGGGGACGGCTGAAAAACGAGGACAATTGCAATCCGCTAAAAGGGCCGAGTGCCGGCAGCGCCAATTGTGATACTGGTGATGAAAGAACCGGTGTGCCCTAAGGAAGCGAGGGGCGGCCGAACCGCCCCTCCCCGGCAATAAACACTACTACTACTACTACTACTACTACTACTAGGTCAGAGCAGACCTTGCAACCACTCTTTACCCCTTTCAGAACAACGTGGAGCTTTCCATGGAAATGGTGTATAGCATGTCAAAAAAAATTTTTTTTGTCGCATCATATTGGATAAACAACAATTTTCTTGAAAGTGTGCAAGTATAACGATTTTTTTCAAGGTTAAAAAACGTTGGTACCATAAACTCTCTATTTTTCCGACATTCTGCAATGTTTCAGCTTCAATTTTAAAAAAAAATCATCAAAGGGCTAAATAGTAAATAATCCTATTTATTTTAAAGTATATGTACAACTTTGAAAATAAAATAATTTATTTGATGCAGTAATTTTTGAAAATAAAATAATTTATTTGATGCAGTAATTTTTTTGAAAATAGTATTTTATTTGAAGAATATTGATAACATTTATATTTTATCTATATTTTCAATTTCAATTTTATATATTATTGCTGAAAATAATGGTTCGAATTCAATACACTTATGAGTGTAAATCGTTTCTTAACGATAAGGTAGACTGTATGTTTATCCGGTTTCTCAGAGTATTATAACAATGCAGAAAGTAAAATATTTTATTTCGTGTTTCTGGTTGTTAAAATAGAAATATTTTATTTTGTGGATCAAATTGTGGAAATAGAAATATTTTAGTTTGAGGTTCAGATTGTTAAAAAATAGAAATATTTTATTTTCGAAATTGTATATCTTATTTAAAAAAATATATGCCCACCTCTGTTACCGACTGACATTAATAATACTACCTAATATTATTTGAATGTAAACACTTACTGCCCTTGTACAGGATTATAATCGCATTTGGCCGAGAACTTTTGAAAACGTTAATTTACATATTCTGTAAATAAACATACAAGAAAAAGAAATAGCGTTGATGTTTTATGTAGTATCCTTTCACGTGATATGCCCTAATATATGATATTAATAAAATAGCAATAAAATAGCAAGGCTATATAGTGTGCACTAAAGTTTTACACCTCTCTCTCTCTCTCTCTCTCTCTCTCTCTCTCTCTCTCTCTCTCTCTCTCTCTCTCTCTCTCTCTTCTTCTCGTATTACCTCCCTTTGTTTCGGAGAATTGTAATTGCTTCGATTATTCCATTTTGATTTAATTAATTGGATGGTAGTATCTGTAGTTAGACCGCTAATGTCCAACGTAATAAGTCATGCTTGAAAGAGAACGTATTTTCTAAATACTAGCAGACAAGAAAAGTATATCAGAGGCTGTACGCATATTAGAGAAAGTTCTGATCTTCACGTGGAGTTTACAGTTTCAAATCGAACGTTGTAATATTAACTTTCCGAGCTATATCCACCTAGTCGTCTAACTTTTCTTGTAGGATTTAAAGTTTTTTTTACATCGTTTAAAGTAACTTTCACTACGGATGCTGAGAATTTAGTAGAAAAATACTGAATTTCAATCATGATTGCTGAGTAAACAACACGTGACCCGAATTAATATTCGAACACTCTAAAATAGACGATAACTTTTTTAATATTGTACTATACGATTTGAACTTTATTGGGAAGCTAGAGCAATTAGTTCACTACAGAATGTGAAAAAAAATTCTTCAAAAATCGAATGTGATGAGAACTATGCGCGTAATTATCAGGTAGGAGTTCCATTAATACGCGAGTCAAGAATCACTAACTGAGAACACAGGCCTATCGAGATATTAAAAGTATGGAAACATGCGAACGCGTTTAAAGAAAGAAGAAATTGCTTTAGAAACTAGTAGGGCCTACTGATATTAATGTTTTTTATTTGGTGTGTGACTCTCCAAGAGTCACACAAAGAACTTCCCGATTCGTTACTCCTTCGCCAACATCGCTAACATCGTTTTCTTTTTGTACTTTCATCGATATTCTCCCAAAATGTATTCTTGGGAGTAGAGATGATAAATTCACTGTTGCATTGGAACAACTTTCGATTATTCCAAGCGGTAACATTAGCATCAGTTAAAAAAAATTAAGAAAAAAATTTTTTTTAATCTAAAAAAAAATTAAAAAAAAAATTTTTTTTAATCTAAAAAAAAATTAAGAAAAAAATTTTTTTTTATGTAATTGCGTTTGGTTCTTTTTCTTTTTCTGTTTGGAAAATTTTCGTCCTCCCTTCTAAATTGCATTGTAGAATCAACTCTTTTCGAAAAAAAACTAAAAATCTAAAAAACTACTTGACCAATATGGACCAAAATCTAATCAGCTCTAAGTTACGACGGGGCACATCGATTGCATCATTCATCATCCTGATCGTGTTGTTACTTTTTCTGAAAACGTTAACGAAAAATTTGATTACATAGAAACGGCCATACGCACACACACACACACACACACACACACACACACACACACACACACACACACACACACACACACATACGAACATTTTGCTGAAAATAGTCTAAAATGACTGCAATGACCATGAAACGTGAAGATCTGCTAAAAAATCGATTTTCGATTTTCGGGGTAATTACAATAACTTCCCTATAAAATCGGGAAGTTAACTAGAAAGTTCGAAATCATTATTTTCTACCTTTCGATATTACTAGGACCGGAGAACTACTAAAAACTCGACAATTTTTTTTAACTACCTTTGTTCATACTGAGTATGATGTCTCAAAATCTAATAACCCGATTTAAACAAAACAAAGTGCATTTTGTGAACACTTGCACATCGCTAGGGTACCGCTAGGGTACCGTTATGGTACCGCTATGGTACCGCTATGGTACCGCTATGGTTTTTCAGTATTCGGCTGTATGTTGCCCGTCGGAGAGGCTAGTACGCCGCGCCGGCGCACAGTGGGGTATTTGGCCACTGTAGCGCGCCAAAACTGTTGCGACTTTATTAATAGTGTGAAGGCCACACTATTATATATCGTTGAATTCGTCTTAACACCAACTTAACACTATCAAATCAAAAATACAACTTAATATTTAAAAAATCGAAGCGATCTTGTTTTTTTTCTTTCCAACAAAATTTTTTCGAAGTTTTATATATTGAAGTTTATACCTATGTTAATACTGTTAAACTTTTATTTCAAACATTTTTTCGGCAGATTAAGAGAAATTACTATTGCAACGTTATTAACAGTGTCAAAACTATTGCAACGTTGTTAACAACGTTATTAATAGTGTGAAGATCATAATATTATATATCGTTGAATTCGTCTTAACACCAGCTACAACACTATCAAATCAAAAATACAACTTAATGTTTAAAAAATCGAAGCGATCTTGTTTTTTTCTTTTAAAAAAAATTTTTTCGAAGTTTTATATATTGAATTTTATACGCATATGAATACTGTTAATTATTGCAAACATTAAACAAACACGCGTTGCTGTGGTAAACATTTGATATGTGTAGACTGATATGTATCGCACAAAAGCTAAATATCTTTTGTGTTTGCATTTGCTTGCATCTAAACTTTTATAAAGCAATGTCTACTGATTAACCACGCTAGAAATTAAAGACGAGTTATTCGGAGAAAAAAAAGTTATTACATGATATATATTAATTTTCTGAAAAAAATGCGACATACAGCCAAATATTGCAAAACCATTGCTTCGAAACTTAAAAGAAGGACTTTTGAGGCAAACAGCGCTCTAGATTGATCTTTCATCTAGCGATTTTGACTACTAAAAACTCCCGTCGTTGCATTATCGAGAAATCAGAAGTGGAATCCCGGACCCCTGCAATCCTCCCGTACGTATACGTGGTCTAGCCGTGTGTGAGTGCACCCTAGCGGTGTGCGAGTGTTCACGCGAGCGTCGTCTATTGGAAAAGACTACCTTAATAAATGTTCCAAACTTTATCGCAGATTTAATACTTCTATACTACATTTAAGTGTCCAATATTTTCTAATATTCCGATGTTTGTGATTAATACAACAATATTTCATCAACGTCATTACATACATAGTTAAATCTACCACAATAAATGGAATTAAGTGTATGTATCCAACGATACCTACTGGAAACGGATCGTACTACAAAATTTTGTTTATTATTGAAAACTCCGCTTGTAACACAATATGGTATTCATTACGCATTATTTGTTAATATTTGTTATTTGTTTAATATGCATAATATGATTGTTTTAATTAAATCTTTATTAAATTTTTTCAGTGAAATAAGCGATTTAAAGAAACAATGTCTAAATAGACTAACAAATACTTGCAAGTCCCAACCATTGAATGCTCATTACCAATTGAAATGAACGTGGATCTCAGTGCGACGTTCTTGAGAAATCCCTGATTATGGTATTTAAATTTGTATGTGAAATCAAATTATAATTAAAAAAATACTAGGTAGTATATTTTTGTTATATTTTTATACTTTTAATAGAAAAATATTACAAGGATTGTAGAACTGTGGTCCCAGAGGACGCTTGAACAGTCAAAGAATAAAATACATTTTAATATCGATAAAATACAATATCATCGCAATTTTAAACAAAGAAGCTCGTTTCGAAAATTTTTCAAAAATTGTATGAGGTAGTAATTACCATGTTTAGTGTGCTGGAAATGTTACATTAACTCAAAACGATTAAAAATTAAATTTTCGGCGATGTCACGTTGATATGTATAACTTTCTTTTAGATAAATGTGGCATTTGTATTGTAGCAGAACTGGGTTAATGAGTATAGTTGCGATATACTTAAAAACATAAGTAAAAGAAAGTGTCCAAAAGTTCTGTATTGTGTACCCATTCCGCTATTATTAAGACAATTACCCGACTCGTAGTTCCACAATTGTGAAGAAATTTTCTATTTTAATCACTCGAAATAGTATTGTTATTACCCCACCTTTAATAATTTGTATTGAATCAATAATTTAATGCATTCTATCAGAATAAATGTATAAATAAGAGCAATGACCGATTTTTAGCGTGAGCTGTTGTATGTACAGTGACCTAAACGAGACGATAACCTTTTTAATATTGTACTATACTATGTGAACTTTTTTAGGAAGCTAGAGAAATTAGTTTACTACAGGATGTGAAAAGAAATTTTTTCAAAAATTGCAATTGACCGGAACTGTAGGAAAAGGACTAAAAGTTGCATTTTACAACTTTTTTATCTGGGCCTATATTGAAAATTCAAAAAGTACGTTTCGTAGATCTGTGTCAATTCTATGCGCTGTAAAAGTTTCATCGTAATCGGTGAATTTGGGAAAAAACGACAGGCATTGAAAGATGTAAGAATCCTTAGATTTATTGCAGTTAGAGGTCGATAATCGTGAAAATCTGCAATTTTTAAAAGTTTAAACATTTGTAGCTCATTGCAACGTCGACCGATTTTGACGAAATTTTCAGAATATGTTTAATTCACACAGATCTACAAAACATATTTTTTAAATTTTCAATATACGCCCACATAAAAAAGTTGTGAAATGCAACTTTCAGTATTTTCTCTATAATTCCGATCAATTGCAATTTTTGAAAAAATTTCTTTTCACATCCTGTAGTAAACTAATTGCTAATCTAGCTTCCCGAGAAAGTTCAAATCGTATAGTACAATATTAAAAAAGTTATCGTCTTTTTTAGAAGTCCGAATATTAATTCGGGTCACGGTATACCAAATTATAGATAATTAAAAACGAGAGAAAATGCAGATAATTTGGAACTGAATTTAAGAATACAATGTAATTAGCGTATCCGTTTAAGGTCTCAGGCACTCATGTGTGGCGCTATCCAAACAGAATATTTTACTTGTTATTACCGAAGTTCATTCACTGCGGTCTTGATAATTCGCATTATGGAATCTTTCGAATGCATTAGAATAATCGTACATGCGCCATTCATAAAGAAATTTTGAATTACAACCAGACACAAACCGCAATGGCAACGGGATTGTGCGATGAAAGATGAGAGACGTGCGGCTTTCCACTTCCTACCTTTGCGATATGTTCTCCATGAACGCTTGCTCTTCCTTGGATTAATTATTAATATCGTTGCTTTCGTCCATATTATTTGAATCGTCAGAACAGAATTACAAGGATGTTAGAAATATAATAAAGAGAATATTTAGGGCATTCTCGTTGAATGAATACATTTTTCACGGTATCTTAAACCCGGTGAGGGAAAGTTATCCTGAAGTTAAATTAGTTTCTACTTTAGTAATTACTTTGTAGCAATAAAATAAGCGCCATTTTCTCGGAAAATTCGACCTTGACAACAAATGGATTTGAAATTCTGAGGGGACCAAATAATTAAAAAACAAACAAATAACTGACATTTTCGAAGAAAATTATGGTCCTCTATCTACAATTTTCTCATCACATATATTTTTACATATACATATCTCTATCACATCTATTTAATGGAATATTAACAAAATGATTATTATATTTATCGATTATGGATGAAATGCAGACACAATTTTCTATTTCACAATTATTTGAGTATAGCCCTCTTATTTTTTCTTATAGATGTGTTCCACTTTGTATCGTGATGGGTAGACTGCGGATCTTTGTGCACGTAAAATATGTAAATATGCACAAAAAATACGATCATAACTGATACAACGAAATATTTATCAGTAGACAGCGGATGTTTATGCAAATGCAAATATTTATAGAAAGTACGTAAAGTTATGGGACCTGGACCAGCGGTTTCCAATCGGAGAGGCGCCAAAATTTTTAATAAAAAATTAATGTTCATACCATAATATCTACAAATAAATAAACTTCATACCGTAACGTAACAGTAGAAATTCAGTGAAGTAATGTTTATGTTTATTTTCTTACATTTTTATGCATTCATTTAAGCCCTATTAAAAAATTATCCGGAGCTGAAGATTTTAAATATGACGCCTTTGCAAACGCTCTGTTTGTGTAATGCAGAAAACGACCGCTAATGTAGGATAGAGACGGGGATACATGTGTGTGTGTGTGTGTGTGTGTGTGTGTGTGTGTGTGTGTGTTTGCAAAATGACGATCCATAAACGCGCCGAAATAATGTTTAATAAAATATATCGGGTTTGTAAAAAGACGATCGGCCGATATGTCTATGCTTCGTAGCAGGGATAGGAACCCTAACCCTAACCGGGTACGGTTCTCCGTAACCGCAGAATAACCCGACTAACCGGGTTAGACAAAGAAACTATAACCCAACTAACTCGGTTAACCCGGTTCATACGGGTTTCCGAGCGCGCAGTGGTTCAGTGGATAGCGCATGCGACTGCGGACTGCGGACTCCGTGGTCGCGGGTTCGCATCCCGCCGCCGCGCCGGCACCTCTGAAAATATTCCATGTGCCATTTAAAACTTTGATGCCGAAAGTGGTTTGGAACCCACCTTAATAAACCGTAGGCCCCGTCGCTAATAACCTAGCAAAAACCAAAAAAAGAAAAAGAATACGGGTCTCCGTAAATAAACCCCGTGTATCATGTTTCCAAATAATAAATGATTTATCAGGTCGTTAAGTATGAAACTTGACAAATGTGTTCGAAATTTGTGTTTTATTTGTTAAGTTTCATACTTAATGACCTGATATAATAAATAAATGAATTTACTGCAAAAGTTATTGTCAAATACGAGTCCAAGTATTTTAATTTTCTCCACTGAAGAGATTGGGTCGGAATTTATATTAAGATTTATGACGGGGAGTGTTCTAGATTTGGAAAAAATAAATCCAGTGCGGTCGGCCCATAAGGATAGGTTATCAAGAGCTTTTTGGAGGATATTTTGGGTGGTATTTATGTTTTTGCCGCGACAAAAAATGGTGAAATCATCCGCGAAAAGACAGCCTTTGATTGGGGGAAATAGATTAGTAGAAATTTCGTCAATAGCAATGATAAATAGGGTAACACTAATTACAGAGCCTTGGGGTAATCCGTTCTGTATAAATGTTTTGTTTGAAATTGCATTTTGTACTTTTACCTGGATGTGTCTATCTGTAAGAAAGTTAAGTATAAAGGCTAGCATATTGTTTCCAACTTCATATTTCTTAAGATTGTGTAAGACTTTTGTTCTCCAAACCATATCATACGCCTTTTCAATGTCAAGGCTGATGGCTGTCAGGTGTTCGTTGTTGGCAAATGCACTGCAAATAGATGAGTAGATAGTGGATGAGTTAGGTGATCCATCGTGGATCGTAGTTTTCTAAATCCAAACTGTAGGTTTGAAAGTAAGTTTCTTGATTCAAGACTCCAAATTAGCCTCGCATTAATCATTCTCTCAAAGATTTTACAGATATTGTTGGTTAGGGCAATTGGTCTATATGAAGCACAGTCGAGCTTATTTTTATTAGGTTTTAAAATTGGGATTATTGTAGCTAGTCTCCATACAGTTGGAAAAGTTTTCTGATCCCAGATTCGGTTGTATAGGTTAAGTAGAGCGATTTTTCCTGATTCGGGTAGATGTTTCAGGAGGGTGTTAGGGATACCATCAGGACCAGGACTAGACATTTTGATGGACCTCAGGACTGCATGAAGTTCAGATGTAGTGAAAGGATCATCAATGGGGGATATATGGGAGAGTGAGATATCCGAAAGGGACAGATCTTTGACACTACATTTGATGTTTCTGAATCTGGAGCTGTAGTTGTCGTCACTTGAGTTTTTTGCAAAAGTTTCAGCTAAACAGTTTGCTATATCTTGTGGATTGGTTAATACTTGATTATCTCGAGATGTTATTGCTGTTATATCTGTTCGTTTGTAGTATCCATTTATTCTCTGTATCTTGGACCAGGCAAGTTTAGAATCGGATTTTAGATTTATATTGGAGACAAAGTCAATCCAGGAGTTTTTCCTACTAGTCTTCATAGTTTTGCGAAAAATTGCTCGTAGTTTCTTGAAGTTAATTTTGTTTTCCATGGTAGGATGTCTTTTGAAAACATTTAGGGCGTGCTTGAAGGCTCTTCTAGTTAAATAACATTCCTCATTCCATCAAGGGATTTTCATTTTTTTAATTTTAGGGCCGGAGTTTGGGGAAGCGTTATCTGCAGCTTCAGTTATAATTTGAATGAGTTTTTCTAGGTGTTGGTTGATATCGGTTTCTTCATCAAGTTGATAGTCGGAAGTTATTTTGTTGTGGACCACCTCTTCATACAGGCACCAATTCATTTTTTTTAAATTCCATTTAATTCGATTATAATTTATTGGTGGAGTCAAATTTGGAGAATCAATATGGATTCTAATAGAATAATGGTCACTGTCCCATGGGGAGTCCAAAACTTGCCAGTTACTCAAGTGAGCAATGTCGTCACTACAAAAAGTAAGATCGATAGCTGAGTGGGAGTTTGAGGATAGGTAGTGTGTGTTTGTTTTCGTATTCAGAAGTATTGAGTCATTGAGTTCGATGAATTTTCCGATAGCTTTTCCCCTGGAGTCTAGGTGCGAGAGGATCCCCATAAAGGGTTGTGACTATTAAAGTCTCCGCATAGTATGTAGGGTTTTGATATTTGGGACAATAGGTCCGATAGATCATCGCTGGTGAAGTCTTGCGAATTTGGTAGGTATATAGTAGCTATATGGAGTTTATGAGGAATATAGGCCTTAACAGCAATAGCTTCGAGGTTCGTTGATAGTGGGATCTCTTCGCAGTGGAAATTGTTTTTCACATACACAGCAATGCCTCCACTTGCATGGGTGCATTGAGTTCTATTTTTATGAAAAAGTGTGTAGTTTGTTAGTTCTGTCTTGTTATTGTTCTTAAAGTTGGTTTCTTGGACACAGAGAATTGCGGGATTTAGGTCGCTGAGAAGTAATTTAATGAATTCAAATCGTGGGCGAAAACCATTGACATTCCACTGGATGATGTCAGACATGGTGTATAAAGGTAAATAGGAATTACAGACCAAAGAGAAGAAATAAAGGGAGCGAAAATGGTTATGAAGTATCAATGTCAGATTCAAAGTCAGATGAAGCAGGAGTTGACATGTATTCCATAGAGAGTGGTTCATCTTGGTAGACATCAGGTAAATCCTTACTTAGTTTTTTGCAGATTCTGTGAAGTCTGTTCTTAATGCTACGGTCTTTTAGTGTCGAGTATATTTTTTGTATCATTTGGTGTAAGGCCTGTGTATCGTGAGTGTATACTTGGGCAACAGCTATTGCATTTTCAACACCGAAAACGTTTTCTAGGAAGCTTTGAAATTGAATAAAATCCAGTGGGAAATTGTTAGTACCATCTTCGATGATACTTTTGGCAGGTTCCAGCATTTCACAAATTTTTTTAATTGCGGTGTCAATCGATTTTGAGCGTTTGGGTTTTTTTTGTTAGGGTTGCAGGCAGGAGACTTCGGCTTGTTGAAATTGTCGGCATTATTTCCTTGTAGGGAACTGTTGTCAGATGTTGATAATGGCCTCTTGTTAGAAGAAGGTGACGGTTCGTCGCAGTGTTTATCTATTGCTTTTACGTTTGATAGTATGATTTTCTGAGAAGGGGTTATTAGAGGTCTCAGGTGGATCTTGTGGTCGTTAATTGTTATCTCTTTGAATTTTGAAGTTATTTGTGATACTGTTTGTGAAGAGTCCAGATATATACATACTCTACCATTTGATATTCGTGAGATAGAAATAATTTGATTCAAGTAATCTGTGATAGGTATTCCTTCTATTGATTCTAATATTATTGCTTGATCGTTTCGGGGGAACGGGTTTGTTGTTGCTGCTGATGCGTATGATTGCATTTTCGGTTGGTTTTTATCACTTTGTCGTTCTTCACTGTGAAAATTTACTAAGGGATCCCTGTACTCAGAAATCCCCTTATGTGGGTTTGTACCGTACATAAACACTCTCACTTATTCACTCACTTAACAAGGTTCTTGCACGACTGTAAACAGAGACTGGATATAATGGCACTCGCGATTACACGTCCGCTCCGTTTGGCTGTCTGCACAAGACTTCCCTGAAAAATATTGTTTAATCCTCCTCGAGCATTTACTCTCGTTGCATAAAACAATAACCGCAAATTTAAACGTCACTTGTAGCTAAAGTGTCAACTGAAGCGTATTGGCGGGGTATGATATAGTTTTTATCGTGATTTCTTTCTGATAATAATCGTTAGTATATTTTTCTAATTATATTTAATTATTATTTATTTCAAATTATATTAATAAAATATTTTTTAGACGAATGGATAAATTTTTGAGTGGATACAAGAGAAAAGTCGACAATAATGAAGATACTGATGCTGATACAAGTGAGAATAAAAGAAAAAAGGAGGAGGCAAAGCTCCCGATAAAAGACAATACAGTTCATCGTATTTATCGTTAGGATTCACAAGTGTTATAATACATGGCTTGGAAAAACCAATGTGTTTGTTGTGTTCGAAAGTTTTGGCTTCGGATAGTATGAGACCAGTCAAATTAAAACGGCACCATGAATATCTACATTCTGAATACGTTGGAAAGCCCATAACATTTTTTCCAAAGAAAATTAGACGAGATAAATATGCAGAAGCAAACATTTGGAAAAATACTTTCAGTTACACCAAACACATTATTGGCTTCGTACCATGTCTCTTACCGAATCGCAAAATGTAAGAAACCACATACGATAGGAGAAACCCTAGTTATTACCAGCAGCTATTGACATAGTTCGAATAATGTTCGGTGAATCGTATGCAAAACAGTTGCGACAAATTCCGCTTGCTGGTAATACAGTCGGAAATAGAATCAATGATATAACTGAAGATATTTGCGATCAATTAGTTTCTCGGCTGCGTACTTCGAAATTCTCCATTCAAGTAGATGAGGCAACTGATATAGATGAAGATGAAAAAATAATATATTAGAAGATATATTATTTTGCAAACCCATAAAAACCTGTATTGAACGGAACTGGGAATCGTTAAGCAGAAACGTGGTTAAACAATTGTATAGATCTATACCGAAACGTTTATTGAAAGTTATACAGGGTGGGGCAATAACTATGTCCACTTTGAATATTGCTGTTATTAGTAATAATATAAAAAAATGTTATTTACAAAACTTACACGGTATAGAGGGGGGCATATTGCGACACAAACATGTTCTGCGTCGGTGGGGGCATAGAGGAGATTTCAAGGTCACCTTGATTTCTGCATCATAAATTGATAGACTATCGAATTCTAAGTAAAAATGTATTGACCTCCACATTTCCTAAATCTAACAGTTAACTAGATATTATCGAAATAACTTTCGTTCTTCTTTGGATAATATGTCGTTAACTATTAGGTTTAGGATATACGAAGGTCAACACTTTTATACTTAAAATTTGATACTCTATCGATGCATGGTATAAAAATAGGACGTTCTATTTAAAAAAATCAAGGTGACCCTGAAATCTCCTCTATGCCTCCATCCACGCAGAAAATGTTTGTGTCACATGTCCCCCTCTGTACCGTGCAAATTTTGTACATAACATCTTTCCATATTATTACAAATAACGGATATATTCAAGGTGGGCAAAGTTATTGCCCCACCCTGTACACAAAACTTACACGGCATAGAGGTGGACATGTTGTAACACAAACATTTTCTGCGTGGGTGAAGGCACAGACGAGATTTCAGGGTCACCTTGATTTTTTTAAATGGAACGTCCTATTTTTATACCATACATCGATAGAGTATCAAATTTTAAGTATAAAAGTGTTGACCTTCATATATCCTAAACCTAATAGTTAACGAGATAGTATCCAAAGAAGAATGAAAATTATTCGATAATATCTCGTTAACTATTAAATTTAGGAAATGTGGAGGTCAATACATTTTTACTTAGAATTCGATAGTCTATCGATTTATGATGCAGAAAGCAGGTGTTTCAACACAATTTATTTGTATAATGTGCTATTTTTTTGTCGCGGAGTGTAAGTTTACGTAGGTGAACTTGCGAAATGCGTGTCAATCCAACAATACTTGATCGAGCAGTAATATATGATAGCGTGGGTTGAAGTGCAGTGGGTTAGTAGAACAGGTGGTAGAAGGCAGGTCACCCCACTATTATACGTTGCGCATCTTTCCTGCTGGTCGCAAACACGCTTCACGGTTACAATCGCTATTTCCACCAGTGCAGTGCAGTGGCGGGGTACGGGGTCGCAGGTGGTAACGTAGATTGGATCCGTTCTCTCGAAACTTTTCGAGTCGAGAGAAACTCTTGGCGATAGTGAAGACTAATCAGTCTGGTATGGTGAGATTCAAGAAGTAGAAAGGTACGAGCGACATTGAAGGAACCGTTCGAACTGGCACTTGTCAATGAGGCTGAATTAGTATACGGCAACTTGTCACGGATATACAATATCGCTAACCTTAGAGTTAAACCTTATGAAGGGGATTCCTTGTGCTTATCAGTTGTACAATAATGAAAATACATATACAGTTATATACTCGTTTTAATCTTTAAATGACAATTACTTGAACATGTGTGTTATAAAGGGTGTCGCAACAAGAGTTGAATATTTAAATCCCAAATAAAATACAGTTTTCTTTTTATTTACTACCGAAATTTTGATTTAATCATAAAGTATATAGACATGTGTGAATTATGTATGGAACAACACATCTGGTAAATGCATTCCTCGGCTTTGCTGGCACATTTGCGATCTTTTAGCATAATTGTGATACATTAGGATACAGCGTCTAATCTCCTGCTTCAACTTTGAACTTCAAAAAACTCCAGAGAAAGAAATCCAAAGGCGTTTAAGGGGATAGACTCATTTCCAGGATTGCAAGGGTGCGGGATGCGCCTTCTTGTTTCTCGATAATGCAAAGATGGGGTTTTCCATTAGTCAAAAGCGCTAGATTGTCACCATATTTTTTGTGTCGAATAGCAATCCATTTTTAATAATGGCAGACTGTCTACTATCGAACTGTGATAATGGTTTGACTCTCAAAGCACAGCAGCAGAAATGGCTATATTCTTCGTAAAATTAAAATAAGTTATATTCCAAATGAAAATTTCCCGCTCCTGTTGCGACACCCTTTATAACAAAATAGTTTGGATAAGACGCGAATGGTTTTTTTTGTGGGGGGGGGGCGGAGGCGTAATCTGCTGTCAATAATTTCTTTATAAACGGATGCGTACTGGTCACATGAAGATGGTATGCCTTTCTTCAAAATTAAATAGTATATTTTTTAATGCTCTAATCGATGCAACTCGAATCCCTCTACAAAAAGGTATTGGCCTATTTTTCACGAAAAATAATTGAGTAAATATTTGGAGGTAAATAAAGGCGACCTCGCCGATTTCAATGTTCTTGAAATATGTTATCAAGATCATCATTCTGAATAACTTTTTTGTATAGATGTTACCGTTGCTCGATCTTGGTTTTTTAGATATTGATAAAAATCCGTTAGGATAGTTATAGCAAACTCCGCCTTCTCCCAACGACCGAATGCGTCCTACGGGAGGAGGGCGACTTCAAACCGGAGACCTCCTCAAAAAATTTAACCCAGAACTAACCAAAATTCATTGAAAAGCTGTACAAACTTAACCCTCCCCGGGCTAACAATCTAGAAACGGGATTCTTGACCGATTTTGATGAATTTCAACAAAGATGTTACGAGCATTACAGCGAACTCCGCCATTTTAAACGAATTTTGGTTAGGTCTGTGTTAAATGTTTTTCGGACGAGGTGCAGAGAGACAGGCGGCAGGCGGAGCCCTTCCCCCGCCCTAAAGGACGAATCCAGTCATTGGGAAAAGAGAAATAGTGAAGTTTGCTATGCTGATCTTAACAGTTTTTTTTTTAATATTTAAAAAACTGAGGCCGAGTGGCCGCGGTAACATTTATAGGAAAAGGTTGTTCACAATGATGACCTTGACAACATATTTCAAAGTCAGTGAAATCTACTTCGAGATAACAGGAGATTCCATTGACTGTGATGTTCTTTCCTCGTTCATTGTATACATAAACACAATTGTCTGATTGCCTACGATATCAAATGTTGAAAAACTCTGCGTAGAAATTGTCATTGCACACTTGTAGGTATCCTTCTTCTGAAATTGTATTAAAATATTAACTGTTTCATGAAAACTGTATAGTATGACAAAAGATTGGATAAAAGGAAAAGATTATTTCAAGTTCACTGAAGGAATGCTCTATATGTATCGGCAATCAAGCCTGTTAGTTGGAGTGTCATGACGTTTGAGCTGAAACCAGGTAACAAGTGCATTCCTTAGGATGGAGAAAACGAGAAGTTCTTATGATAATTCAAGTTTCTCTAGAAGAGTTAAGAATTTCTTCCTGATCCCAATGCAGGAAGAAGGAAGTATGATTATTCTGATTAGAGAGGAAGCAGATACAAAGTTTCATAGAAAGCTTTGCGTCTACGCTCACATTTCACATACATGCACATGTAGGTAAATCCGTTATATTGCATTTAAGAAAACTTGTTATGTTAAACGCGAACATACTTATTACACAAGCTAATAATAATAATAATAATAATAATAATAATAATAATAATAATACAGTCTGTATATAAGCTTGCCATGTCAAATAATTTTGTTTCTGAAGTGTAACATTTTTTCTGCTGAACATTTCAAGTCGTTCGAAGAAGATTAAGCACTATGTGGTGTAATGTTACGTTTCTACTTTTCTTGTTAAAATCACGGGACGGATGAGGACATTCGACTGATCTCGTCACGTTTTGCGCCTTTCTGCCGAAAATGTGCATCATGTTTGAAAAATTGAATGGATCTTGAAATTGCCTTAACGTCTTCACTTAGCTAACCACGTTTCACCGGCGCATTCCGATGTTCCCCTCCATTTCTTATAACCCCCAGCAGTAGGCTTTCCAATTCTGCGTATTCTTCGTAAAATTAAAATAAGTTATATTCCAAATTGATTTTTTTTCGTATTTATAAATATATTTAAAATTTGTAATTTTTGCGCGATGGTTGATCCACTAAAGTTTTATTGTGAGCAGCCTTGGAATTTTTTTATTTCTTTAATTTTTCCATTTTCCAAGGGAAAGGCAAGGGGGGTGTTCATGTAGTATAAGAAGACCCTTTCGGATTTCTTCAAAATGGGTCTTCCTTTTTTAGATACTTTAATTTTAATTTGTTGACATATCTAGTAGCCCTAATCATAGCATTTACTTTATAGCATGTACTTACTACGCAAGCGGGTTCGGGTTCAAGTTCGACATGGGTAGGTTATTATTTTAGTTTTTTCCTTTTTTTCCTGAAATTTTATCGTGAAAATACATTTTTAATATGTATGTTATTTATGATACACCATAAAAAGAGAAAATCAGAATGTAGGCTCTGTGGGTTCGTCTTGTAGTAGCGTTGGCTCTAGGTTGGGTGTGATCGTTCGCCCAACGTTGGCCCAACTGCAAAAAAGAGCGACATTTCCTACGGTTGCCCAACGGATACCGCCAACGGAGGCCCAACAAAACGCCAACCATAAATGCTACTAGGGTATCTTGTAAATATAGTCCTATATAGTACCTTTGCTTATTTTTCGTCCTTCCAAGCTGGAAGGTGATCCTTTGAACAATTCTTAGCGGGCCCCCCTCACACTCAGTGCAAATACATCAAAACCCGAACGATCACCTAAGATCAACCTCGTGCATATTCAGTGTTTATAATGTAATATTTCATGAAACTAAGCTTCCGTGTTTATTTTCATGTTATCATAATCTGTAATATCGAACTGATTTTGTCTTACTTTGATAACAATTATTTTTAACGTATTCAAGAAATCGTTTTTCTACTAATTGTAAGATCGTCTTCTTCGATGCATGTATCGCCCGCGTCTCATAAGGTGGTACTGGTGGTGGAAGAAATTCGCAATGAAACCATCTGATTAGTCAGATGCATACGCTAGTTCTCGCTATTCGCTGAGAAGATTAGCATTGCCACTTCAGGTACATCGCATCGCGTGACGGTGAACTTCGCACCCCTTGCCCCTGTGCCGTCCCGAATACCATGTTACAAGACACGGACGATACATACACTTCCCTACACAAGTTTCAGTCCCACCCTCAGTTGCTGGTGACCACGTCGGGTCATCCAACTATCGGTTGTCGCGTGAATATTTACAAGAGACTGGTAAGTGAAAGTTGGGAATGATAAGTAGCTCGACGTTATATTGCCTAACACGTGTGGATGTTGTTCTTGGAGGGTCTGGTTACGGAGTGTTTAGACACTCCGAGGGTGCCGTTAAGCAAGAAACCTCCGTGAGTTACCTTTAAACCTAGAGTCTACGGCCTGGACCAATATCCCCCTCCCAGAAAAGAGTAAAGATGACAATTTTGTTAGCGACATTCATGTGATATGTAAAATTAGTAAAAATAATAAAGTGCTACGTTCCTAAATTTGTACATTGTTTTTGTAACCTAATTCCAATCACGGACGTTTGTCCTATAAATACGTTGTACACGTATGTACATATGTAACACTAATGATACTTTAAAAAAATTACACAACAAAAGTTTTTACTGCATTGTTTTGCATTCTAATTCTTTTATAGCATTTCATGCGATTTTTTATTAAACACATAATGCGTAAAATGGACAATGTAACGCCACTGATGAGCGATGCAATTCGAACTCGAACTTACTAATATGTTACCATTCGTAAAATGATACACAACACGTTTT
Organism: Lasioglossum pauxillum; assembly: GCA_933228785.1. Taxonomy (NCBI): domain Eukaryota; kingdom Metazoa; phylum Arthropoda; class Insecta; order Hymenoptera; family Halictidae; genus Lasioglossum; species Lasioglossum pauxillum. The sequence continues at coordinate 25,277,127 of OW121699.1, forward strand.
TACATATAGTGGGTGTACAAAGTATTCGGACACTTTTTAAAAACTAATAACTTTTTTATAATTGTATCAAACGATCTGACTTTTTATAATCAATTAGAAGCATTAGTTTATGAAATTATATGCAAAAAAGATTTTCCAAAAATTATAATTTACAAAATTACATGCAGAAATAAAAAAGGCATTTTTTAAATCTTTTTTATTTGGGCTCTTAAATTTAATACATATATAAATCAAACCATATATATATATATATATATATATATATATATATATATATATATTTTGAAGATCTATGTTAGTTATACACATACCGAAAATTTAATCGAAATTGGTTGAAGCAGGAAAAGACGACACGCATCGAAAGATGTACGATTCTATGGATTTTAAGCAGAAACTGATCAAAAATCGTGTAAAACTATGATTTTTACAATTTTTAACCGCTTGTAGCTCGTGTGTATGTTAATCGATTTCAATGAAATTTTCAGCATGTGTATAACTAGCATAGATCTACTAAACATATATTTTAAATTTTCATTAAGGACCCAAATAAAAAAGTTTTAACAAAATGCCTTTTTTATTTTTGCATGTAACCTTGTAAATTATCATTTTTGGAAAATCTTTTTTGCATATCATTTCGTAAACCAATACTTCTAATTGATTACAAAAAATCAGGTCGTTTGGTACAATTATAAAAAAATTATTAGTTTTTAAAGAGTATACGAATATAAGTACTTTGTACACCCACTGTATGACGAATGCAATGACCTATAATGATACATTCTGTTTGCAACAGCCTGTCATTTATTATGTATTGATTGTAACAAGTTAATCATTATTTTTTAATTACCGAAATAAAAATCAGTCATGTATTCGTTCTTATAATTTTTATTATTCCGACTTTTGTTCAATCTGCAATAAATAATTTTCAATTATGTAAAAGTAGGACAAATTAAAACATAAGACGGTATCTTTCCACACCTTTCTGATATAGCCGCTCAGACACGACGGAAATCGCGCGTTTTCGACCGCGCGATTTTTGTTTTTGATTGTTCGACCGCGCGGATGTAACCATGCGATAAGTATAAAACATCCGAAACATAATCAATACCTCAACCGACACTTCAATCAATATCTCACTCGATATCCCCACGCTGATAAGAAAACCATTCGATAGACAATTCACCTGAGACCCAATCGATACCCCCCACAATGCGCCGATAAGACCCAGTATACAGGGTGTTTCGTCTAAAACAGGACACCTAAATATCTCTTCAGGTTATTGTGATGCAAAAAATATTTGTTACGTAATGTGTGTATCATCAATGGATCAAATATCTGGCAAGAATATTTTTCTCCAAAGGTCATTTTTTCGGAGTTATCAAGGTCATCGATGTTTTTTGATACATAACTACATTTTTATTTTATTGCACCGTGTAACTGATCGAAAAATACATTCAGATATTTATAAAAACATGACCTTGAAATGACCTTGATCTTCGAAAATTGGCGTTCCTTTGCGCGGTCCATCTCTTCAGGCTATTGTGATGCAAAAAATATTTGTTACGTAATGTGCGTATCATCAGTGGACCAAATATCTGGCAGGAATATTTTTTCCGAAGGTCGCATGCCATAATTTCAAAAAGTTTGAGTTTATGCATTAATTAAACTTTACAGTATAGGATGTACGTATTTACCAGAAAAAAGTCATGAAAGTAAATTCGAAAGGCTGAAAAACATAATGCAATTTAACCGATGTCCTATGTCAAAGCATTAGCGATCAAAACTTTAAACGGCAATATCTCGAAAGTAAAACTATGTGACATGCGGCGTTCTTCTTCCTGACAACCACAGAATTATCAGATAGGAGATCCATTAATGCGCGAGTCAAGAAGAGTCACTAACTAAGAACACAGGCCTATCAAGATATTAAAAGTTTGGAAACATGCGGACGCGTTTGAAGAGGGGAGAAATTGCTTTAGAAACTAGAAAGTTCGAAATCATTATTTTCAACCAAATTTCATTATTACTACGACCGAAGAACTACTAAAACTTGACATTTTTTATTAACCACCTTTGTTCGTGCTGAGCACGATGTCTCAGAATCTAATTTAAACAAAACAAAGTGCATTTTACTCGTTAATAAATGTTCCAAACTTCATCGCACATTTAATACTTCTATACTACATTTAAGTGTCCAATATTTTCTAATATTCCGATGTTTGTGATTAATACAACAATATTTCATCAACGTCATTACATACATAGTTAAATCTACCACAATAAATGGAATTAAGTGTATGTATCCAACGATACCTACTGGAAACGGATCGTACTACAAAATTTTGTTTATTATTGAAAACTCCGCTTGTAACACAATATGGTATTCATTACGCATTATTTGTTATTTGTTTAATATGCATAATATGATTGTTTTAATTAAATCTTTATTAAATTTTTTCAGTGAAATAAGCGATTTAAAGAAACAATGTCTAAATAGACTAACAAATACTTGCAAGTCCCAACCATTGAATGCTCATTACCAATTGAAATGAACGTGGATGTCAGTGCGACGTCCTTGAGAAATCCCTGATTATGGTATTTAAATTTGTATGTCAAATCAAATTATAATTAAAACTAGAGGGCTATTGTTGCTCGCTCGCTTCGCTCGCTCGCGAGTAGGGTTGTTTTTGCTCGCTCGCTTCGCGAGCTCGCGGGTAGGACTGCTCTTGCGAGAGGGTTAGTGATACGCATGGCTAGTAGGGCCTACTGATATTAATGTTTTTTATTTGGTGTATGACTCTCCAAGAGTCACACAAAGAACTTCCCGATTCGTTACTCCTTCGCCAACATCGCTAACATCGTTTTTTTTGTACTTTCATCGATATTCTCCCAAAATGTATTCTTGGGAGTAGAGATGATAAATTCACTGTTGCATTGGAATAACTTTCGATTATTCCAAGCAGTAACATTAGCATCAGTTAAAAAAAAAATTTTTTTTAAATCTAAAAAAAAAATTTGTTTAAATCTAAAAAAAATTAAGAAAAAAATTTATTTTTATGTAATTGCGTTTGGTTCTTTGGTGGAAAATTTTCGTCCTCCCTTATAAATTGCATTGTAGAATCAACTCTTTTGGAAAAAAAACTAAAAATCTAAAAAACTACTTGACCAATATGGACCAAAATCTAATCAGCTCTAAGTTACGACGGGGCACATCGATTGCATCATTCATCATCCTGATCGCGTTGTTACTTTTTCTGAAAACGTTAACGAAAAATTTGATACCATACAAACGGACATACGCACACACACACACACACACACACACACACACACACATACAAACATTTTGATAAAAATAGTCTAAAATGACTCCAATGACCATGAAACGTGAAGATCTGCTAAAAAATCGATTTTCGATTTTCGGGGTAATTACAGTAACTTCCCTATGAATCGGGAAGTTAACTAGAGGGCTATTGTTGCTCGCTCGCTTCGCTCGCTCGCGAGTAGGGTTGTTGTTGCTCGCTCGCTTCGCGAGCTCGCGGGCAGGACTGCTCTTGCGAGAATGTTAGTGGTATGCATGGCTAGTAGGGCCCACAGCTATTAATGTCTCATTTTGTGTGTGACTCTCCACGAGCCACACAAAGAACTTCCCGATTCGTTAGTTGCTGTATATTATTATTATTATTTATTAAGTGTACGTTTTGAGAAGATTATACGTTTTCAGGGAAATTCAATAGTTTTCTACTTATCAAAATGTTTGCTATATGGCGTCGCATTAAACCAATATCGTATGCTCATTGCTCGCTTGGTTCCTTGTTATAGCATACTAATATTGCAAAATAAATTGTCTTAATTAGTTTTTCGCAAACGATACAACTCATCATTATCCGGGTTTGCAGTATTGATCTTGGTTTTCTTCGATACTATTAATTTAAATTTTCTTAAAATATATAAACCGCTCAATTTTGAAACTCTGCTCAGTGCTACATACAACATTTGTAAAGTTCGTATTTCTGATGTTTTAAAATCCATACATACTCTCTCGTATATTTGTCCCTGACTTTTATGAATCGCAATCGCTTCAGCAGGAACCACTGGAAATTGACTACGTGTTATTTGTTATTTTCCTTCACTCGAAATATTTACTTGATTCGATATTTTTTTATTATTGGTGTTAAATTTTGATTTATATTTGCATTTTTCATGTAATCACGATAACGAGTTCTTACTTTCACTCCTACCCTGGCCAATTGAAAATCTAACCACAATATAGACGGAATTTTAGTATTTTCTTGAAAAGTAATAAATTTTAATATTCCGCATGCTCCATTAACCAATTCGTCTTCAACGTCAATGTTATTAATTATCATATATTTTATATTAATTTTCAATTTAATCTCAGTTAACAATTCGTTTTGAACTCATTGTTTATTTAAAGATTGTAATATAAATGTTTTTGTACTTTCATCGATATTCTTTGAAAATGTATTCTCGGCGATGATTAACTCACTCTTGCATTGGAATAATTTTCGATTATTGTAAGCGGTTACATTAGCATTAGTTGCATATTTGGAAAAAACATTTTGATTTAATTAAAAACTAGAGGGCTATTGTTGCTCGCTCGCTTCGCTCGCTTGCGAGTAGGGTTGTTTTTGCTCGCTCGCTTCGCGAGCTCGCGGGTAGGACTGCTCTTGCGAGAGGGTTAGTGATATGTATGGCTAGTAGGGCCTACTGCTATTAATGTTTTTTATTTGGTGTGTGACTCTCCACGAGCCACACAAAGATCTTCCCGATTCAATAGTTTTCTACTTATCAAAATGTTTGCTATATGGCGTCGCATTAAACCAATATCGTATGCTCGTTGCTCGCAAATAAATTGTCTTAATTAGTTTTTCGCGAACGATACAACTCATCATTATCCGGGTTTGCAGTATTGATCTTGGTTTTCTTCGATACTATTAATTTAAATTTTCTTAAAATACATAAACCGCTCAATTTTGAAACTCTGCTCAGTGCTACATAAACATTTGTAAAGTTCGTATTTCTGATGTTTTAAAATCCATACATGCTTTCTCGTATGTTTGTCCCTGACTTTTATGAATCGTAATCGCTTCAGCAGGAACCACTGGAAATTGACTACATGTGATTTCTTATTTTTCTTCACTCGAAATATTTACTTGATTCGATATTTTTTTATTATTGCTGTTAAATTTTGATTTATATTTGCATTTTTCATGTAATCACGATAACGAGTTCTTACTTTCACTCCTACTATGGCCAATTGAAAATCTAACCACAATATAGACGGAATTTTAGTATTTTCTTGAAAAGTAATAAATTTTAATATTCCGCATGCTCCATTAACCAATCCGTCTTCAACATCAATGTTATTAATTATCATATATTTTATATTAATTTTCAATTTAATCTCAGTTCACAATTCGTTTTGAACTGATTGTTTATTTAAAGATTGTAATATAAATGTTTTTGTACTTTCATCGATATTCTTTGCAAATGTATTCTCGGCGATGATTAACTCACTCTTGCATTGGAATAAATTTTCGATTATTGTAAGCGGTTACATTAGCATTAGTTGCATAATTGGAAAAAAAGTATTTTTAATTAAAAAAAACAAGAAAAAAATTTTTTTTTTAATTTTATAAAAAATTCTTTTTTTAATTTTATAAAAAAAATTTTTTTTTTAAATATGTCTAAATATATATATTTAGTTACGTTTACTTCTTCGGTGGATACGCCTTTCGTATAAATTGCAATGTTTAATCAACTCCTTCCAAAAAAAACTAAAAAACTACTTGACCAAAATGGACCAAAATCTAATCAGCTCTAAGGTACAGCGGGGCACATCGATTGCATCATTCATCATTCTGATCGCGTTGTTACTTTTTCAGAAAACGTTAACGAAAAATTTGATTACATAGAAACGGCCATACGCGCGCGCGCGCGCGCGCGCGCGCGCATGCACGCACGCACGCACGCACACACACACACACACACACACACACACACACACACACACACACACACACACACACACACACACACACACACACACACACACACACACACACACACACACACACACACACACACACACACACACACACACACACACACACACACACACACACACACACACACACACACACACACACACACACACACACACACACACACACACACACACACACACACACACACACACACACACACACACACACACACACACACACACACACACACACACACACACACACACACACACACACACACACACACACACACACACACACACACACACACACACACACACACACACACACACACACACACACACACACACACACACACACACACACACACACACACACACACACACACACACACACACACACACACACACACACACACACACACACACACACACACACACACACACACACACACACACACACACACACACACACACACACACACACACACACACACACACACACACACACACACACACACACACACACACACACACACACACACACACACACACACACACACACACACACACACACACACACACACACACACACACACACACACACACACACACACACACACACACACACACACACACACACACACACACACACACACACACACACACACACACACACACACACACACACACACACACACACACACACACACACACACACACACACACACACACACACACACACACACACACACACACACACACACACACACACACACACACACACACACACACACACACACACACACACACACACACACACACACACACACACACACACACACACACACACACACACACACACACACACACACACACACACACACACACACACACACACACACACACACACACACATACCATACAAAATTTTTTCGAAGTTTTATATATTGAATTTTATACGCATATGAATACTGTTAATTATTGCAAACATTAAATAAACACGCGTTGCTGTGGTAAACATTTGATATGTGTAGACTGATATGTATCGCACAAAAGCTAAATATCTTTTGTGTTTGCATTTGCTTGCATCTAAACTTTTATAAAGCAATGTCTACTAATTAACCACGCTAGAAATTAAAGACGAGTTATTCGGAGAAAAAAAAGTTATTACATGATATATATTAATTTTCTGAAAAAAATGCGACGGGCAACATACAGCCAAATATTGCAAAACCATTGCTTCGAAACTTAAAAGAAGGACTTTTGAGGCAAACAGCGCTCTAGATTGATCTTTCATCTAGCGATTTTGACTACTAAAAACTCCCGTCGTTGCATTATCGAGAAATCAGAAGTGGAATCCCGGACCCCTGCAATCCTCCCGTACGTATACGTGGTCTAGCCGTGTGTGAGTGTACCCTAGCGGTGTGCGAGTGTTCACGCGAGCGTCGTCTATTGGAAAAGACTACCTTAATAAATGTTCCAAACTTTATCGCAGATTTAATACTTCTATACTACATTTAAGTGTCCAATATTTTCTAATATTCCGATGTTTGTGATTAATACAACAATATTTCATCAACGTCATTACATACATAGTTAAATCTACCACAATAAATGGAATTAAGTGTATGTATCCAACGATACCTACTGGAAACGGATCGTACTACAAAATTTTGTTTATTATTGAAAACTCCGCTTGTAACACAATATGGTATTCATTACGCATTATTTGTTAATATTTGTTATTTGTTTAATATGCATAATATGATTGTTTTAATTAAATCTTTATTAAATTTTTTCAGTGAAATAAGCGATTTAAAGAAGCAATGTCTAAATAGACTAACAAATACTTGCAAGTCCCAACCATTGAATGCTCATTACCAATTGAAATGAACGTGGATCTCAGTGCGACGTTCTTGAGAAATCCCTGATTATGGTATTTAAATTTGTATGTGAAATCAAATTATAATTAAAAAAATACTAGGTAGTATATTTTTGTTATATTTTTATACTTTTAATAGAAAAATATTACAAGGATTGTAGAACTGTGGTCCCAGAGGACGCTTGAACAGTCAAAGAATAAAATACATTTTAATATCGATAAAATACAATATCATCGCAATTTTAAACAAAGAAGCTCGTTTCGAAAATTTTTCAAAAATTGTATGAGGTAGTAATTACCATGTTTAGTGTGCTGGAAATGTTACATTAACTCAAAACGATTAAAAATTAAATTTTCGGCGATGTCACGTTGATATGTATAACTTTCTTTTAGATAAATGTGGCATTTGTATTGTAGCAGAACTGGGTTAATGAGTATAGTTGCGATATACTTAAAAACATAAGTAAAAGAAAGTTTCCAAAAGTTCTGTATTGTGTACCCATTCCGCTATTATTAAGACAATTACCCGACTCGTAGTTCCACAATTGTGAAGAAATTTTCTATTTTAATCACTCGAAATAGTATTGTTATTACCCCACCTTTAATAATTTGTATTGAATCAATAATTTAATGCATTCTATCAGAATAAATGTATAAATAAGAGCAATGACCGATTTTTAGCGTGAGCTGTTGTATGTACAGTGACCTAAACAAAACGATAACTTTTTTAATATTGTACTAAATGTAGGATTTAAACTTTTTTGGGAAGATAGAGCAATTAGTTTACTACAGGATGTGAAAAGAAGTTTTTTCTGTACAATATTAGAAAAGCATCGTCTTCTATAGAGCGTCCGAATATTAATTCGGGTCACTGTACATAATACATCAGCTTAACAGAAGTTTCGCTGTATTTAATTAACTTGATAAAAGGAATCTTACCGTGTTTCAGTTTCCCATTCTTGGTAAGCAGAAATGACAGAGGCTTGGGCACTTTGTCCGTGCAGAGACTATCGCGTTGATCTGTCCTTACACCGAAAAGAGCGTTTCTTCCCACTTTCATGTACTGCTTGCCCATTATTTTGGGCGATCTGATCCCAAACAACGACCCTATGAACTTCATCTTGAACTTTTTGGAGAAATCGTCCGTCAAACAGGTTTTTCAATTTTCTTGAAACGTGCACACCGACTAATTAGCTGATAAGCGTATTCTTGTGAAAGTCCTATGGTACCATTCACACTACAATGATTTAAGATAATTCGTAATATTCAAGATCACAAGGACGATATTACAATTGTTTTTTAAAATTGTGTGTCCCTGGTAAAACAGGATAAGTTGATTGAATGTTCTGTGCTCTGTTTGTCGTCACCGCACCGTAAAAATCTCGTGATAGATAATCTACGATGTGTGTTACACGAGGTAGATGTTATCTCACGTCACTTCTCCGAACATCGTTTTCGGAAATGCACACGGCTGATCCTTAAACCGTAGCCAGCAGTCATACGTTATTCTTTCTATCAAATTCAATCAACACTCACTAGTAACTCTTTAGTTTTCTTTATTTTCCTTCGTTGTCTTTGATTTAATTGAAACTTTTATTTCAATTTCTATTTTTATTTTCAATTAACACCTCGTTTTCTTCCAAATCTGATAACTTATTTGCTTACGTCACCGATTATAAAGATGCCTCATGATATACGTTTAAGTCCTGTGCGCTGGTTTTTAAAAATGGGCTGTCCTTTACTGAAACATAAAAAGAAATACTAAGATTTCTTGTTGTGAGATGTATGTTAACGACACTGTAACAATTAATTTTGAAACATTCCAATTACTACATTAGGGTGGCTCTTATTTACACTTGCCAAAAATCTTTTGTTAAAATTTCTTTTACGTCAACCCCTCACCGTTGTTCCAAATAATTAAAAAAAAATCTGTGCAAAGTTTGAGACGATGCAAGACGATTAAAACATTAAAATAATTCAATCCTCAAGTGACAACACGAGTACATCTGCATAAGGCTGCGTCTTATAATAGTCCAGTCAACGAAAAGTTGTATAGGAAAATGGAAGGAACACAATTTTTAACTTTGGGTCTTCGTTTGGACTAGTTAGGAGGTAAACATATTAAAAGTCCCCACTCTTAGGAGGTGAGCGGGGTGCAGGGGGGCACGTAGAACGTCCCCTTTTTCGGTTTTCCGCTTATATCTCGGAAACTATGTTTCCTAGCGATAAGACCATTCTACATATACAAAATGTGCCATAAGATTGATTCTATTCAGTTTTTCGCTATCTGGCATAGTTTCCGAGATATCCGCGCTCAAAGTTCACTAATTATGCTGAACAGTTCTTTTTCACAACTAGTGAACTTTGAGCGCGGATATCTCGGAAACTATGCGTCCTAACGATAAGACCACTCTATACAAAATTAAAGAAGACAAAATGTACCACAACAGTGATTCCATTCAGTTTTCCGCTATCTGGCATAGTTTCCGAGATATCGGGGCTCAAAGTTTACTTCGGTATTATTTGTTCAAGTTAGTGTTTTTGCTTCAATTTCAATTTCAACAATTCAATTTCAACTTCACTTTCAATTTCAACTCATCAATTTCAACTTCACTATCAATTCCAACTCTTCAATTTCAACTTCAATTTCAACTTTACTTTTTCGCTTCAACATCAATTTCTCTATTTCAATTTCAATTTCAACATCAATTTTTCAAATTCCACTTCACTTTCAACTTGAGTTTTTCAATTTCCACTTCCATTTTTCAGTTCCAACATCAATTTCTCAATTTCAACTTCAATTCCAACACCAATTTTTCAAGTTCAACCTCAATTTTCCAATTTCAACCTCAATTTTTCGATTTTATCTTCAATTTGAAAACTTCATTTTCAACTTCGATTTCAATTTCAACTTCAAGTTTTCAATTCCAACTTCAAATGCACATAGAAGGTTCCCCTTTTCGGTTTTCCGCTTATATCTTGGAAATGATGCGTCCTAGCGATAAGACCATTCGATACAAAATTAAAGGTGACAAAATGTGCCATAAGATAGACTGCATTCAGTTTATCGCTATCGTGCATAGTTTCCGAGATATCCGCGGTGAAAGTTCGTTAATTGTGTTGAAGAGTTAGCTAGTCAAATAAGGCAAAAAACGTGAGGCAAAAATTTCTTTTTCACAATTAGCGAAATTTGAGCGCGGATATATCTCGGAAACTATGCGAGATAGCGAAAAACTGTATAGAGTCAGTCCTTTGGCACGTTTTGTCAGCTTTAATTTTATGTAGAATGGTCATATCGCTAGGACACATAGTTTCCGAGATATAAGCGGAAAACCGAAAAAGGGGACCTTCTACGTGTCCCCCTGTACACCGCTCACCTCCTAGGAGTAGGGACTTTTAGTATGTTTACTTCCTAACTAGTCGAAACAAAGTCCCAAAGTTAAAAATTGTGTTCCTTCTACACGACATGTTTCCCTCTACACCCCCCTTACGAGCATTCATTGACAGGACTATGTGATCTCTCACTTTTTTTCGTACAACAAACGCTTTTTGAAAAAATTGAGAACATCGGACAAAAATCCAAACATTTTTTCTGAATTTTCAAAATTGAAGTGCGATCTCATTATCTTTTATCAACAAACATTACCGAAGAAAGTGTTTTTTTGTAACTTGCGAAACTGTGTACTCTACTCTAGCACACAACACGAAAAATGTACTTGTCCTCCATTAAATCGTGAAACATAAAAAGTAAAATAGTTTTTTCGTAATAAATAAATGTGTATGAAAATGAGTTTGTGTTAGTTGGAACCGGAAGGCTTAACACGGGAATAAAGGTCAGTGAAACGAAATAACGCGAAGGATTTGAAAAAAGACATCGACCTACGAAAACTGGTAGCACTCACACTTTCACTACTTATTAGCACATGTACTTAGTGTTTACTCACGTCCCACATACATAGTTCCGCATCTGAGAGAGTCACGGAAATTACTTTCTCGATTATATGTATTATAATGACACAATATACCAGGAGGCCCTTCTACAAAGCCTCCTAGATCGATGCAACGACGATAGTTTTGAAGGGTTACCGTGGGTTCATCGAGAACTCATTTGACCGACACTGTTTTGATCGACACGATTTGACCGACAATAACTTTCGTCGACACTATGTTTTCCTCGACATTGTGAAATCGTCGACAAATGATTTGACCGACACTATGTTTTCATAGACACGGTCAAATTGTCGACATATGTTTTTATCAACAGTCTGTGTTTTGCGACAGGTATCTTTTAAAGGCTTTAGCACAAAATATATCGCTTTGATTTCATTACTTGATATTTATGTAATTATTGTACAATTTTGTTATGTTCATTCAAATTAAGTATATGTATTTACACAATTATGTTTGAAATTAAATGAAATATTATGATTTTTGTTCATTTGTGTGTACGTATTAATAAAGTTTGTTTATTTGAAGAAATGCTTTGTACCTCTCTTTATTTTTTATTATACAAGCAACTAAATGCGTCTAGAACATGACAGTGATAATAACGATTAGTCAACGTTAGCAAATACGAATCAAGCCTGTCGCTAAACACGGACTGTCGATGAAAGCAGCAGACGTCGACAATTTGACCGTGTCTATGAAAACATAGTGTCAGTCAAATCATTTGTCGACGAAAACATAGTGTCGGTCAAAGTATTTGTTGACGATTTCACAATGTCGACGAAATCATAGTGTCGACAAAAGTTATTGTCGGTCAAATCGTGTCGATAAAAACAGTGTCGGTCAAATGAGCTATCGACGAACCCATGGTAACCCAGTTTCGAAAAATTTCTAATTTTATGTAATATGTTTCTAAATATATACTTTCCAGTAAATGTAGCCTGCAATGTACAAGGAATTCCGTATCGTTTCCAGTATTCTGATCAGAATATCTCCTAACGTAATCATTTTTTTACATACTCTTTCGTAGAGAACGTTAAAAAATATGGGGGGTCCATTGAAAAAAACGCATATTGTACACGTACAATTTAAAACAGTATACAGGTTGAATTACTAATGGAAAAAGAACTTTTTATTTTTTATTCGGAAAGAATCCTACGGATCGCGATCACGCGTCGTGCTTTGAAGACAACGGTAAAGGTATAAGCCTTTCGTGTCCTCTGTGGAAGAGGCTGCAACTGATACCTGTCTCCTTGTATTCCAACAAATAGCGCAACGCTCAAACAATTTGAACAAATAACCTGTAGTACTTTTTCTATCCATTTTATAATTTCCTCCCCAATCAGAATCAACATAACCACATAAGACATTATTATAATCACCACGAACAAAGATTAATTTAATAGCACTCGATGCTTTAAGATATCTTAATATTCTTTTTAAACGTTTACAAAGCTCTTCGTTGTTTTTGTTTAAATATCGACTCAAAATACTAACGGCTGTGCTCAAATCAGGCCGAGTATATATCATCAAATACATTAGACATCCGATAAGATTTCGACACGGAGCGTCATAATATACATCAGAATTTAAAGCTGTGTAATCTAATTTATTCTCAAGAGGTGTACTCGCTGGTTTACATACAGTCTGACATCTTAAATTTATTCAAAATTGTTTGAATATATGCATTTTGGTTCATAGTTATTTTATCGTTACTTTTTTCAATTCTTATTCCCAGAAAAATTTGTATATCTTTTAAATCTACCATTCTAAATTTATTCATTAAATAAGTTTTGAAGTTATTCATTTCTTCAACATTGGCTGTACAAATCACTAGGTCATCTACATAAAGTACAACGTATATATTTCTCGATATATCGTCTTTGTCCAAAATATAAATACATCTATCTACGGGAGAATTTTAAAAACCAATACTTTTAAGTGTTTGTTCGAAAAAATCAAACCAGCATCTTGCTGCTTGCTTTAACCCATATATGGCCTTATTTAGTTTACAAACTTGATTACTACTACTTTCAATTCCTTCAGGGACTTGCATATAGATTTCCTCTTTCAATACACCATTGAGAAAAGCAGTTTTTACGTCCATATGATGGACTAACAAATTAAATTGATTTGAAAACGCCATTATGAATCTGAAACTGGATATTCTCGCAACCGGTGCAAATGTTTCATAATAATTAGGGGTGTGCGAGAACCCGAAATATCGTGAACCCGATGATCGGGACGAGTCGAGAAGAGTCGAGTCGGGTCGGGTTCCCGAAAATTTCGAGATTCCCGAAAATGTCGAGAATATGACATAAGACACTCTTGAAAAGAATTCGTGATGGACAACATTCTTTCAATCTCGAAAACATCTAGAATAAAAAATTCGAAACTATGAATGTATTCATTAAAACGAATATAAATGATTACTCGGTTCTCGACATTTTCGGGAATCTCGATAAATTCGAGAATCTCGAAATTTTCGGGTACCCGTCCCGATCCCGAAAAAATTTCGTGTTCCCGACCCGTCCCGATATTTCGGGTTCTCGCACACCCCTAATAATAATCTATTAAATATTGCTGACTGAAGCCTCCGGCAACAAGGCGGGCTTTATACTTTACTGGGTTTCCGAACTCGTCGCTTTTTATAGCAAATACCCATTTGCAGCTTACAATATTTTTATTTTCGGATCTTGGCACTAGAGACCAAGTATTATTAATTAAAAGTGAATCAATTTCTTCTTTAATTGCTTGTTCCCAATGGATTTTATCGTCACTAATTTTAATTTCCTGATACGAGGCAGGAATTTTGCAAATAAGCGATTGAGCACACATGATATAATCATTTTGCTCATAAATCTCATTATAGGAAATAGATGGACGACCCTTAATACGGTATTTTTGTCTATCTCGACCATCTCAGATTCTGTCATTCTTGATTTATGAAACTTTACTGATTTTGACTGACTGATTTTGAATGTCAGGTGATCAGTTTCAGGTTGTACCTCTACAGTCCTGGATACCAAATCGGTTTTATCATGGGAGTTTTCTGAATTAACCCCTTTAGGCTGTATTACTACAGGCCTGGATACTAAGAAACTCTCATCTATAATGACATCTCTAACTACAAGAAATTTACCACTTTCTACGTCTCACACTCTATACCCATTTGGTTCGTACCCATCTAATTAGATCCCCTTCCATGATTTTTCTTCAAATTTTGATTTTCTTGTTTTCTTATGCGTATAGACAGTCGAACCGAAAATTTTTAGATACTTTAATTGAGGTTTTCGATTGTGCCATAATTCATATGGTGTTTTAGACTCCTTCAAAACCTTAGTTGGCGTTATATTGATTAGGAACCGGGCAGTGCGGACAGTTTCACCACAAAAAAGCTTTTCTAATCCAGTTCCGCCTATCATCGCCCGAGCTTTTTCAGTTATGGTCCGTACCATTCGTTCCGACACACCATTTAATTGGGGAGTTCGTGGGACCGTTAAGTGGTAACCAATACCTTTTTTTACATAGTTTTTTACATTTTTTACAATAGTACTTTTTTTCATCTCGGTTGACAAATACCCACCCCCATTGTCACAATACAAATTACCAATTTTTAAATTAAAGTGAGCTTCACTCTTTGCTACATAGTCTCTAAAAATTGAAAAAAGAACAAAATAATTTTTATAATTAATTGTCGGAGGAGTGATTGGACCGCAAACATCTGTGTGTACTATAAATAGTGGACGTTTTATATAACTTTTGTCTTTTGCCCTTCTGAATGGTAATCGTGCTTGTTTTCCATTAATACAAGCTTCGCATAATTTATCGTTAACTTTAACTTTTTCTATTTGGCCTATATCTTCAAACATTTCCTTATTTTTTAACTCTAGAAATTTAGATTTTCCTATATGTCCTAATCGTTGATGCCATAAATCGTAATTATCTTTTTCAGTATTATTATTAATTTTAACCACGGAATTTACTTCATTTGACCCAACTATGACCAACTTATTCATTTGACCAACATTCTATTTCAATTAAATTATTCAGTGGCCACCTGTCATTATGATTTGACCGTTTTTGCCTATTTTAACGCCTGTTTCATCAAAGGTAATCGTCATTGCGGTTTGTTGTATTTTTCTAACCGACAAAAGATTGTAGGGTACTTCCTGACAGTAATAAACATCTTCTATGGTTCCCTGGATGCCCATATTTATGATGACATTCATCGTGCCCTTTTTTGTTGCTATGATGAAGGTTCCACTTTTCGCCACTGAAATCTTCATTGGGATCGCCAACCCATCAAAACTTTCTGCTAAATCTTCCCTATTGATGAGATGATCCGATGGCCCATTTACTTCTTCTTGATAATCACCAACCATAAATGCAAAACTGGAGACGTTTCCTTTTGAAGTTGATGGTGGAGCTGACATTTGTGTTGTCTGAGCAGTTTCATTGTTTTCAGCATTCTGGTATTGAAGTCCTTTTTTATAATAGAAACAATCCTTCCTGACATGACCCTTCCTACCACAGTGGTAACATTTTACTACGGATAATGACTTATTTGTCTTGGAAAAACGTGGCATATTTTGGACTCTACAAAATTTCTTGGACGGTCTTGAAATGTCACTGTGTTGTCGCTTCGGAACATTGACTCTTCTTATTTGGAGTACTTTCATGCTGGTGTTACGACTTTCATTATTCAGCTTTACTTCATGATCAGGAAGTCTCGTTTTTACGAATGCCAATGTCAAGTTGTCCTCGGATAGTGTCTCTATAGCAGTTATTACTCCATCATGCGAGGTAGGTAAAGTCAATAATAAATGGGCCACTTTATCAGTTTCTACCAATTTAGCACCAGCTGCTAAGAGCTCCGAAATTAACTCGTCAAATATGGTAAAATGTTTTATTAACGGTGTATCACCTTTTAACTTTAAATTTAATAATTTTTTTTCTTAATGTTAACTGTGTGGCGAGGCTTTTTCGTTCATAAATAGCGTCCAAATTTTGTAACACCTGCATGGCACTATTGCCCACTCGCACAAAACTAAGAAGTGAGTCAGATAAATATTCTATAATAACGTTTTTTGCTGTTCCTTCTGCTTTAACCCATTCGTCAGTTAACTTTTCCGGAATTACAGAGTCAATTACTTTAATAACATTTAGTTCTGTCAATAATGCTCGAATTCTAAACTTCCAAATGCTGTATTTCTCCCCATCAAATGATTTAATATTTCTCTTCAGTTTTAAACCTTCCATTGCCATATATATGTACTAATAACAATTTTACACAGGATTATATTCGGATACGCACATACAATTAAATGCACAACGAATTATCACTCTTTTGTTACATAGTAATTCTAATTCGATTAGTTTATCGCGCACTATACACACACGCCGCAGATCAGCCTGAGCCCATAACCTATTGGTTTTAGGGCATTTGAAATAAACACTCACAATATATTTTAACTTTATTCCTCTTTATTACTTGAGCAAGGAAGGCACGTCTCTACTTTCGAACGATGCACTTAGACTGACTGTCGTGGACGAAGAAATTTGCCGCGTGTTTATTTACTTCATCGGTCGTTCTGATGGAAACAAAAAAAAACTAAGTGCCACAGGTACGCGGACCCACCCCGCTTGTATTGAAATCATGGCGTGAAAAGAACAAGAGAAAGAAAAAAAAATGTTGGTATACATATATATGTATATACACCTTCATATAACAAAAGAAAACCAACACTAGTAACATTGCTTCTACTAAAATATTACTTTTTATGATAGGCTCAAAACGTTCCTGCAAGTATAAATACCATGTTTTGTATAACTTAAAATTAATTTGGTTGAAAATCTTTTTCTAGCTCAATATAAAGATAATAAAATTACTTTTAGTCTGTTATACAAACAGTGGCATATTTTTTTTAACCCTTTGCACTCGGAGCTATTCTAACTCGAAAATGAAACATATCTTCCGACCCAGAATAATTCCAATCTATATAATTTTTTTTCATTTTATGGATATGAAATTGATATAACACGTCATACAATACTTAAATGTTTAGTAAGTGATTAGCCACCAAGATATTTAATACTGTAAACAATATTTTGAATAATGGTATCGCAATTTCTGGTGGTGATTCTGACTCACCACTCGAGTGCTAAGGGTTAACATTTTGTCTCGCGTTTCATATGTTGAATATATGTCAGTTAATGCAATATACATTGGAATGTAATGTGATAAAGTAGGATACTTTTTACCGCACATAAAGTCTGTTGCATCTTTCATTGGTTCAAGTATATCTGATATACATTCTGCGAACTTCCATTCTTCATTGGATAAATTATCTGGCATATTTTTTTCGCATAAAATTAGAGTCAATGGCCTTCGTAAAATTATTAATCTTCTTAGCATTATATACATACTATTCCATCTTGTATCCACGTCTTGCATTAATTTTAACGCGGTTCGTTAGGATTTAATTCTAATTGCACTTTAAAAAATCTTTCTTTCGCAGAGGTGGATCTTGCGAAAAAGGAAATAATATTTCTGCATTTTTTATTGCCAGTTGCAAACAATGTGCAAAGCAAGTTATTCTTGACCAATCATTACATGTATTAATGGCCTTTACAATATTTTTACCGTTATCTGTTATAAATATTAGAGGTTTGTTAACTCTGTCTAATTTACATGTACTTAAACACAATAATATCTGATTTTGAATATTGTCAGCAGTATGTGATTGCTGCTGTTACGAGCCAGGGCCGCGAGCAGCACGAGTGACTGGCGAAGGGTTATAAACCCAGGAATATGATATCAATTTGTTAGTTAAGGCACGCGGACGAACCCAATGCGAAATTGGGGAGCCGCTAGGAATATAGACAGCGAGGACGAACATGACGCGAAGTCAGGGAGCCTCTAGGAATTGAGTCAAACGCAGACGAACCTGATGCAAAATCAGGGAGCTGCTAGGAAGGTGAAACTTCGTGAACGAACCTAATGCGAAATTGGGGAGTCACTAGGAACGACACGCAGACGAACCCGAGGCGAAACCGGGGAGCTCTAGGAGGTTGTAGAATCAGCGCGGACGAGCCCAATGCGAGATTGGGGAGCCGCTGGGAAGTTGGATAAAAGCACAGACGAACCTGATGCGAAATCAGGGAGCTGTTAGGATACGGACGAACCTGATGCGTAATCAGGGAACCGCTAGGATTGTATAGTTTTCGTGGACGAACCCAATGCGAAATTGGGGAGCCACTAGGTAGGAAAAATCTCTATTTGGATAATTGGCAAGTCGCGAGCGAACCTGATGCGAAATCAGGGAGTCGCTAGGATAGTTAGTAGGCCTCGTAACTAATATAAACTAATTGATACAACCCGAGGGGTAAGGTTGTATCGTGTGGGAACGTTCAACTACTATATTAGGATTTTGGACAATAATTATGGGTTCAATAATTTTGCTCTAATTACGAAAGAACATAAATATATTCTAATTATAAAGATCTGTAATACAAGTGTGTAATTGTCGCGATTGGAATGTAAATAAAGATATAGAATGTAGAAGGAAGGAATTTACCTAACTATGATGCTCGTTTTTGACGCACTGGCAATGCGGAGGACCCGGAAACAACTTTAACAAACTTTGATCTGAAAGGTACTTTAGCCCGATCTCACTAGAAGTTGCCTTTCCGAATTGCAGCACGACGTGACGCGATTCGTGTCTACCGAAGTACTAACCCCCGAGAGTAAGAATCTAAGGGTTTATATACCCCTACAATGAATTAGGCGTTAGTGTTTACTTACTTGTGTAACGCCTTAGTACGACAGTAATGGTATTTTGGAGTTATTTAAATTGAAATATCTCCTGAACTACTAACTTTTCGACATACATAGGTTAGTACTTTTTTATAAAGAATGTCCAGCTGCATCGATTGATGTATTAAAAAGTACCTCATTCCATTTAAAAAAACATCGATAACCTTGAAATCTCATAAAAATGACCTTGAATTTTTTTTCCCTTATACCCTTATACGTGGCCCTTCAAACAGTGTAACTTTGTCCTACGAAGTTTTTTTGTACAACGAAAAGTAACGGAGATATTGAGCTGTTCAGAGTTATGTGGGCCACCCTGTATAATTGCACATTTTATAGTCTTTTGTTGCATAGTGAACTGTTAATGATAGATAACTATCAACGCTTCGTGATGTCCATCCGTCGGTTGTAAATGCTAATAATAGCAATTCAATAACAATAAAGTCTATTACCTTTTTCAGTATCTTCATTTATTTTATCTAAAATTTGCTTCTTCAAACTATCATATATAAGTGGTATTTTTCCCTTGAAAACGTGGTTCGACTAGATATTTTATAATGTGGTGCAACAAGCTTAAATAATTCGTTAAAGCCCACATCTTCAACTATATCGAAAGGTCGCAGATCTAGAACCATCATTCGAGCAATTCCTTCTGTTATATCTTTTGGTTTAACAATCTTTTGCGTATCATTTTGTATATGCAACAAATTTTGTACCAATTCAGTTTCTTTTCTAGTACGTATACAGTAATTCTTCGATCGGGGTCCCAACACCCGTGTTTTGAACGGACTTGGGTAGCGTAGAGAGGCTATTTTTTTATGACTCCGTCTACCGAGAAGGACAGAATGAAATAGGATCGCGTGACCGAAGCGTGTCGCTGTCGCCGGCACAGTTTAAAGGCCCGTGTGTCATCACAATGAAACACCAAAATCTTAGCTTCTTTATTTTCTACGATATCATGATGGGACTTTAACTAGCTTATTCCTGACGTTTTTCTGATTAAAATGGTATCAAAAACGGTATAATCGGGCCAATATTTAGTGGTTTAATCGACGATGAAAGTTTCGAACGCAACGAAGATCAGCAACAAGGCGGGCCTTTGAACTGTGTCGAAGGCGTCTACTGTTCGCGTCTCTTTCTTTCCAATACGCTCTTCTTCGTTGCGTTCGAAACTTTCATCGTCGATTAAACCACTAAATATTGGCCCAATTATATCGTTTTTGGTACCATTTTAATCAGAGAAACGCCAGGAATAAGCTGGTTAAAGTCCCATAAACCGATCATTAAAATTAAGAAGTTTGAGACTTCGATTCAGTCGAGTCAATGTGTGGTGTTCACACCGATATATCCGAGCCGAGATCAATCATCGCCGCCCTACGGCGCGGCGCAGCGTTGGCCGGCAGTGGAGTGAGTAGGCACTGGACTACGGTTAGATAGGCGACCCAGGATTCCGATTGAAGAATTACTGTACATACTTATGTTTGGATGCATATGCTTCAAATGGCGTAATAAACCAGTAGTATTTGCATACTTAGTTTTAAATTCACGGTGACGATGTCAATGTGTACATTCCGCCTTTGTATCGTCTTTTTTTTTTAATGTTCCCAAACAGAGCTTCTCTTTACTTTCTTCCTTTGCACGATATCTTTGGTAGTACTTCCTGCTACCACAACTTCACTCCCATTATCACTCGACATTTTTTTAAAAGATTTTTAATTTTTATTAAATTCGCACAGATTTTGAAATATACGTCTGAGCTTCCCGAATTTCTCAGCGATACTGCTCAACAACGTACACAATGTCCAAGTACTAAGCACGCAGTCACACGTTTGTTTACATCAGGTCACACGATTCTTAGAATCCGTGTTTCCTTACTTTACGAAAATAGCAGAAGAAATTGAAAGAATGTTGTCCATCACGAATTCTTTTCAAGAGTGTCTTATGACTCGACCTCTTCTCGACTCGTCCCGACCATCGGGTTCCCGATATTTCGGGTTCTCGCCCACTCCTACTATTCATTGACTGGACTATAAAGGTCGCTGCCCACTAGGACGCACGTCGGCCGGACTGCACCGCCGCCCCGCGCCGCGTCAGTTTTGGGTTTCTTCTGCGTATTTCAATGGGAGTGCGCTCACTATACCTGCAACGGCACAGCACCAGCGAGCCTCCGCGTCGCCCCGGAAAAAGTGCGCCCACTAGACCGCATCGCTGACTAACCGCGCCGCCGCACCTCGCCGTTTTGGGTTTCTTCTGTGTATTTTAATGGGAGTGCGCCCACTGTACCTGTAACGGCACAGCACCAGCGTGCCTCGTCAACGCCTCGACAGAAGGAATATTCTCGGCGAGAATGTTTTGCGCACCAGCACTTTCCGTGGCCAAGAAAACTTTCTATTGCACCGTTATTTCAAGGTTTATAATGTTAAATTGTTATTGGTCGTTGAATTCGTCTCGATACCAGTTAGAATATTATGAAATACAAAATTGAGGTAACCTTCAGTTTTTTATAAAAAAAAATTTACATTTAATTTTTAATATCGAGATTTGTACAAAAGTGAATACTGATCAACTTTTGTTGGAAACATTTTTGTCAGATCATCGGATGTATATGAAAAATCGCGTTAGTAATGCTCACTTGTGGTGATATAACTTAAACATACTGTCAATTTTGTGATAATTGTTATCCAGGCACCATAAACAATAGCCTTTTTTTAATTTAATAAAAAAATATCATTTGTAAAAAGTTCACATTTTACCACAAGAAATGCAGTAATCGTTGACTTTCATAGAAATTATTCGGGAAATCTAGTTTATTAAAAATATTAATTTGTATATGTTCTAGTTACAAATAATCATTATCGGTAATAATCTGACGTGGACCTTATCGATGATAATTTGACGTTAGACCTAATCTGACTCTCGCATGATCAGTAGCACAAATAAATTTCTGTCCTCGACAATGCGGTTACTAATACTAATAGCCAAAAATTATTTCCATCATCGATAACGGTTCCTTATGACCAAAAAGAATTGTTGTCGTTTATAATGGATATTTATCAGTCAAAGATAGTCTATCATCGATAATGATTATTTGTAAGTAGAACATATGCAAATTAATATTTTTAATAAACTAGATTTCCTGAATAATTTCTATGAAAGTCAACGAATACTGCATTCCTTGTGATAAAATATGAACTTTTTACAAATGATATTTTTAAATTGAATTAATGAAGACTATTGTTTATGGTGTCTGAATAACAATTATCGCAAAATTGGCAGTAAATATACTTAAATATTAAGTTAACTTAATATTAACTTAATATTAACTTAAAATATTAAGTTATGTGAATACAATTCCTTTTAGAAGTATTTAAAATTTGAAAATTAGTATAACTAAAATCGTCGTTAACTGACGAAATACGAATACGAAATCAATTCGAAATCAATACGAACCAATTCTAGTGTTTGGGAGCTTCATTTTAAGCGTTTTTACGAATCGTTAAGATCGTCTCACATATACCGCAGGAACAGCACATCCAGCAACCGGCAAAACATTCTCGCCGAGAATGTCCCTTCTGTCGATGGAAAATTGCGGGAAAAAAATAAGATACGAAAAACGCGAGAATTTACTACACAACCCAATAGTTACAAATAATCATTATCGATGATAGACATTATCTCTGACTGGTAAACAACCATTATAAATGACAACAATTCTTTTTGGTCATAAGGAACCGTTATCAATGATGGAAATCATTTTTGGCTATTAGTAGTAGTAACCATTGTCGAGGACAGAAATTTTATTGGGCTACTAATTATGCGAGAGTCAGAATAGATCCAAGTCAAAATCATGTTCGTGGATATATCCGAAATAGCACATTGATGTGGAAAACAAAAGAAAAGACTCGCGCGAGCTTCGAAAATTTTCCTTTCGTCCTTCTAATAAAATCGTAGTCGTTACAGTAAAATAAGAAGCGATTGTGTAGGCAGTGCTAAGTGCTAATGCTCGCCACTCAAAAGTAACTGCGCCCGAACCCCGGTAATCCGCAATAACCAAATTATTTCAGCGTGTCTTTAGAATACATTGACTATCGTCAGAAAACTCCGAAAAAGTCCACGATGTCACCGAGTCATAAAGCAATAAAAACTCGACCGTACGCCCCAACATTATTACCATCGTCGGACTCGCACCCGGACCGCCTACCTGCGTATAGTAAACTGGTGCCCTACCGTCGAACCTACAGAGGTGTCTTGGCACCTATAGCTGCTATGATCTGGGCTGCAAGATGCGTCAACTTTAAATAAAAAAAATATCTGAAGATTAAGTCTAAAGCACGACATATTCGAGCGTTCAGAAACACGGTTTCCAGACCACAAAATATGACAGTAATTACTCTGTCCAACACAATCAATCTTTTTTCATGTTCCACAATTATTGTTGGGTGATTCTTATAGAGCTTTTTGCGCTGATTCTGAATCTGCCCTTAATTTTCCCCCGAGACGCGCATTGAGAAACATGATTTTGAAAAAAAAAATATTTGTCAACTTTAAACAAATATTGTGATGTCATTAAAAAAAAAGATATTGAAGATATTGAATTATTCTTTAGAGGAAAAGATTCTATAGACTTTTCTGAATACAGTGATATTCAATATCAATACATTATGCATGTTTAAACATGTTTAAACAATCGTTAAAGAGTGACAACACTTTTGCGCCAATATTTGAGGATATTTCTCAGTTTATGTTAAAAAATAAGGGTCCAGCGTAAAATCGAACTACATCACGCAATAGAGCAGACTTTTATTTTGAGAAACCACCCTATGAAGTTTAGGATGTTGACGTTTTTTTCGAACCAGAAAGCAAAATATCTTCGCCCGACATGAGTTGTCGCCAGTGGCGCTCACCACTACATAGAACGGTCTGGGTTAGGTTGTTCGACGGGTTACGGCGCGGCGAACGACCGCGCTAGTGGTGAGCGCCACTAAAAGTGCTGGCGCGATGCTGGAGCGTTCTAGTGGGCGGCAAAACTACCAGCGCAGCGTCAATTTGAGGACGGAGCGGCGGTGCAGTCCGGCCAGTGAAGCCAGAATGAGCTCAAACGGAGCTCCCGTACCCTCCTCCTTACCCCTTCCACTATTCCATTCCAGCACCGTGCGCAGGCGCACACTCCACGGTCCCCATCGCGCACGTGCAACGTGTCTCCCATTCGCCCCACTCATTCCCCGTCATCAGAGAGGGGGTACATCATTTCACCGTGACTCCCCTCATCTGGCTACACTGAGTCCGGCCGACGCGACGTGCGTCCTTAAGGTCTCATCTTCAAACGTATGTAGCTCATTGCAATGTTGACAGATTTTGATGAAATTTTCAGTATGCATATAAGTTACCGAAATCTATAAAACGCATTTTTTAAATTATCGTTCCATGTTGAAGATCGTGCCGTAAATGAATGTCTTTGGGTTGACAATAAAAATATTTATTTTACACTACAATGTACAGCACGGCCGAATTAACATTGGGCGACTAATTGTTTGCGGAACAGTAGATTGTAGCGGTTGACAACGGACGAGTCTTTGTTACACTGAAGGCGAAAATGTGCGGTTGTCTGTTTGACAAAGAACGAACTTGAGCGACTTTCGATGTTCGCGAATTCTTCTTGGAGAAACTGTGTGATTCTCTCAACGAATGATTAATCTATCTTTCATCATTTTTTTAATTTTGTATGATTTCTACCAATTGCAATCTTAATAAATTTTTGTTTACTTATTCTCTAGCGAACTAGTCGGTCGAAGATCTTAAAAAAATTCAAGTCCTTTGGTCCAATTTTTAAAAAGTCTTGCGATTTTTAAGTGTGTAATATTCAATTTTACTTATTATCAAACTTCAAATTTTAACATAATGAATAATCTTTAATTACTACTGATTATACTTTAGTCATTGTTCAAAACATTGTATGTACATATGTGTGTATAGTATATGTATACTACAGGTACTTAATTTAAACACCAATTGTTCTTTGGACAATTTGGTAGGAGGACCGATGAATCGAATTTTAACGAAATAAAAATAGATGTCCGTATGAAACAGTTTCACATTCTAATTCATCACGTAATACTGTAATTATCTATTTTGCATACGGCCTTGCAGCAGTCTCATAGAACAAGTTCAGGCTCCTCTCACTCATTTACGCAGACATTATTATATATTATTATATATATTTCTATTAAACATACATATGGTAAATAGCGTCCATTGGTTTAATTGCTTTTACTATTACTGTTTTTATTTTGGAATAGCAGTAAATTGTATATGTAGGAGATATGTTGGTAAATGTTACGTTTAAGGGAGGCATCTAGGATTACCTTGACCTTGACATATGTTGTCAAGAACAACATTCTGAACAACTTTTCTCTATGCATGTACCCGGCGCTCGGACTTACTTAGTTTTCGAGAAAATTGCAAAAAACTATTAGTCCAGTCAACGAACAGTTGTAGAGGGAAATGGAAGGAACACAATTTTTAACTTTGGGTCTTTGTTTGGACTAGTTTGGAGGTAAACATATTAAAAGTCCCCTCTCGTAGGAGGTGAGCGGTCTACACGGGGGCACGGAGAAGGTCCCCTTCTTCGATTTTCAGCTTATATCTCGGAAACTATGTGTCCTGGCAATAAGACCATTCTATACAGAATTAGAGCTGACAAAATGTGCCACAAGATTGATTCTATTCAGTTTTTCGCTATCTCGCATAGTTTCAGAGATATCTGCGCTCAAAATTCACTAATTGTGCTGAAGAGTTAGCTAGTCAAATAAGGCAAAAAACGTGAGGCAAAAATTTCTTTTTCACAATTAGTGAACTTTATGGCAGGTGTTGGCAGCTTTAAATTTGTATAGAATGGTCTTATCGCTAGGACACATAGTTTCCGAGATATAAGCGGAAAACCGAAAAAGGGGACCTTCTAACGTGCCCCCCTGTACACCGCTCACCTCCTAGGAGTAGGGACTTTTAGTATGTTTACTTCCTAACTAGTCCAAACAAAGTCCCAAAGTTAAAAATTGCGTTCCTTCCATTTCCCTCTACGAGCATTCATTGACTGGGCTATATTGCTAGTACTGAATTGAATTTTCCGTATTCCTGCACGCTCCGTGGCACCGTAAGCCTGGTCCGGCGCGATGTCAGTTTACTGTTTTTGTAAACACGTTGTGGACTTCAAAAAGAAAAAATGGTCTGATTCTGATTATACAGGGTGTCCCAAAATTCCTTCAACAGCCGGAAATGGGAGGTTCCTGAAATCATTTAAAGCAACATTTTCTTTTGCAAAAATGTTATCCGCGGCTTTGTTTAGAAGTTGCTGACGAAAAACACGGACCAACTGTCTATTGGCCGACTGTGCCAACTCGCGTCTATGTCGCGCTCTGATTGGTTCGTGTTTTTCGTTAATAACTCGGAAACAAAGCCGCGGCGGCTATTTTTGCTAAGGAAAATGTCGCTTCAAATTACGTCAGGAACCTCCCATTTCCGGCTGTTGAAGGAATATTGGGACACTCTGTATGCAGAGCGAGTCTCGTAACGTGACGATCTAAAATATCTTTGTTTTTTTTTAAAGATACGTCAAATGTCTAAAGGACAAAGTTGAATGGTAAAATGGGGCCGATACGATACAAAAAAATTTTGTTTTTATGTAATTTTTTTTAGAGATATGAAAGTCACCTTCATTTTTTTAATGGAATGGAATATTTTTTATACCATAGATCGATGCAGCTGGACATTCGTTATAAAAAGTTCTAACCTATGTATGTCGAAAAGTTAGTAGTTCAGGAGATATTTCAATTTAAATAACTCTAAAGTACCATTACTGTCGTACTATGATGTTACACAAGTAAGTAAACTGGTTCTGTTGACTTTTTAAACGTGATCACCTCTATCGCACAGCGTCATTCTTCACCTTTCATTCAAGCCCTCGTGTTGATAATAGACAGTCCACTTTATTATCGTACGAACAAATAGAAATGATCTTCGAATGAAAGTCTACTCTCGAGTACAGTTATGCTTTTCCTCCGCTCCACACAGTTAACTTACAATATTTATACTCCGCCCCACTGCTTTCTCTCTTAGTAGTGGGGCAATTTTGGCTGAGCCCCCTCTCGCCGGCCTCGCCTGGCTAACGGCCCCGGTTCGATCCTTACGATCTTACCGTGCTCGTGGACCTGGTTTCGGAGGGGGTTATCACAACCCCCCGTGGCACTTTCAGGGGTTTCCGACCATGTGGCGGTCCCTATACAATACGCGATGTCGGCGAGAGTGTTTATATAACGTTTGATTTGACACTGTCAAACGTACCTCCCTTTCCACACTTTTACACATAACAATACTCCATACACATACAGATTTATCACTATACCATTCCGTATTCGAACGCGATTTACAATATCTCCACATCGTACCACTGCTACTACAATCTTAACTTTATACACGCTATTAGTTTATTGCAATGTTTGTTCGACATATACATACGTAATTCGGTTACTACATTTCACGCAGATATTTTGCACGCAGAGAGGACATTTTAGTAGGAACTAAATTATGCTATTGATTCGCAACACACTTTAAACCGAATTATACAATGGATTCGTAACACCCTCGAACATTGCAAAACTCTCACTGGAACACGTTTTAAAATCGTCTCGAAGACGCCGTATCTGATCTGGTTCGGATAGTTGAGGCTCCACTATATCGTGGATTAGGCAAACAATTATAGTTCGAACTGCATCGTGTGGGATATCATTTTAACCGGAAAAGAGCCGCCCGTATGCCAGTGGAGGTTTTATGAATAAACAATCAAAAATCAGAAAGTTACGAACAGAATTCTGCGTTGAAAAATAAGTTTGAGACACAAACTGATCCGAATTGATTCTAATTGAATTCGTTGGCTAGTGTACAGAGGCGTAATTTAGGGGCTGACATTCCTCGACAGCGTAATGTAGCAAACTTTATCGAATTCACAGGTAAGTAAACGCTAACGTCTTAATACAACAGTAATGGTATTTTAGAGTTATTTAAATTGA
This sequence comes from Lasioglossum pauxillum, assembly GCA_933228785.1. Taxonomy (NCBI): domain Eukaryota; kingdom Metazoa; phylum Arthropoda; class Insecta; order Hymenoptera; family Halictidae; genus Lasioglossum; species Lasioglossum pauxillum. Next base: position 25,305,845 of record OW121699.1, read on the forward strand.
AATATCTCCTGAACTACTAACTTTTCGACATACATAGATTAGTACTTTTTTATAACGATTGTCCAGCTGCATCGATTGATGTATTCAAAAATACCTCATTCCATTAAAAAAAACATAGTTGACCTTTATATGGCCTTTCGCGTCCACTCATGAAAAAACTAATAACATCAAAATATGCTGTACTCGATACCATTCAAGGCCTCTGCTGAAACATTTTTTGCTACGAGTAACAAAGCGAGAAAATCAAGATGTCGAAATCGGGTGGGACACCCTGTATAACCAGAGTCAGAGCCTGTTTTCTTTTCGAAGTCCACAACGTGTTTACAAAAACAGTAAACAGACGCCGCGCCGGAGTTTGCTTACTGCTTACGTTGCCACGGAGCGTGCACGAATACGGAAAATTCAATTCAGTACTAGCAATAGTTTTTTGCAAATATCTCGAAAACAAAAAGAGACCCCCCTCATATGTGAAAAGAAAAAAGTTGTTCAAAATGTCGAAATCTATAACAGATTTATCAAAATCGGAGAGGAGTGCCTCTTTCTAAATAATTACCAAAACTTCTTTTGTTTATAACTTGTTTATAAACAACGAGCGCCGGCTAAAGCCTCTTGGAGGTTACTCGGAAAGGTGACCTTGATAATATATGTCAATGCAGTATATCGTTTTAGCCTCCAATACTTCAAATAACTGCTATATTTGGAAAACTTGTTTTGTTTATAACTTTTTAATAAACAACGAGCGCCGGCTAAAGCCTCTTGGGCGGTACGCCGAAACGAGACCTTGGCAACATATGGCAAAGTCAAGGTCATCCGAGGTGCCTCCCCTAAACGTAACGTTTACCGAATATTTAATTCAATATGTAATCATATTTGATTTATTAACATTTAATTGAATATGCATATTATACATACGTACATAAATAATTCACAGGTTTTATGCATCGCAGTTGCTGACATTGATAATAATGATACATTACTATTGTAGATAATGTGAACAAATATTGATCATAAAACATTGACAGCACGTCAGTTTTTCCTTCGTCTCTTTTCATAATTAGCTGAGTCGGAGATCTTTTCGAATTTAAAATTCTACTACTAGTACAAGTGTGCCACAACTTACAATTTCAGTGCATTTACACGTATTTCCGGTAGCGCCGTTAAGTACAATATTAGCATTTGTGCATTTCAATTGAATTATTATCGTAGCTTATTAACAAGCATAGCAGTATATCCATAATTCATGAACTGCAACCACTTTTTAAGCTGTGATTCTTGTTCATTTAGAACTATTTTTTGTTACACAATTAGTATCCACCAATTTCCCAGTAATAATTATACATCATTAACAAGTAACCTTACCACTACTGGTTAAATTTCCGGTTTCCACTTTTTTTATTTTAGAATTGTTGAAACTACAATGATGCTGCCATTAGGAATTAAATAATTCTCTTCATTCAAACACATATTGTAATCAAAATTGCAAAAAATCTAAATTAATTCAGTCTTGTAATTTTTATAAAATAACGTACACCAGTCGCATTTTACATGAGTACCTTATATAAAGGGTATCTGAAAAGTGCAGAGTATATTTAAAAATAATATGCAATTTCTCTTGCATATTATTCTTTCATGTTATTCTAAAAAAGTATTTTTTAAGTAATCAATGTTCATAACATCTTCATAACACTATGCCGTCATAATATCTGGAAGAAGATATCTATGTAATATAACTTCTGGTTTCTGTCATTTTCAGTATAATGAAAAGTAAAAAAAAGTAAAAATTTAATTCATTCAATTTCTAAAATGAAAATTCTGTCGCATATCTCGTATCGTATATCATGATATACCATGGTATTTACAAACGTTAAACGTGGTTATATGTGTTAACAATTCTGATAATCTTATTCTTCAACTTTTTGTAAGTAAAATACATACATAGTAAATACCGAATACTTCCATTGAATATATGTACATATGTATAAATCAATTCACGAATACCTTGGCATTTTGTATTTAGTCAGGCTACGGAACGTGAAATACTTCTGTAGTTTGTGTTTAAGAGAAATGTCTCCACAGAAAAATTGATTCACAGTTTAAAAATTTCACATAGTATCTTTTAACTCGAGAGTTTCTTAATAACAAAATATCAATAATATTTGTACAATAATGGCTCCTCTTGAGATTAACTATTGATTACTCATCCAGCAACTTTCTATTACCTCATAACATTCATTGTTTTCATTTATTGCCAGGAGAAATTGTAACTATTGTAGGAATCGAGAATTGGTCATTTATTCTTCTTGGTAATGATTAGCGCACTATAAAACCGCATAAACTTATGTGCATACTAATAGAGTGGTTAACGACAAATGCACAGTAGATCATTCTTACTATTAGATAAGCAGTGAGATATGTTGAATTTGCAGACAGGAATGAAACACTTACTACACGATACAAGCATGGTCTTCAACATAATGCCTCGTACAGACCTGAACATTTCGATGAACCGCGCATTTCGGCGAACATTTCGGCGCGCCGAACAGCGAACGGAGCAGATTTGTGCTATTTTCAGAATTTCTTGCGAAAATGGGAGCTGCAGCGATGTTTACTACACAATGAAATACAGAAAATGTTGGCAGTGTTTATTGAGCGAATTAAAGTTTCAAAGTGAAATGTTCAGGTCTGTACGAAGCATGAAAGGCATCAGATTCGAGACTATTGACTTGAATTTTTGGAGATGTTGCAACATTATGAATTTTTGTCTTTTTATGATTCTACAATACATATTCTAAATAAAACCGGAAGGGTTAAGTTTCGAGAGCGTGTTCCATAAACAACGACGAGGTCGGTCACACATCGATCCATATCATCATCATCATCATTATTTATTTAACGTCGCTTCAACTGCTATGGTCATTAGCGACGGGACCTACAGTTTTTATAAGCTGGGTTCCGAACCACCTTGGGCACCACAGTTTACAAGCACATGGAGTATTTCCAGAGGTGCCGGCGTCGGGGATCGAACCCGCGACCACGGAGTCCGTAGGCGCGCGCTCTACCCACTGAGCCACTGCGCGGTGTGAACGTCGGCCCCCTCACCTTCAGACCTGCAGGGTGTCTCCTCGCCTGCCCTTTCAGACTCCCCCCGCTTCACCATATTTTCATGTCGAATGTGTCAAGTGTTTGAAGCCCGTCCCTATTCTGTTTCCAGATAGTCCAGAAACCTGCCCACACCCTCCCCTAGGGCTAATCCCTCCGCCTATGCTGTGAGTCTATTGGGAGTACAAATGCAAGGGACCGCGTATTGTTTTTGACCATTGGGAAGAAGTTACTGCTACTTCGGATCCAATCCGACTTCATCGAAATCTCGGCTGTGCCGAGATATCAATTCCATTCGGTCTTCACCTGCCGACCTACTTCGCGATGAGGTTGAGAAGGAAGGGTTCACCAACTTCACCGAAATCTGTCTCCTGAGAGATTTGATATCAGGTTCATCGGAATCTTCCTTCTTGGGTGGGCTTGACACATTCTAGAAAATATAGCTGATTGTTCGGATGTGACCACCATCCTTGGTTCTGGTCGGTGTTCAGCTATTAGCTCCGTCCACCCGGCCTTTCCCTTAAAGGTTTCTATTTGATGTGCCGTTTGCGTTTTTGATTCCGTTTTTTGGTAGGGTCCATGCCCAGTTTCCTCAGTAGTATACCATTTTGTTCACTGACCACCCCCTTTTCCTTACTCTATCCCCCAAACAGAGGAGATAGAGCCGGCGGGTACCCTTATGAGGCGGGATGGCCAACTTGGGCTCCCAATAGTTTTACCGATTCCCTGGATAAAGGGGAAATCGTTGCCATTGGTTGCCCCATGCCCCCGACAGTAGGCACTGAGCCCGTAGCAGGAGTAAAAACCACCTTGGAAAATTTATGCCACCCCGGGAATCGAACCCTGGTCTTCCTGCTACGAATCAGACACTCTACCACCTGAGGCACTGAAAAGTTGCACTGTTCAATATGGTAAATATAATGGCAAAACAAATTTTTTTTAAAAATCAAATTTTCGAAAATTCAAAGTCATCGTTATCTTTTTTTTAATTAAGGTCATATAATTTTTCCGTATTCTTATTTAGAAAAAAATTACAAATCCAACGATATATAATACTTCATAGTTACGATGAATTTCAAAATTTTCAAAATTTTCAATTTAAATGCGCCACGTGATCCTTTTTTCCGATCGATCTCAAACTTTGCATAAATTTTTTTTTCACCAAAAGGAACCATTCTGGGGGGCGTCGTGCTTCGTATCTCTATAAAAATTTTTCGCCAAGTATAGCTTAGATCCAATGCTACGCTGACCTGACATTTTTACCTCTTGCTGGATAAATGGACAGATGACGTTTTCGAATGGTTACCCATCGACCCTGCGTACCAATCTGCAGTAAAAACTAAACATGTGATTGCCATAAATCTTACAGCGGCCCTTCTCGTATCCTGTTTTTCGTCTAACCGTCCCGTCGTTTTCGTAAACGTGCTACAGCGTGCATTTCGAATTTCGACACTCTAAATGTCGATGTTATTATAAAAGATATTGAATTGTTCTTTAGAGCAAAAGATTCTGTAGACTTTCCCGAATACAGTGATATCCAATATTAATACATCATGATTGTTTAAACATGTTTAAACAATCATTAAATACGGAGAGACACCATTTTTGCACCAATTTTTACGGATATTTTTGAATTTATCTAAAAAATAAGGGTCCAGCGGAAAATCGAACTATACCACGCGATAGAGCAGACTTTTATTTTGAGAAACCACCGTATGAAGTTTAGAATGTCGACGTTTTTTTCAAACCAGAAAGCAAAATAATATCTTCGCTCGACAAGAGTTGCTGCCAGTGACGCTCGCCGCTAGAACGGGCGTTCGCTGCGCTGTATCCCGTTTATCCCGTGGAACGCTTGTTCTAGTCACATTTAAATTAATTGTTATGGAAACTTTGATTATTTTTCACTTTATATTGGTTTCTAGTATTGTTAGTTTATAAATAACTCGGTAATTAACTCGGTTAATTTGTAAATAATTGGTAGATGATAGCGGACGTACTAGATCTATCACTTTCAAGGGGCCGATACGATGAAACCCACCCGGTTAGAACGTCGTGAATTAACAACGATCAACACTCAAGACAATTTTTGTTAGTTGTTGTTAATGAAAAAGTGTAGTTATGCTTTTTGTTTCCTATAATCTAGTTAATTTTGTAAAAATACATTTGCGTCATAACATTAAAATAATTCTACAACTGTAATTCGATAATAATATGTTTGTTGTCAATAATAATATGTCTAAATTGACCTATTCGTTCTACATCGTTTGCTAATAGACTGACATTTATGTAAATATGTCATACAGAAGATGGTTATGGTAAAAGAAACGTAAATATCACACTGCACTGGCACGGAATAAACAACACACTCCAATATTGATTGCATCGTATAAAGTGCAATTCCTTGAATTTGCATAAGCATATCATGAGCCAAACAACGATTACCTTTATATAAAACAGGAGCAATTTTAATTGATACCAGATAGGTAATAAAACTGACATTTACGTAATGAATGCACGAAATTAGTGTCAAAAAGTAACATGACATTTAAATAGTCATAAGTCACGAAAGAAGTTTGTAAGTAATATGTATTTAAAATGATTTCCAGCCACACAGTTAAACATAACTGGAAATTGGTATTATTTATAAATAATGCTGTAGAATAATAATATTGTAGATGGAAAATGGATATTAACTGTCAAAAGTACGTAAAAATAATATGTAAATATATTATATTGCCATACATTCCGTGACAATTTAACGAAGGAGAATCATTAAAAATTACACAAATTATAAAATTATTACTACAAATTATGAAATGTGTAAATGTCCTACTTATTAAAGTGATTGTTCTCTTATTTCTTTGAAAATAAACATAATGGAACAAATAGACCTATGTAAGATGTATATGTATACAACGTTATTTTGAAAAGTACCATAATTTTTCATTCTGACATTTACTTATTAGTATGAAACATTAATTATTCGTAATTAGTATTCGGTAGTGAAATAAAGTAAAAATCATGAATATTTTTTATATTATCGCTGAAATCTTTTCCAAAATTTAAACTCAATAAAAGTGTATGACTAAACATAAGTAAAGGAGCAACACATGTATTCGCAATTCCGCGACACGTGAACAGTGCCGTAACGAGGGCGTGGCGAAAGAGGCGCCCGCCACCCTTGGACGCTTTTCAAATCTTGCAAATAAATTACGAACTCTCATTACAAAACATATATCCAAATCTAGGCATAGAATTAACGATTTTCATAACAATGCCTGTAACAACAGCTTCCTGCAAACGTTCGTTTAGCAAATTAGAAATTGTAAAATCGTACGTTCGTTCTTCTATTGGACAAGAGCGATTAACAAACATGTCTATAATATCAATCGAAAAAGATGTTGCCAAAACATTACATTATGACGATATAATAGATGTGTTTGCAAATGAAAAAACGAGAAAAATTACTTTATAAAATATACTGAACTGTTTTATGCTTTTATTATATTATTTTAGCATATACCTATGTTTTGTAATTCTTCTATTTTGTCGTCATTGAATATGAATAAAAATTTGTTCTTATTTAGATTACAGATTATTTATTCATACAAATACCTTGATAAATACATTATTGTATATACAGCCAACTCATTTTGATGAGGTTAATAGTATTTAATATATAGCATTTAGTAAAATTTAACTTGTTACATTAAAATGTTTAATTTTCTTGTCATTATTGGGTTACGGGTAGGCGCAAGTTAGACACTTGCCACAGGCGCTTCATACCCTCGTTAAGGCCCTGCGCGTGGATAGCATTAATTCATTTGTACCGGATAAAAACTTTCGATTCCGTCTAACTAGAAAATAACAAAGTTTTTTACTGAACTCTGATGTTATCTTCCGATTGGATTCAATGACGTTTACGTGCGAACAGCAAGTTCACTTTTCTACGGAAGAATTCCGACATTCTCCACTATTTCATTATTCATACGAACAATGATGTCACATTTATTTTTTAATGCCATCCACTATTTTTTGAATGACAATGCTAAAGTAAGATCTCGTAAGATGACGTACGTTCAATGACATTTGATTGTTGTGGTTCTCTTTCTTCCTGAAGACGCAAACAGAAGTACCACACTCATAACAATACTGAGATTCATTATTTATTTTTATGTTCAGAGAATGTAAGAGAATGCGACGGTTTAAAGAAAAATTATAATTATGAAAGAAAGATTGATTGGCAACTATGTACTATGTACATATTTTACGTAAACTTTCTCCTTCCGCTAGCAAAATGACTCTTTTCGTAGTTATTGTTAGGAAAACATATGTACATATACAGTGGCCTACAAAAGTGTTTGTACATACGCCCTTTAAAATAGAATAACTTTTTTATAATTATACCAAACGACCTGATTTTTTATAATCAATTAGAAGCATCGGGTTACTAAATGATGTGCAAAAAAGATTTCCCAAAAATTATAATTTACAAGGCAAAAACATTTTTATTTGAATCTTTAATGAAAATTTAAAATATATGTTATGTAGATCTATGTTAGTTATACACGTACTGAAAATTTCATCGAAATAGATGGGGATACACACGAGCTAGACGCGGTTAAAAATTGTGAAAATCGTAGTTTTTCACGACTTTTGATCAGTTTATGCTTAAAATCTACAAGAATCGTACATTTTTCGATGGGTGTCGTTTTTTCCTGTGTCAACCGATTTCGATGGAATTTTCAACATGTGTATAAATAACATAGATCTACAAAACATATATTTTAAATTTTCATTAAGGGCCCAAATAAAAAAGTTTTAAGAAATGCCTTTTTTATTTTTGCATGTAACCTAGTAAATTATCATTGTTGGAAAATTTTTTTTGCACATCATTTAGTAAACCAATGCTTCTAATTGCTTACAAAACATCAAGTCGGGTACAATTAAAAAAAATGCTATTCTGTTTTAAAGGGCATACGAACACTTTTGTGGGACACTGTATGTGCGTCTCACGCATTGGAAATATGTACAGTAATTAATAAGAAAAAAATATATGCGTTTATACCGATTAAATAGAGTAATGATGCGCAGTTGACATTTTATTTTCCATAGACTGATCGAGAACAGCATATTTACTTCACACTGTTCATGAATGGCATTATGACTGACGGTATTGACTTATATGCGTTGCGAGAAAAAGATAGCGCGGCTTTAAATATTGTGGTTTCAGTGGTGCAATTAGTGTATTAACTTTGATCATTGCGATAGAATCACTTTTGCGCACTGTGGTCTAAATGTCAGTTCTAGCGCGAATAAATTTAAAATTCCAACTAACGTAAATCTGTTAAACTTTATACTTCTATGATAGTTTGATATGTATACTACAATAACAAAATCAAAATTAGTAAATCACATCACCGTATTATTGTTGGCAAGACTATCAACATTCCAGTAACCACATTTTGTTTTTCTGCGTTAGTCAATCGCTGCAAATTATAACCTCAAAATATTGAGTTCTTTCTTGAAGTGTGCATAAATTGTGTTAGTATCTTGTTATATATGATATTATCAGTATGGCTGTAACTGGAAATGGTAGGTTTACGTTTCCTTCACACACTTTATGATATATTTCATGAACTGATACTTTTTAAGAAAAATTATTAGAATGTCGTAAGTTTTACAAAATTTGCACGCATTTATTACTTCATCTCCATAAACGGTAAAGAGAAAACGCGATCCCCCGCAATCCCATTATCATTTTATTTTAATATTTTAGTAAACGTATCTACGATCACCCGCTTAGAGTTGTTCGAAGAAAGGATCAAATTGAAGAATTTGAAACGAAAGGATTGCGTTAGTGGATTACTGGAGGCTATTTTTACCGGAAGGAATGCGAGCGGACACAATATTGAAGGAATTTTAGAGAACTTTATCAAAAATATTGAGAAAAGTTGGAAAATAGGCAATAATTATAAAGATAGATTTCTGTCAAAAAGTAAGACTTGGTTAGAATCGATCGTAGTATTCCCCTTTAATGAGATTGACATTCACGAACTTGAACCCGCAAGAGTTGGAAGGCCATTAAAAAATTTTAATGAATGTAGTATTAAATTAATAATTATTATATTTAATAAACAAGTAGTCAGTATTGTAAATTATGTTTTATTTACTTTAATATTTAAAAGTAATTTTTACACAAAATGTCAATTTTTTTCCTCGCACAATAATTAATCCGCACTAGAACTGACTACTAGACCACTGTGCAGCGGTATGAAGTTTTCTATCTTTCTTCGGGGGGGGGGGGTTAATGCGAATAAGAGGTACAGTAGAACCTCGATTAACCGGATACCGATTATAAACAAATATGCGTTTAAATATGAATATATTATGAACGGAGATCAATTTTCAAGAATAAAAAATTTTTTTCGGAATGTAATGGCCATTTTAATTATTTCCTCTGGTCTCGATTATCCGTTGGACTTTAATTTATCCGTGCTGTTTGTGTTCCGATCTAGCCGGTTAATCGAGGTCCTACTATACTTACCGATTTCAATGACCTTCGAATCTGTTGTTGGAGGCATGATTCTGAACAACTTTTTCCTACATACAGAGTATTTAATAAATTATCGTACAAATTGGATCAGGTAGATTCTATGGTTGGAAATAAGACGAAAATCAAGTACAACGAATTTGCGTGGAAAGCTACGTTTTCGAGAAATTTCAATATAAATAACAGTCTAAATTCTAAATAGTACACTTGTCCTTAGTAAATAACCGATGTTACGGGATTTCACTGCAGACTTGTTTACTATCAGAATGCGATTGAAGAATACACTAAATTCAATGAAAAGTACATTGATTATTGTATCACCCTGCGCTTAATGTATTCTGGTAGTAAATAAGCCCTGACATTGTCTCACATACATATGTACATATACAAAAATGTACAAAAATTTTGTAATAGACAAAAAAAGCGGTCTGTAGTGAGATCCGTAATATCAGTCATTTGCTAACGACGCGTGTACTCTCCTCACAAACAGAGTTGAGCATTAATCGAATAAAATTTTAATCTGATTAATGGGTTACCATGGGTTCGTCGACAACTCATTTGACCGACATTGTTTTGATCGACACGATTTGACCGACTATAACTTTCGTCGACACTATGTCTTCCTCGATATTGTGAAATGGCCGACAAATAATATAATTTGACAGACACTATGTTTTCATAGACACGGTCAAATTGTCGACGTCTGCTGCTTTCATCGACAGTCCGTATTTAGCGAAAGGTTTGATTCGTATTTGCTAATGTTGACTAATCGTTATTATAATCACTGTTATGTTCTAGACACATTTAGTTGCTTGTATAATAAAAAATAAAGAGAAGTACAAAAAATGTCTTCAAATAAACAAACTTTATTAATACGTACACACAAATGAACAAAAATCATAATATTTCATTTAATTTCAAACATAATTGTGTAAATACATATATGTACATCATTTGAATGAACAGAACGAATGCTACGCATGTACATATACAGATTACAAAACATAACAAAATTGTACAATAATTACATAAATAAATATATTTTGTGCTAAAGCCTTTAAAAGATCCATATCACTGTACATTTCTCGGCTCTCTAGTTTTTTTTCTAATATGTCGACGAAAACAAAGTGTCGGTCAAATTATTTGTCGACCATTTCACAATGTCGAGGAAAACATAGTGTCGACGAAAGTTATTGTCGGTCAAATAAGTTGTCGATGAACCCGTGGTAACCCTTGATTAATATGCACGATTAAAAAAAGAAATCGTCGAAAAATCGACAATTGATTCAATCGATTGATGAAGTTAATCGTCAATCGTTGATTAAATGAAGAAATCGTCGAAAAATTATCGATTGATTCAATCGATTGATTTAATCGTCAATCGTTGATTAAAAAAAGGCATCATCGAAAGATCGGATGATTTAATCAATTGTTGAAGTTAATCCCCTCACGGTCTATCCATAAATTGTAATAAGGAGGGAGAGAGAGACAGAGAGAGAGAGAGAGAGAGAGAGAGAGAGAGAGAGAGAGAGAGAGAGAGAGCAGAGAATGGATGGAGAATTGACAGAAATAATAATATATTTCAACAAAAACATGGTCGTAGCTTTCCAGGAATAATAACTTCAAACATAAAAGCACGTAAACAGAGTTTGTGTTATAGATCAAATGACAATACCAATTCTGATTACGTATTTCATTTCGAAATTTCAGCAGTTAATCATTAATCAATTATTCGATTGACGATTAATAATCGTTAATCGCAATTAATGACTAAAGTAGAAATTTAATCGTTAACCGCGATTAACGATTAATAAGTATTTAATCGTTAACCACAATTAACGACTAAACGAGGAGATTAATTGTTAATTGCGATTAACGATTGAAGTAGAAATTTAGTCGTCAATCGTTGATTAAAGTTTAACCAACTCTGATCATAAGTAATCGAAAATTTGTTCTCTTGTTGGTATATGTTATCGTTGAGAGAAATTATATTAATTTCGATTATTTATAACAGTTATCAATGAGATAAATTTATTTCGATCGCTCATAGCAGTTATCTATGGGAGAAGTTTATTTCGGTCGCTCATAACAGTTGTCCACGAGATAAATTTATTTCGACCGCTCATAACAGTTTTTTTTTATTCAGCTATAAAACCCCACATGTGATTATTAGCAGCATACACATGGCTGAACATTTTCGAATACAACACTAACACTAAAGATATAAACAGTGAGGGTCCGCATACTCATAACAGTTATCTATGGGAGAAGTTTATTTCGGTCGCTCGTAACAGTTGTCGAGATGAGAGAAATTTATTTCGATCGTTCATAACAGTCATCGATAAGAAAAATTTATTTCGATCACTCATAACAGTTATTCGATGAGATAAAATTTCGACCGCTCATAACGGTTATCAATGAGAGAAGTTCATCCCGATCGCTCATAACAGTTATCGATGAAGGAAATTTGTAATAGTTATTATTAAATAGTACAACTTTCAAATGGTAGACAATCAATTATTCCACAAATTTTTTATTCGTAAAATTAATTGCTACCAACAATCTTTATGTGACAAACAAACAGATTTTGTGTCGTTCTTATGATCTGTTGATTCGTCTTGTTGTACGAACCTTCTCAATGAATTTCACAGGCTTGCTCCATCCGAAAAAGAATAGACAACTCAATAATTACATAAGCAACCAAAATGAATTTTCTCATCAATAATTATTGCGAACAAGTGAAAATAAATTCGAACATCGATAACTGTGATGGGCGATCGAAATAAATCTCTCTCATCGATAACTGTTATGAGTTGACTGCGGATCTTTATGCATTTATAATATGTCGAAATATATGCAAAATATATGCAAGATGTATGCAAGGTATATGCTAAATATATGTATCCGTATATGTATATTTACGGATCTGTAAAATATTAATTATTTTATTGTTTTATTTATTATAATTTAAATTACAATATACAACAATAGTTTTTTCTGTAGTGTCGGTTGTAAATCGATGCCTCTTGTCTGTTAAAATTAATTTATACGCTGAAAAAGAGCGTTCTACATCACATGATGTTATAGGGGCATATCTAAATTTACCCCAATGATGTGTCAGAACCTCTCGTGGTCCTTCAACGTGTTCACCCTTCAAAATCGTGCTTATTTTTAATAATACATGTAAGACAATTGTAATTTAGGGTGATAAAGTGAACGAAAATATGTTTCTCTGTAAACAAAGGAAATTTTGTTTTTATTCATTAATTAATAACACTTATTTACACTATTTACAACCTTACCTGTAAACAAAGAAACGACAATTAATGTTTACTATTATCACTTCTCTGCCTACACTACTAATTTTGTTTATTAATTTAAATTTTGGTATTTTGCACGTGTGCTCTAGTGCGTAATCGCTGTATCTATCTCTCTTCAATCCTTCTGCTAATTGTCGCTCCATCTATCGGTGATTAAAATAAAAGACGCGCGGAGCATGAGAGGCGCAGCAAATTCCAAAACTAAAGAAGGTATACCTTCTTTAGATACATTAAAGTGAACATTTCGTTTTAATACAGATTCCATTTTATGTGTAACCTTTTCTCCATAAACATAATTTATAATTATAATTTTTAAATTTTCTATACCTGTAGTTACCAAATCTATAGATTCCGTTAGAGGTAATCCTATTGTTCCCAATTTCTTCATGACCTCAGGTAACATTTGGAAATGGCTCTGAATAATATTTAAACAAAATTTATGCAAGAAATATGCACTTATGCAAAACATATGCAAAATAAAAATTATATTTTTAAAATCCTCTAATGACAAAACAAATTTCTGTTTAAGTCCCAGTTTTTTATCTATTTTCGATAAAAATATGTATTTGCATAAACATCCGCAGTCTAGATATAAGCGATAGACATAAATTTCTTTCATTGATAACTATTATAGTTATAGTTATGTTATAGTTATGTGCGAAATCGAAATGAACTTCTGTCATCGATAACTGCTTTGAGCAAACGAAACAGTTTTTCTCATCTATAACAGTTATCGAGGAGGATCCAATTTTTTGACCGCTAATAACTGTTATTTGTAACCGAGAAGTATAAAAATCGAAATTTTTAATCATTTTGTTCTTCGAATTTTTTTTCTGTATATTTTCTGTAGATTATATTAAATTTCAATAACAATCAACTGTTTATTAATGATTTGTATCGTAGAAAATTTAAGAATAACCGTTATTTTTGGTCCCTGCTCACTAATAGTAGAGTTGAAGATACATAGTATAGACGTAAGAACAAACTCTGTGTAAGAAATCTCCGAGAATGTAGCAACGTAGGATGACATTTTGAAAATTAGTTTATGTGTTGTAATCATTGTAATCGTTTCAATATCTTTGTTGCATAAGGACAATTTCACAAACTAGTGGAATTGTTGGTCGATGGAACTAATGGACATAGGAATCCATTTTTACATTCGGACAGGCATAAGTCACGGCCTACACAATGGCTCACTATAAAAGTGTGATACCGACACTACTTCGCTTTGATCGTATCGAAGGTTCGAGAGAAAGTGGTAATGCATGGATGCGTTTGGCTCCTGTCATTTTTTCGGTATTTGGAGCGTAAACGATTTCTGAAATTTGGCAAGAGCAGTCATTTTGTGCAATCATTTTCGTTTATATTTGCCGATTCAAATTTACTCTACTATTGCATATTTCTATACTATATAAAACAATGAAATACGGTTAAAGTAAATAAAAGAATGAAGTGAAAATATATATACATGTACTACTCATTTAATACATAATAAAATTTTGTTTCTCCTTTTTTATTCATTCACATACAGAGATCTATTTATTAATAAATTAATTTATTATAAGAACTATCAGATATATAATAACGTGTATTAGACTATAAATATATTTTGAGCATATACATAAAGTTTTAAAAAATGCCTTTTTTATTTTTGTATGTAACCTTCTAAATTATAATTTTTGGAAAATCTTTTTTGCATATAATTTCGTAAACCAATGCTTCTAATTGATTATAAAAAATCAGGTCGTTTGGTACAATTGTAAAAAAGTTATTCTATTTTGAAGAGCGCACGAATACTTTTTACACTCACTGTATGCAATATGTATAATAGTTTACAAACAGAATACACGTTTGCATTCTCAGTTGTCAGGGGACGTTAATAAATCATTTTTCATGGTTCATGTGATTCACAGAGATAGGGAATGAAATTCGGTAAAAAGTGTATGTATACATTTGTTCCAACACCGCTGCTGGTAGGAGTCGCATTATTTTGTCCCAGTACGCGAGTTTACGGAAACATAATAACCGTAAGGGCAAGTGGACTGCTCTCAACATAGAGTTCACAGGCCGCCCATTTACGAAGGAGGAACTGTGATTCTAGACTTTCCATTTGCGTCAGGAGGGAGGGATAGAAACAAGTATGACGCACATTTCTTGCTGTTACTGCACCGAGAACTTAAACCAGATTGTGCTTTCACAACCATTCGACGTTTCCAAAAGAAGTGAAATCACGCAGGGTTATGTACACAAGCGGGTGACCTATTTCGCGCTGTAATTTCACACAGAAAACTCGTAAAACTTCTTATAATTAGTATGGAGCTTCGGTTTAATGGGCGTAACTGAAAAGATTCAATCTGTATAGTAATCTGAAGTGACCAAGTAGAAAATTTAACCATTAAATACAAATCGAAAATACCAGCGGAACATCAAGGTAAACGATTCTTTCATATATTGCAAACAAATGTGGTTTTTTTACAATAAGAACATGCAATTGATTAAAATGTACAACCTATCGGTTTCGTTAATGTTCACATAATCCAGTCAACGAAAAGTTGTAGAGGGAAATGGAAGGAACACAATTTTAACTTTGGGACTTTGTTTGGACTAGTTAGGAGGTAAACATACTAAAAGTCCCCACTCCTAGGAGGTGAGCGTGGTGCAGGGGGGCACGTAGAAGGTCCCCTTTTTCGGGTTTTTGCTTATATCTCGGAAACTATGCGTCCTAGCGATAAGACCATTCCATACAAAATTAAAGCTGACAAAATGTGCCACAAGATTGATTCAATTCAGTTTTTCGCTATCTCGCATTGTTTCTGAGATATCCGCGCTCAAAGTTCACTTTGGTATTATTTGTTCGAGTTAGTGTTTTTGCTGCAATTTCAATTTGTGGGAGATTTAAATCAAACAGTCCAAAGCTGATTTAATGAATTATATTTATTATGAACACAGAAAAATGAAATGAATGAGAAAAAATGAATGAGAAAACAGACTGTTCACCTACTTCTAGTGACTTCTAATCTCACCTACTAGTGCCAGCGCCGACGCCAAGTTCCCTAGGTTGTAAAATTTGAATTAGGTAAGTGCAACAATAATTGGCCTCTGGGAATTGGTCTTTCCCGATATCACAGCCCTTATAGGCAAGAGGAACTTGGTCCATCCATCATATCACGATTTTGATAGGCGAGAGGAACTTGGTCCATCCTTCATATCACTGAAGTGGATGGGCCGGGGAACTTGGTCAACCTTTACACGAAGTGTTTTGGTTTGGATCTTGCATAGTTTCCGAGATATCTGCGTTCAAAGTTTACTTTGGTATTATTTGTTCGAGTTAGTGTTTTTGCTTCAATTTCAATTTCAACACATCAATTTCAACTTCACTTTCAATTTCAACTTCACTTTTCCAGCTTCAACATCAATTTTTCAATTTCAATTTCAATTTCAATATCAATTTTTCAAATTCCACTTCACTTTCAACTTCATTTTTTTTCAATTTCCACTCCCATTTTCCAGTTTCAACATCAATTTCTCAAATTCAACTTCAAGTTTTCAATTTCAACTTCAATTTTTCAGTTTTAACATGAATTTCTCAAATTCAACTTCAACTTTTCAATTTCAACTTCAAATGCACGTAGAAGGTCCCCCTTTTCGGGTTTCCGCTTATATCTCGGAAATGATTTCGGTTTTCCGCTTATATCTCGTAAATGATGCGTCCTAGCGATAAGACCATTCCATACAAAATTGAAGGTGACAAAATGTACCATAAGATTGACTGCATTCAGTTTTTCGCTATCTTGCATAGTTTCCGAGATATCCGCGCTCAAAGTTCACTAATTGTGCTGAAGAGTTAGCTAGTCAAATAAGGCAAAAAACGTGAGGCAAAAATTTCTTTTTCGCAATTAGTGAACTTTATGGCAGGTGTTGGCAGCTTTAAATTTGTATAGAATGGTCTTATCGCTAGGACACATAGTTCCCGAGATATAAGCGGAAAACCGAAAAAGGGGACCTTCTACGTGTCCACCTGTACACCGCTCACCTCCTAGGAGTAGGGACTTTTACTATGTTTACTTCCTAACTAGTCCAAACAAAGTCCCAAAGTTAAAAATTGCGTTCCTTCCATTTCCCTCTAGACCCCCTTATGAACATTCATTGATTGGACTAACAGTGTTTTAATCCAGTTGGATCTTGAAAATTACGTTCCGGCCAATGTTTTATTTGTTCATCTAGGGACTTGAAGAGAGGTGTTTAGATATTTACTAACTGATTTATGCTATCAAATGAACAACTTCGAATTGTTGTTGTTTAATGTACTCGCTTAAAATATAAATTTATGAGTAAACTAGAGGGTTATTGTTTCTCGCTCGCTTCGCTAGCTCGCGGGTAGGACTGCTCTTTCGAGAGAGTTAGTGATACGCATGGTTAGTAGGGCCTACTGCTATTAATGTCTTTTATTTGGTGTGTGACTCTCCAAGAGTCACACAAAGAACTTCCCGATTCGTTACTCCTTCGCCAACATCGCCAACATCGTTTTTTTTTGTACTTTCATCGATATTCTCCCAAAATGTATTCTTGGGAGTAGAGATGATAAATTCACTCTTCTATTGGAATAACTTTCGATTATTCCAAGCGGTAACATTAGCATCAGTTAAAAAAAAAATTAAGAAAAATTAAGAAAAATCTAAAAAAAAATTAAGAAAAAAATTTTTTATGTAATTGCGTTTGTTTCTTTGGTGGAAAATTTCCGTCCTCCCTTATAAATTGCATTGTAAAATCAACTCCTTTCGAAAAAAAACTAAGAATCTAAAAAACTACTTGACCAATATGGACCAAAATCTAGTCAGCTCTAAATTACGACGGGGCACATCGATTTCATCATTCATCTTCCTGATCGCGTTGTTACTTTTTCAGAAAACGTTAACGAAAAATTTGATACCATAGAAACAGACAT
Source organism: Lasioglossum pauxillum (assembly GCA_933228785.1). Classification (NCBI taxonomy): domain Eukaryota; kingdom Metazoa; phylum Arthropoda; class Insecta; order Hymenoptera; family Halictidae; genus Lasioglossum; species Lasioglossum pauxillum. The sequence goes on from OW121699.1 coordinate 25,323,762, forward strand.
ACGCACACACACACACACACACACACACACATACAAACATTTTGATAAAAATAGTCTAAAATGACTCCAATGACCATGAAACGTGAAGATCTGCAAAAAACTCGATTTTCGATTTTCGGGGTAATTACAATAACTTCCCTATAAAATCGGGAAGTTAATAATTGTTTAAATCCGAATATGAAGCGAAAATAGATTAAATATTACTTTTGTAAATATTTTTAAACCGTCTACGAGAGAATTAATTAAATGGAATAATTCTTGTATAACAGATCTGGGGTCAACTGCTAACAGAACAATGGGAATCCCTTTCATTTGAACAGCTCTTATAGAAATAGAAAACATTTATTTCAAGCATATTTTATTTTCCTTACAATTTTTTAGTTAAAGAATTTTACTGAAGAACCACCTTTTCCGAGAAAAACATTGCGAGGTGTCAGAAAAACATGTGCAAATGAAATTCTGGAGTTCTATTGAACGATTGATGTGGTCTGTGGACAGATCGTAAATATGCTGGCTGTCATATATTAGTTCTAACGATAAATCAATTATCAAAGTGACCACAAAATTTTATTGGATATATGCTACTCCTATTTATGTAGCCAGTAGATTGGCAAATGTAGGCTCGGTAAAAAGACGCAGCCATAAAAATGTGTTTTTATATTCTTTTAAACCCACCTGTGATCATAACAGTGCGATTATTATAGTACGTGACTGGCTCACAATTCCCAACGACCATTGCCGTTAAATTAATGTTAAGCAATTGTAGCAAAGCCGTGGAACGCTGGTTGCGCAATATTCTACTTAAAAACGGTATGTGCCAATGTGCGGATATTCGCGAACTCGTATTTATTGAATGAATGTACAATGACTCACATAATTGATGGCCCACACTTTTAATCAGAATAACTTTGTTTTTTGTAACTGCACCAAACGACATAAGTTTTCTACCGAGCTAGATGGATAGTTTACCAGATAATATGCAATTCAAGTGTTGTTAGAAAAACTGGTTTATAAGTTATAAACGATTAAAAAAATTGTGTTCCTACTCGAGAAATTTTATAATTGGATATTTCTCATTTCTCGAGAAATTACAGTATTTCTCGAGAAATTTAAATCTATGAAAATCCTTATGAATCTCATTTATTACCACGTTTTAGCGAGCTAATGCCCGCTTTCTTGTTTGTTTGTCTGTTTGTCTGTTTGTCTGTTCGGTACAAATTTTACAACTGATTTTAAACTAACTTCTCGATCAGCTAGAGACTTGAAATTTTAAACATAGCTCAGTACTATATGACAACGCAATATTTAAAAGAAAACGTTTAATTTACAACAGCCAAAGCGTTTAGGAGATATAAACTATTAAAAATTTAACCGTTACACGTCCCCGCGCGACGACCGGTAGTGCCCACTCGGTTCCCACTCTCACTCATCCCCACTCCACTGACCTGCTTCGCACCGAAGGAGCTCAGTGTGCGTTCGAGCTCCGTGCGGTATTTACAAAGTTACTACGTATTAGTATACTATAATGTTTGTTTACCAAGCGAAACAAACATTTACACCGTAATTCTCCGTCGAACCTTTATCTTTGACATTTTACCACGGCGTTCGTTTTCGATATGACGCGTCGCAATACCGTCTGAAATTTACTACATGTCTCTGTTATAATCTCATCAAAATGTTCAAAATCGATTGTAAAATTTCACACATACAAGACTAAAACGCAGAAAATAATTATATAAATGAAAATAATTTTTTAAAAAATACCACGTTTTTAAAACGGACTAAAAGATATAAAATAAAATTTTAAAAAACGCCACGTTTAAAAAACGGACTAAATTGTATAAAATAATTTTTTCTAGTCCCACACAGATTCCGAACCCTGTACAGATAGTCCTGAAAATTTGTGATTGTGAATTTTGAATAGCTATGAAAATACTTGTAAGATTTAAAACGAGAAAACGTGGGGCGCATGCAATAGATAATTGATGCATGAACACCTAAATCACTAACAATTTTATTGCACTGCAAATGATATGAACTGTTTTGCGAGTTTTCTCAGCGGCAGCTACTCTCTACACTCCTTACTATGTATTATCTTGCGCCCCACGTTTTTCGTTTTAAATCTTACAAGTATTTCCATAGCTGTTCAAAATTCGCAATCACAAATTTTCAGGACTATCTGTACGGGGTTCGGAATCTGTGTGGGACTAGAAAAAATTATTTTATACATTTGAGTCCGTTTTTTAAACGTCGCGTTTTTAAAAATTTTATTTTATATTTTTTAGTCAGTTTTAAAAACGTGGTATTTTTTAAAAATTTATTTTTTTAACATGCTGCTTCCGAATGTTCGCGAGTAACATGTCGGAAGTACTAATTGGTTTCAATCTGATGAAGAAGAGGTATTTGTCGATTTTTTCCTTGACCGTGTTACGAGCCAGGGCCGCGAGCAGCACGAGTGGCCGGCGAAGGGTTGTTAACCCAGGAACATGTGGTTAACATGGCTCCCTGACGCGAAGTCAGGGAGCCTCTAGGAATGGAGTCAAACGCAGGCGAACCTGATGCGAAATCAGGGAGCTACTAGGAAGGTGAAACTTCGTGAACGAACCCAATGCGAAATTGGGGAGTCACTAGAAATGACGCGCAGACGAACCCGATGCCAAACCGGGGAGTTGCTAGGAGGTTGTAGAACAGCGCGGACGAACCCAATGCGAAATTGGGGAGCTGCTGGGAAGTTGGATAAAAGCACAGACGAACCTGATGCGAAATCAGGGAGCTGTTAGGATACGGACGAACCTGATGCGTAATCAGAGAGTTGCCAGGATAGTTAGTAGGTCTCGTAACTAATATAATCTAATTGATACAAACCGAGCGGTAAGGTTGTATCGTGTGGGAACGTTCAATTACTATATTAGGAAATTGAACGATAATTATGGGTTTAATAAATTTGCTCTAATTACCAAAGAACTGTAATTGTCGCGAAATCTGCAATCTGTGTAATTGTCGCGAATGGAATGAAGATAAAAGCCGTAGAAGGTAGAAAAAAGAATTTACCTAACTATGATGCAAGGTTTTGACGCACTGGCAATGCGGGGGACTCGTAAAAAACGTTAATACTGCCTAATAGATTTGAAACCCGCGTATCTCACGGAATCTATATGGTTAACTTTGATTCGAAAGGTACTCCAGTCTCATCTCGCTAAAAGTTGACTTTCCGAAATACAGCACGACGTAACGTGATACGTGTCTACCGAAGTATTAGCCCGCGAGAGTAAGAATCTAGGGGTTTATATACCCCTACAATGTATGGAATGCTCTGTTCGTAATCTAATCGCGCTTAGAGATTAGGGCTTAGGGCCAGTCTCTCATTTTTGTCACTTCTAATGAAATGGGAGCCAGAGCTCGGTCATAAATTGAAGGGTTCGACTTTGATATGAAAGGTTATCTAGGACGCTTCCTGCCAGAAGCGATCTGGAAGAGGTTCCTGTGAGAAAACCAACGGAATATATTCTCTATCCGTAACAACCGCAATGGAATGAAATTTTTCGTTTAGAGTGAAACGCTCTCGTGACAAATATATTGAGAACAACCCAGGCTTTCCTTGACCGTAACAAGTTCTGATAATATCTTTCAGCGGTAATGTCCAGAACACTATGGTTCAGCGAGTCAGCGATAAACACCGCGCACCGACACGAATAAACCCGGACCCTACCTTCAGAACTGACAGTGGAACGATGATCTCAAGTATAATCTAATTGTTGACTAATTATTGAACATGTTTAACACTTTAAGTACTACCTACTTCTGAGATATGGAATTATTTATCCAAATGTAAAAATGCACACACACACACATACATATACAAAAATTTCTCAAGATCTGCGAAATGCAAGAAGATTCGGAAAATATTCAGTATCATAAATCTTAACGTTCCAATTTTTATATCAGTTAATAAATTATTTTTGATCTTATAAAATTTTGTAGGCTGCTGGGTTGGCAGAGAAAGTGGTAACAAATGTTTGAAAAACGTTCAAAGAAAACGTAAGCGTAAAAATGTCATGAAACGTGATAAAAAGAAATATTTTATTAATTGATCATTGGAATTTCGAAGAAACAATATTTATAAGAGCGATCTCAAAACTATAATATAGAAAAATAATGCAATTTCGAGCATCACTTCCGAACAGATGTTGATGAAAAAGCATGTGTAATAACATTTGTTCCATTTGAGTTATTCTTCTAACTGAAGTATGGTTAATTTCATTATTTTGTGCTAATTATCGACTAAATGTGTGAATCAATATTTACTGCCGTTAAAGCAACAGTAACAATATCATTGTATATAATATTCATTTACTTACGATGCATTTTGATTATGACAAAACCACTAGTTTGCTGGAAGAACATGTAGGTACGTCACTTTGTCGTTTCGAAACACTCGACAAGTAAAGTAACGTTAGCATGTATGTATCTAAGGTTGCATTTGCATTTACTTAACATTATTAATACTTCAATATTACTTCATTTGAACTTAGGTAAGAGTAATATTCTTTATAAACATTCCAAAGAATCCAGAAAAATTGTTATGTAGGTGGAGACTCGAGGCAGCCACGAAAAACAAAGGAAGAAAGATTCAAATATTATATTTTGGAATGCTGCAGGACTATTAAGTCAGTTTAATTTTGTAGGCCTGATAGAAATAGGGATAGAAAGCAAAACCTGGGGAAAGTTAGAAAAAAGAATGCCAAAAGGATATACATTAACAAATGGATGGGTGGTAAAAAAGTAGGAAAATGAAAAAAAGAGCCTGATTTAAAAAAGGGTTAATATAAAAGGTACCGTATGGAATATCTGGACAGTACAGTAAAGTTCCAATCTAGGCCGATATATCGGTTCTGTGCTGTGACATAGATCGGGACCGGACATTATTTTTTGTGGCTTCGTCGGCCGCGCCGAACGTAGAAAAGGACAGCATGTAAATACAGACCGCGCGGCCGAAGGCGCAACAAAGAATAGTGTATCGGTGAGACAATACTCTTGCAATAATGGAACTTCTCTATTTTTTACTTATTTTTAGAGAAATTTTATCAATATATTTGCGACATTTTTTTATTCAAATGTCACCAAACAAGATACAATTTGGTCCGTATTTACTGGACATGTAAAACATAAATGATAATTTATTATCATATACATATAAGACGAAAATTGAAAATAAAAAAGTCAACTTCGCATTGGTATTTTAAACGATACAATAAGTTTTTATTTTTTGCCGACCGCTGACGAAAGTGCCATTGTTTGGCCTTTTTCAAATTTAGTCAATTTATGTCACTTTCCCATTGTCGCGGTACCAACCAATAGTGCACAGTAACAATAATAACACTCGTAAGTAACAGTAATAACAAGTGCGTCTAAACTCTGATACGGCCCTTTCTCATATTTTGGATAAAAATTCTTCCCTGCAGTGCCATATATGAATGGTATTAGTAGCCATCATAATTTTTCAAGGTAGTCTAAACATACGATATGAAAAATCAGTCAATAATACATCGCAGGGTGTGTTTCTGTTTAAAAAAATAGGCTGCGTCTAAACTTTTGATACGCAGTGTATATAATTGAATAGTATACGTAAATATGCTACCTCATGCTCTCATTTCTTAATTATCATCATTATTACTCTCGTTAATAGAAAAACATACTGAGAGTTAGAAAAAAATATTCCCGACTGTCAAGTGTGCAGTTTTCTACGAAGTATGGAAACGCAATTAAATGTCCTACTACTATATGTATAAGTATACTACGCGCGTCTGCAAACACTAATTAGGGTTAGAAGTAATTTAGTTAAGTACTAAGGTTAAATGTAATTTAACACGTTTCTTGTTGTTTTTTGTTGTGTAGAATGACGCGAACAGCTCGAACTGGCAAAGGAAAATCTCCAACCCGTAGATTTAAGTATAGAATTTTTAAATTTTTCGATATGAGAGAATAACAAATTCTAGCAATTACGCTAAATGGTAAAAGCGTCTGAATGGTAAAAGCTTGCAATTATGAATAAATTATCAACAAAAATGTTAATTTTTGAAAGCAACTTTGTAGAAGTCGAATGACACACCTTATCCACAGTTTTAAATTTCAATCTCACTTGGACTACTTTCCGCATGAATATTTTTGTCGTTGTAACCTCCCATCAGATAAAAATAATACTTGTATTCGAACTCGCTGAATTCCTCCCGTTGGCTACTAATTGATGGGCATACAAATTATTGTAGTGTGATACATGCGAACAAGTGAAAGTGACCTCAAAAACTTATAAAGAAAGACGCAGAAGAAACCATCTATCGTCATTTTGAAATTTCTTCAAAATCGTATTCTCTATAGTCTGAGAAAAAAAATATGGATCGGTCCACTAATAACAAAAATAATTGAGGTGATCACGTTAGGTGATCCACCCTGTATACTTTTTCAGGAAAGCATACGAAATTTCTTTCAGGACCGAAAATATCTTAACTGACAACTTTTAGACTATTTCTGGTCACAATATGCAATAAGCATATCTATGTACACTACTGTGCAAAAGAAAGAAGCACCCGGTATAATTATAAGATATAATGACAAACAATATCTTTATGTATTGTATTGTACATATACAATGATTGATTTATTGCATTTAAAGTACTAGATAATCAGTTATAACACATATCAACGCACGCGAACCAAGTTCCCCATCCGCCCCCTCTAAGCTGCCGAGTAGTATATCTCGTACCAGAGTTAAACACTGCCGCTCTCCCCGGTAACCGAGGTCAACAAAAATTTGTATGTGAGCTAGATATAATATTAACTAACTCTCATGTAAAAAGCAACTTTCTACCTAGCTTGGAATCTGAGATATAAATACGACAAAAACGCATAATTCTTGGAATATATATACAATATAGCACAATATAGCAGGAGGATCATGTTAATTCTAACCCACTTCCAGGCAAGCTAGAAACTTGAAAATTTGGAATCAGGTGTCTTTTATATCCAAACAACAGGAAAAATCGAAATACCCGAAAAAATTCTATTTTTTTTTAAATCAAAAGACTGCATACGTCATGTGGTTGGGCATACCCCATATGCTATCGATTGAGCCTTTTGAAAATTTCGTTATTTTTGCGGTAGGACGCACCGTTCCCGAGATACAGCCATTTTTATTTAAAACTAGCTCGGCTATCCATCCCCCCACCACTTCCGTTACGCATTTTCGTGCCGCGAATTCCGTGACGCGAATTAGGCTTACACCCTGCCAAAAGAAGTTTCACTTCAAAAATTCCTTACAACACTTAAGTTATTAAGTGATTCAGCGAGAATTCTAACTTTGCCATTTGAAGAGACAGCAAATTCAAACTCGATATTTCATTTCAAGGGAAAACAACACAACATCTGTCGGATGCAAATTAGCTACCGCCTATGAATCCGAATATCTGGCCATTTCTTACAAAAATAACATGATATCCAAACCAAAACACTTCGTGTAAAGGTTGACCAAGTTCCCGGCCCATCCACTTCAGTGATATGATGGATGGACCAAGTTCCTTTCGTCTATCAAAGTTGTGATATGATCGATGGATCAAGTTCGTCTCGCGCATAAGGAATGTGATATCGGGAAGGATCAATTCCCGGAGGCCAATGATTGTTGCACTTACCTAATTCAAACTTTACAACCTAGGGAACTTGACGTCGGCGCTGGCACTAGTATTTCGACTTGTGTTACGTATGCAGACGCTACCGTTGGTGATTCTTAACCCTTCCGGAGATATGTGTCGAAACAGACGGCCTATTTAAGAACAAAGGGCTTACTCAAAATCGAATCATAGAGGGGCTCTTGCAAGCGATATAACTTCTAAGAATTCATTTCTAATCAGAAGTAGCACGTGGCCCCCACCATCGCTAGATCCGATTTTAGGTACTATATAAGGGCATGGATCCTTCCTATTTAGTTGGGTTGATTCAAGTGAATACGCGCAGTACTTACCGTTCCACGTCGAAAGTCAATTCGCGCTAGATCGGTTGTTAAAGTTCTTGTTAAAGTGGTAACTCTGTAGTAGATCGCCCCCGCATTTCTCGGTGCGTCAAAACTGAGAGAGTTTAGTCCGCGAGACCGCGACACATTACACTAAACATTTGTATCCAACCTTTTTCTATCAACAATATATTATTTGTATTACTCTATTCGGAGTTGAATCCCATTAGACATATTCCTTTTCGATCTTCCAGTAGCTAGTATCCTATGACGATACACCTTTACCGCTCGAGGTGTATCCATTCAAATCAGATAAGTTACGAGACAGCGGAACCACAACCCTATCCTTTATAGTGGCGACCCGGTGGTGAAATAGACATCGGCTAGTCCACTCCCTTGTTCCCTCGAGGCGACCCGATGGTGAAATAGACATCGGCTAGTCCTCGTGTACACCTACAGTGGCGACCCGGTGGTGAAATAGACATCGACTAGTCCTCTCCCTTGTTCCCCCGAGGCGACCCGATGGTGAAATAGACATCGGCTAGTCCTCGTGTACACCTACAGTGGCGACCCGGTGGTGAAATAGACATCGGCTAGTCCACTTTTCCATATTCCACACACGAGGCGACTCGGCGGTGAGATAGACATCGGCTAGTCCTACGTGTACCTTTATAGTGGCGACCCGGTGGTGAGATAGACTTTGGCTAGTCCATTCCTATGCTCCACACGAGGCGACCCAGTGGTGAAATAGACATTGGCTAGTCCTACATGTACCCTTCCTACCTAGGCCCAAGATATCTCTAAAATCCAAACTCCCCTCGGTTCCCGCATCGCTGCCTGAACCTTGGCTCGTAACACTTGCATGAGAAACATTTATATCCGGAAACACAACAGGTTACGCAATTAGTCAATTACGCAATCAATCATGTTGCGCAAAATGCTTGATCGTGAATAGGCCCCTTTAGGTAAGCTTTAAGTCGGAGGGAGAAGGGTTTAGGAAGGAATCGTTTCGTTGGATATAATTGAGTTCATACCGAGTAGAGGAGACTTGAGTGTAGACAAGGTTTGATGGGGTAGAAGATGGGTTTACGGCGTATGTCATGCTGAGTTTTCTTCTTCTAGATTCTAGAGTTTCTTCATTAGCTTCTGCTAGAAGGCTTAAGATAGGACTTGTACGAAAGGCACCTAGGGCTAATCTAATACAGTTGGATTGAATGACATTTAATGAATTTAAAATATTTTTATTAGTAGAATTGAAGATTATAGATCAATAGTTAAGTTTCGATCTTATCAGGGCAACGTAGATTCTTAAGATTATAGTTAGTTATATTATAGTCTCTTAGCACATTCATTTTTTAGATAGTTAACACTTTACCTACCAAAAGCCTATTAATAGGATTTTCAATAATTGTGCTGTACGAAAAGAAAGCATAGAAGTTTTCTTTTACATTACAATTTTAAGTGAAAGTATTAGATGACGTTATTGAGGGTGATTTGTTAGTTCACAATGAAAATTGCTGTTGCTGTTGAAGGTTCCATTAAAAAGTATTCATCCATGTACCATAGATTTTTCAAAATTATGCAATAATCACCGGTCGGTAATGTGTTAACACGTGCTCTTTCCATGAGAGTTTATTGTCGAAAATTAGGCCGAAAATTTAGATCTGATTAGTTCTTACAATATTATGTGTGCCAAATGTTAGTTTAATGGGTAAGTAAATTTTATTTGATTTCGAGAAAATTATATGCATATTCAGATTTGATGCCGGAGGATTTGAAGCCAGCTCCGTTCGACCAACTTTCTAATTTATCAAGTGTTTCCTGGAGTATTTGTTGCGTAGTGGTGAAATATTGGCCACTGCATAAGATTATAACATCATCGGCGAAAATACAAAATTTAATAAGTTTGGGGATAATTGTGACGACGTCTTTAATAGCTTTAAGGAAAAAGGTGACACTTAACACATTACCGACCGTTGATTATTGCATAATTTTTAAAAATCTTTGGTACATGGCTAAACACTTTTTAATGGAACCTTCAATAACAACAGCAATTTTCATTGCGAACTAACAAGTCGCCCTCAATAACGTCATCTAATAGTTTCATTTAAGATTGCAATGAACCAATCAATGCAATGAAAAAAATAACAGAAGATTTCTATGCTTTCTTTTGGTGGAGCACAGTTATTGAAAATCCTATTAATAGGCTTCCGGTGGGTAAAGTGTTAAAACGGAGCCTTGGGGAATTCTATTTTGTATTTGAAATTTTTTAGAGAGGGAGACATGTTGTTCTGCCGTCCAAAGCGTTATCGTATTGCTTGCCTCGTCCGGAGAACGTCCCACGGATTTGCTTATATTTAGTTAACGGTTCATATGTTTGAGGATTTTTTTAAACGCAGTTCCCTTTATAAGACCTTGACCAATGAGAGAGTGGAACTCAAAATTTTTTGAGACTATAAAGAAAAGAATATGCATATAGAATCTCCGGCAAAAAATCTGCAATTAAACAAATTTTTCAAAAATAAGTTCCGCAATTGAAAAAGAATACACAATTTTCGCTAATATACAATTGATAAAAAATAATGAAACCACACTTCAATTTTCAAATTTCCGAAAAAATGTTTTGATTTTGGTCCGACATTTTTCTAAAGTAACACATCATAAACGACACAGCCTATACAGATCGCTTAGGTTAGGTTATAGGTTTTGTCGAACTTATTTTTCGACGCGGTCAATTTAGAAGATATTCGAGGATAACGATTTTATGAGCATTTAATTAATTATTTTAATGTTTGAGGGAATGTTACCCGTTATTTGAGCGAGCTCAAACTTTGCAGAGACTTTTTTGATTAATTGGAACAATCCTAAGGGGGCGCCACAAAAGAAATTCTGAAAAAATTTTCGTCAAGAATAAATGAGGGCCATCCTAATGCAATGTAGGTATAAAACAGTATATTTCTTTTTCAATAACAAATGCTCGACTGAAGCTCAGTTGTTGGTGTTTATAGCCCCTGGCAAACTAATATACATAATTACCTTCAGAGTTCGTTACATTTTTATTACGATAATGTTCCTTACTGCCTGTACTTCCTATATCTGTATTCACGATAGAGAGGGAGAGAGAGGGATAGAGAGGGAGAGAGAGGGAGAGAGAGGGATAGAGAGGGAGAGAGAGGGAGAGAGAGGGAGAAAGAGGGAGAGAGAGGGGGGAGAGAGAGGGAGAGAGAGGGATAGAGAGGGAGAGAGAGGGAGAGAGAGGGAGAGAGGGAGAGAGAGGGGGGATGGAGAGAGGGAGAGAGGGAGAGAGGGAGATGCAAATTTTAACTTTCTTTATAAAAAATGTGTAATAGAAACACTCGTTTATACGTATATACAGGGTGTCCCACGCAACTGGAACAGGCTGTACTTCCTAAACGGTCGGGAATAGAGGGAAATGTTATAAGAAAAAGTTGAATGGCATCAGACGATGCATACTACGCAACTAATTTTATGCACTTTTGTGCATCGGTGCATCAGAAAAATGCCACTGCACTTTTCTTTTAGATGGAAACCTACATTTTTGACTGCACCGATGCAGTTTGTTGTGCTCTACATAAAAGTACTAACATAGTTATGCCTTAAATTTATTCGTTAAGAAGTCATCGAAGCTAAAAGTTCCCTGTGTTTCGGAGTTACGTTATGTTCCATTATAAATCAGAGAACTTTTAACTACAATAACTTCCTAACGAATAAGATTAGGGCATAAGTATGTACTTTTTAGTATTTTTTTAGTACTTTTTAGTACTTTTTTTTTAGTACTTTTATGTAGAGCACAACAAACTGCATCGATTGGTGCAATAGGATCGCGTGGCCGAAGCGTGTCGCTGTCGCCGGCACAGTTTAAAGGCCCGTGCGTCATCACAATGAAACACCAAAATCTTAGCTTCTTTATTTTCTATGATATCATTATAGAACTTTCACCAACATATTCGTAGCATTTTTCTAATGCAAAATGAATACCAAATACGATACAATTGGGCCAATATTTAGTACTTTAATCGACGATGAAAGTTTCGAACGCAACGAAGAACAGCGACAACGCGGGCCTTTTAACTGTGCCGGCGGCGGCTACTGTTCGCGTCTCTTTCTCTTCAATACGCTCTTCTTCGTTGCGTTTGAAACTTTCATCGACGATTAAACCACTAAATATTTACCCAATGATATCGTTTTTGGTACCATTTTAATCAGAGAAACGCCAGGAATAAACTGGTTAAAGTCCCATAAACCGGTCATTAAAATTAAGAAGTTTGAGACTTCGATTCAGTCGAGTCAATGTGTGGTGTTCACACCGATATACCCGAGCCGAGATCGATCATCGCCGCCCTACGGCGCGGCGCAGCGTTGGCCGGCAGTGGAGTGAGTAGGCACTGGACTTTGATTAGATAGGCGACCCAGGACTCCGATTGAAGAATTACTGTAGTCAGCATTAGCAAATACGTATCAAACCTGTCGCTAAACACGGACTGTCGATGAAAGCAGCAGACATCGACAATTTGACCGTGTCTATGAAAACATAGTGTCGGTCAAATCATTTGTCGACGAAAACATAGTGTCGGTCAAATCATTTGTCGACGATTTCACAATGTCGAGGAAAACATAGTGTCGATGAAAGTTATTGTCGGTCAAATCGAGTCGATCAAAAAAAGTGTCGGTCAAATGAGTTGTCGACGAACCCATGGTAACCCGTATTTACCACTTACGGTTCAGAATCGTCAGTGTGTCTTCGTGTCATCGATCTAATCAGCTTATAAACAGTATTCCTTCAGTCGTAGTTTAGTATATCAGGTCTTGATCTTTCAGTAACCCGGTAAATACAAACATAATATGGGAAGCGACGAGAGTAAACATAAACTGAGACGCCCTAATTATGGCGACAACGAAAAATCTAATACAAAGAGCGGAGTTCTGTATCATAGAAGGTGGATCGCAGTTTGAACATGTGATGTAACTTGATTTAATTTGTAAGAAATAACTTTTCATTAAAATTACGTTTGCACAACATTTTTGAGTTTGAGGTCATTTCAAGGTCATAGTATAATACACTGTTGAAATCGTCTCGACGTCAGCAACAATTCTATGACGCCCAAAACATATGGTTCCATTTAAAAAAGTCAAGGTGACCTTTACTTTTTGATGCGAGAAGCATTTATTCAGATTTAGGAATATGCGAAAATGTAGCTCACCAAGTACTGATAAACTTTTGTTTAAAACATTTTTTAATTGCACTACCGGTTATGCCTAAAAAATGGCGACATAACTTAACGCGTATATTTACAGGGTCTCCCTGACCGCTCCTCCCAAGGATGTGGGTGTGGCTGGGGGGGGTTACGGTTGGGAGACGGAGTCTGTTCACTCCATCCGTTCGTCCCTCTCGTCAGTTTCGGGCGCGGGTAGGAAAAGGAGCGCGGCTCCTCTTGAGTCTGGGACGGCTGGGGGGTGAGAAAGAAGACTCCTCCTCCGAGGAACTGCCTCTCTGCGGGGGAGGTTCATTTCTCGAAAGGGTCAGAGCGGAATTTACAGTCGACTAAGGACCTGCTCGTGGAGACCAGCACGGCTGCGACGTACTAGCTGGTGGATTCCTTGCGGGAGGCTGCCGAGGTGGTTGACCGAATGTCAACCGTCTCTAAAGGACTTAAGAGGAGCCTCGCTAATGAGCTCCGGGTGGCGACCCGGCGGATTCGCGCCGCCGGATACGAGCTCGGAGCTCGGGTGAGTGCTACCGGCTGCGAGTCCGAAGACCTCGCGGGGGTGCGGGAGTACGCGCGCGAATTGGAGGGACGCCTCCGTTGCGTGACGGCTGAGAGGGATGACCTCTTCGACAGGTTGGAGTGGCCGCCGACCCTCAAACTTGCCAAGATGGATCTCGTGGGAATGGGGGAAACCCGCGTCCACGGGTGGGTCTCCGCCCCCATCGACATCGGGGAGAGAGGGGTTGCGGACGCGTCCGCCGCCCATCCCGGGGACTAAGGAAGACGCGGGGGGATCCCGCCGTGATGCTTTGATTTCCCTCGACGATGTGAATCGCATCGCCGAGGGAAAGTTGAAGGATGGGTTCAGGGAGTTTGAGGACCGCCTCTTCCAGGCGCTGCTTCCTCACGGCGCGAGGGAGGTCCCGCGGGACGCTGCAAAGGGTCTCATGGGGCCCCCTCCCGCCGGTAGTACGGCCCCTCGTAAGAAGGGGGCCGATAAGGAAGGGGGAAGAAAGGGGTTAAAACCCCCAAGTCCGAGCGTCGGACTCGCTCTGCGAGTTCGACAGGTTCTGGGGTGATGTCAGCACTTGCTGGGCCAGGCTTCCCCTCGTGGCGGCGAGGAAGGTGGCCGGCGCCGGCCGCATAAGGGTGGGGTGGGCCTCGGCGAAGGTAGAGATACTGGAGCAACGTATGCTCCAGTGTTACCGATGCCTTCGTCGAGGACACACTTGGGTTAAATGCCCTTACAAGGAGGAACCGAGCCGGATCGGCCGGTGCTATAGGTGCGGGGAGGAGGGGCATTGAGCCGCGATTTGTAGGTCGCCACCGAAGTGCCCCCTTTGCGGGGATTTGGGCCTGCCCGCAGGCCATAGATCTGGCACTCGCGCGTGCCCCTCGTTTCTGTCCGGGGTTAAACCCGGGCAGAATCGAGGGGGGGCGGGGACAGGAGCCCCCACCGATGCCGTGCCTGCACCGGCCGGCCCGGCTCCTTCTCCTGTAGGGGCAGGGGGGATGGAGGTGGGTTAAGAGGCCGCGCCCTTCTGGCACGATCGGGGACGCCCGATCGCCGGAGGAGGCACTGAGGGTGGTGGTACCGGGTACCTCCTGGACTCACGGGAAGGGGGCTCGCCCCGGGGGTGTGCGAAATGCACCCCTCCGAGGGGTGGGCCTTACCGCGAACTGGGATCCCCTCGTTCGTACCGCCGGTGGGAGTTATTTTCCTTAACGCGTCTTCGCTTTTTCGCGTACCGGTATGGGCGGACGACGGGATCATTGGGGCGTCGAGCTGGAACTCGGCGTCCTATCGGATGACCTAGGGAGGGGGGAAACGCAGTCGTCGTCGCTGCGGTTCCCAGTAGAGGGGTTAATCGTTGGGGGAGCTTCAATCCCTCATCGGGAATAGCCTAGTAAAGGCAGCGGTGGTGTCCGGTTGAGTACTCGCGTGATCCCGGCACCCCGCGTTAGATGTCTAGGGACGGCCGCGGGGTTTTAGTCGGTGTGAGTCCGACATTGGCCTCTCTCATTTCCAGCAATGGGGGGGGGGGGGGTTATCCATAATGGATTTCCCCACGTTAAAATAAAAAAAAAAGAAGGGTCCCCCAGATCACCCGTACCACCCATTTATAATCTAGAAAATAGGTTATTTTCAAAAATTCAAAGTGATTCTTTTATAAATCAGACGCGCTCTATCAAATGGTGATATTTTTAACTACCCGATTTCATAGGGAAGTTATTGTAATTACCCCGAAAATCGAAAATCGATTTTTTAGCAGATCTTCACGTTTCGTGGTCGTTGGAGTCATTTTAGACTATTTTCAGCAAAATGTTCGTATGTGTGTGTGCGTATGGCCGTTTGTATGTTATCAAATTTTTCGTTAACGTTTTCTGAAAAAGTAACAACGCGATCAGAATGATGAATGATGCAATCGATGTGCCCCGCTGTAACTTAGAGCTGATTAGATTTTGGTCCATATTGGTCAAGTAGTTTTTTAGTTTTTTTCGAAAGGAATTGATTAAACATTGCAATTTATACGAAAGGCGTATCCACCGAAGAAGTAAACGTAACTATATGTATATATATATATATATATATATATATATATATATATATTTAGACATATTTAAAAAAAAAATTTTTTTTACAATTATGCAACTAATGCTAATGTAACCGCTTACAATAATCGAAAATTATTCCAATGCAAGAGTGAGTTAATCATCGCCGAGAATACATTTTCAAAGAATATCGATGAAAGTACTAAAACATTTATATTGCAATCTTTAAATAAACAATCAGTGCAAAACGAATTGTTAACTGAGATTAAATTGAAAATTAATATAAAATATATGATAATTAATAACATTGATGTTGAAGACGGATTGGTTAATGGAGCATGCGGAATATTAAAATTTATTACTTTTCAAGAAAATACTGAAATTCCGTCTATATTGTGGTTAGATTTTCAATTGGCCATAGTAGGAGTGAAAGTAAGAACTCGTTATCGTGATTATATGAAAAATGCAAATATAAATCATAATTTAACACAAATAATAAAAAAATATCGAATCAAGTAAATATTTCGAGTGAAGAAAAATGACAAATCACACGTAGTCAATTTCCAGTGGTTCCTGCTGAAGCGATTACGATTCATAAAAGTCAGGGACAAACATACGAGAAAGTATGTATGGATTTTAAAACATCAGAAATACGAACTTTGCAAATGTTGTATGTAGCACTGAGCAGAGTTTCAAAATTGAGCGGTTTATATATTTTGAGAAAATTTAAATTAATAGTATCGAAGAAAACCAAGATCAATACTGCAAACCCGGATAATGTTGAGTTGTATCGTTTGCGAAAAACTAATTAAGACAATTTATTTTGCAACATTAGTATGCTATAACAAGGATCCAAGCGAGCAACGAGCATACGATATTGGTTTAATGCGACGCCATATAGCAAACATTTTGATAAGTAGAAAACTATTGAATTTCCCTGAAAACGTATAATCTTCTTAAAACGTACACTTAATAAATAATAATAATAATATACAGCAACTAACGAATCGGGAAGTTCTTTGTGTGGCTCGTGGAGAGTCACACACAAAATGAAAGACATTAATAGCTGTGGGCCCTACTAGCCATGCATACCACTAACATTCTCGCAAGAGCAGTCCTGCCCGCGAGCTCGCGAAGCGAGCGAGCAACAACAACCCTACTCGCGAGCGAGCGAAGCGAGCGAGCAACAATAGCCCTCTAGTTAACTTCCGGTTCCGGTCGGAAATAGGTGATTGAGACCGGAAGTTACATTTTTTTAATGGAACATGGTATTCTTTTATTACGGATTCGGATTGTATGCGAAAAAACAAGAAACTTTTGTTTGAAACATTTTTTCAAGAAATGTTATCTTATGTTACTTATGTAACCTTCAAAATGAGTCTTGGCGAAGTAATGTTTTCACTATCTGTGTAATATAGCCCAATTTTTTTATTCAAGCAATGAACTTTAATCAATAAAATACTTTTAATTTTGTTCGATGATATTTACCCATCTTTCTGGCATCTTTCTGGGTTATGCCAAGAGCAGATAGTTAAAACATTATTTCGCCAAGGCACATTTTGAAGGTTACATAAAGGACATTTTTGAAAAAATGTTTCAGACAAAAGTTTCTTGTTTTTTCGCATAGAATCCAAATCCGCAATAAAAAATACCATGTTCCATTTAAAAAATGTAACTTCCGGTCTCAATCACCTATTTCCGGCCGGAACCGGAAGTTAAAAATATCACCATTTGATAGAAAGCATCTGATTTATAAAAGAAACACTTTGAATTTTTGAAAATAACCTATTTTATAGATTATAAATGGGTGGTACGGTTGGTCTGGGAGACTCTGTATACAGGGTGCGTCCGAAGAAACAGGACACCTAAATATCTCCGTTACTGTTGGTTGTACAAAAAAACTTCTTAGTACACCGTTACATGTGGCCCTTCAAACAGTGTAACTTTGTCCTAACAAGTTTTTTTGTATTGTGTATATATATATATATATATATATATATTGTCTTGTAGACGCAAATTGTTTCTTTGAAAAAGGTTCAAGACTGAACCGAAACGTTAGGAAAGAAGAAAAGTTTATTCCAAAATTGCTAAATTTACTAAGTGATCGTAACGGTAGCGCCGAAAGCATCATTAAATTAAATATTGTAAAAGAATGTTTTACACGAGAAAATATTGAAATTTTGGAGTGGCCAGCCAGGTCTCCAGATTGAAATGTTATGGAAAATTGCTGGGCCCATTTAGCCAAATCAGTATATGCCGGTGGAAAACGATTTCGAACCCTTGACAAATTAAAAACATGTATTGAACGAAACTGGGTATCGTTAAGCAGAGACATGGTTAAAAAATTATATAAATCTATACCGAAACGTTTATTCGAAGTTATACAAAAAAAGGCGGAGTAAGAAAATATTAAGACATTATTTTTTTATACATATACTTTATTTTTTAATTATTTTATGAAATGTGTGCCATCTTTTTGATGCACCGATTCTTCGTTTAATGTTACATATTTTTCAATAAAATTGTTCCTTCTGGTAATAAATGCATAGAAGCATATTGAAATAATTTTTTATTCTTATTACCCACTATCCAGGTTACAAACAATGTAATATACTACTTGAACAGCTAAAAAACCATTTATCTCTATAATCTGCTATCTTCTTGTCGTGAAGTGATTGGTTTTCACAACTGCACGTTTCACAGTATGTAAAAACCGGGCGTAGTTTTGCCATAATTTTCAACCCGAAGTTTTAAGAAATTCTTAACTACACTCTGCAATCTGTTAATCAGCAAACAGTTCTGTACAATATAGCATAATAAACAACTGGAAATTCGTATTGAGTTTCAAATACACTATTTTTAGACGTTTCATCGAAACTTATTTAACCAAATCAATCGCTGAAAAGTAGAGAATCGGCATCAACAAACTCTGAATAGCAACAGAATGTACAAATATTTATAAGTCTAATAGTCTTGTTTTGTAACATTCCGCGGAAAAGAAGTATCAACAAGCGGAAACAAAAAATTGATTACAATATAAAGGTTCATATTCCTATTAACTCTTTGCAATCACAATACGCAGACATGATCAGTGGTTTCTTGAACATAATGAAACAAACATACGGAAATTGTGCTTGTGTTTATAAATATTCACAGTGCTGTATACATATGTAGTTTTCAGATGAATACAATGCAACACTTATTTTTACATTAACCTTCTGGTTCACGGATTGGGTCTGTGAAATCCACAATGAAATTTGTTGCTTCTTTAACTTCTTGAAATTACACAGTCGCTTAAACCTTCCTTTCTTGTAGTAGCGTTTCATGATAAAGCGATGACCTCATTACAATCAGAAAGAACAATATTTATTAATGAAATGGCAGGTGAAAGATTATCTACATGTAGACATTGTGAGGAGTTTTATTCACCTGTACACTGGAGGGTTAACATTCCTGCAACAATATTACTTTTAAAATAAAATTTTGTCATCTGCAGGATTAATTGAATCTTTTTAATACTTCCGCGGCCTTTGACGTGTACGTGACGGTCTGATAAACAAATCATTCTATAATATTGTTGACGCAACTGCTACGTTCTTGTTTTCATTGAAGATTCGCTGTTTTCGCGTCTTCGTGTTTACAAGAAAAGTACGGTACCGCAATAACGTACATATCTGGTTTAGTTCCTTGTTGCGGTCTGACAATCGGCTCACCAAAATAATAGTTAACAACACAATTCGGTACAACGTAACAACAACAAATGTACTAAAAGTAGTGGTTTTTCATATTTCTGCGATATAATTTTGCTAAACATTTAATATATACTAATGTTTTTCTAAACTTGAAGAGAAGATAAATTAATATTATTTTACTAACAATTATTTTACTAACAATTCGTTCAACCACCATAATTCACGCCCAGATAGCACACGACGTCTGTGAGACATCCTTCAGCCGTAAATACATCGGCGAAAAGACGACTTCCTTTTAGACGTCTTTTCGCCGATGTATTTACGGCTAAAGTGAATGATGTCTTTCGGACGTCTCATTTCCGCCGTAAAAACAAATATTAAACTAGAGGGATATTGTTGCTCGCTCGCTTCGCTCGCTCGCGAATAGGATTGTTTTTGCTCGCTCGCTCCGCGAGCTCGCGGGTAGGACTGCTCTTTCGAGAGGGTTAGTGATACGCATGGCTAGTAGGGCCTACTGCTATTAATGTTTTTTATTTGGTGTGTGATTCTCCAAGAGTCACACAAAGAACTTCCCGATTCGTTACTCTTTCGCCAACATCGCTAACATCGTTTTTTTTTTGTACTTTCATCGATATTCTCCCAAAATGTATTCTTGGGAGTAGAGATGATAAATTCACTGTTGCATTGGAATAACTTTCGATTATTCCAAGCGGTAACATTAGCATCACTTAAAAACAAATTTTTTTTAATCTAAAAAAAAATTAAGAAAAAAATTTTTTTTTGTGTAATTGTGTTTGGTTCTTTGGTGGAAAATTTTCGTCCTCCCTTATAAATTGCATTGTAGAATCAACTCTTTTCGAAAAAAAACTAAAAATCTAAAAAACTACTTGACCAATATGGACCAAAATATAATCAGCTCTAAGTTACGACGGGGCACATCGATTGCATCAATGATCATCCTGATCGCGTTGTTACTTTTTCTGAAAACGTTTACGAAAAATTTGATTACATAGAAACGGACATACGCGCGCGCGCTCACACACACACACACACACACACACACACACACACACACACACACACACACACACACACACACACACACACACACACACACAAACACAAACACAAACACAAACACACACACACACACACACACACACACACACACACGTGCGCGCGCGCACGCACGCACACACACACACACACACATACGAACATTTTGCTGAAAATAGTCTAAAATGACTGCAATGACCATGAAACGTGAAGATCTGCTAAAAAATCGATTTTCGATTTTCGGGGTCATTACAATAAGTTCCCTTTAAAATCGGGAAGTTAATAAATCTTTATTTAATATTGAAAGTAAAATGTTCCAAAGTAAATTAAAAAATTTACTTTGAATTCTTGTCACTTAAGCGACATACACTTACTTGAATTAATATTCGGACGGTCTAAAAAAGACAATAACTTTATAAATATTGTACTATACGATTTGAACTTTTTTGGGATACTAGAGCAATTAGTTTACTACAGGATGTGAAAAAAATTTTTAAAAATAGCAATTAATCGGAATTGTGGAAAATATACTAAAAGTTGCATTTTACAACTTTTTTATGTAGGCCTATATTGAAAATTTAAAAAGTACGTTTTGTAGGTCAGCGTCAATTACATGCACTGTAAAAGTTTCATCGAAATCGGTTGATGCGAGAAAAACGACAGGCATTGGAAGATTTAAGAATTCTTAGATATGTATAGGTCGAAAATCGTGAAAATCTGCAATTTTTACGATCTTTACAGTCTGTAGCTCAATCAGACCGATTTTGACAAAATTCAGAATATTTTTAGTTGACACAGATCTACAAAACGTATTTTTTAAATTTTCAATATAGGCTCACGTAAAAAAGTTGTAAAATGGAACATTTTGTATTTTTTCTACAATTCCGATCAATTGCAACTTTTGAGAAAATTTCTTTTCACATCCTGTAGTAAACTAATTGCTCTAGCTTCTCAAAGTTCAAATCGTATAGTACAATATTTAAAAGTTATCGTCTTTTTTAGAGCGTCCGAATATTAACTCGAGTAACTGTACACTTATATCATAGGAACATTAATTAATTAATGTTCTTATTATGTGCGACTTCTTCAATAAAGACAGGTTTTTTTGCTATGGTACCCTAATCATTTTTTATGTAGAATGAACAAAGGAATTGATTAGTGTAACAAAAAATATGCATTTCTATTTAAAGAAATGATGCAATTGTTAATTGCACATGCACAGTTGCATCTGAAACATCTAAGGGTTTACGAATGTAGCGCTCTTTAAACCATTTATCTTTCTCTTATGATATTTTTCCGTAAATCAATTAATAACGAAGTTATGGCTTGAAACAATTACGTGAAACACCCTGTATATTATAACAATACATATACACTAACGAGCATAACTGATTCAACACACTTTAAATCAGAATAACTTTTTTATGACTGGACCAAACGACTTCAATTTTTCTGTAAGGCTAGAGGAATTAGTTTAGTAAATGACGGCTAAAAAATATTTTGAAAAAATGCATTTGGTCGGAATTGCGAAAAAAAATAGTAAAAATTGATTTTTACTACTTCTTTTGCTGGGCCAATAACAAAAATTGAAAAGGTGTGTTTGGTCTTCTGGTATAGATGATATACGCTCTGAAAATATCATTGAAATTTGTTAATTGGTTTACGAGTTATAATCGATAAAAAGTGGTAAAAATTGCTATTTTCTCAAGATTCTTGGCCTTTTTACCACTTTTGATCGATTATAACTCATAAACCAATTAACCAATTTCAATGAAATTTGAAGAAATTAAATTTCCGTTAAATTTCCAGAGTAGTCAAACTATATCTATTAATGAGTCCAAGGTCATTTGAAGGTCATAGTAGACCACATCATTGAACTCGTCTGGACATCAGCTACAACACTGTGAAGTTAAAAATATATGGTGCTATTTAAAAATCACCGATGACCTTCAAAAGACCTTGAAAACGACTACAATCGGAACATTTTTTTATATCACCATATTTGCCCCCTTTAACAGTACAACTTTTCTCTCTAAGATTTTCTTATATTTCTAATCCTAACGGAGCTATTTAGGTGGCCTGTTTGTCGTGAACCACCCGGTATAGTTTCTAATTTTTGTTATAACTTTTTCTTAAACTTGAAGATTTTAGGCGTCTCTAAGCGCCTTTCTGGCGTGTTTTTGGCGTCTTTCTGGCGCCTTTTAGAACGTTTTCTAGGCGCCTGAAAAAGACGTCTTAAAGACGACGAAAGTTCGTCTAGCAAAATTATCGTTTTGTAACAATAACGTGAAAGCGACGTATCAGCGACGTGAAAGCGATTTTAGAGACGTCTTTCAGACGTATGTATATCTTGCGGCAGGCATCTAAAATACGTCTTTTAGACGTCTCAGTGCTATCTGGGGTATTCAAGTCAATCCATCCAAAAATGCATGTTTAATTTTTTCTCATAGTTTATGCGAGTCTGTAGAATATTTTTTCGGTAAAAAATAACTGCACGAGTATTATTGTTAGAACTTCAGTTAAATTTTTCGAAATTTATGTGTGAAAAGTAGAAAAAAAACAGTTTCATATTCAGGCGTACAAATGTCTATAGAAAGTGCCTACATATGTGAACAGACTATTAGGGGTAAATTTTTAATTGATTGTAAGAGAATGAAAGATTTAATACTTTCATCCTCCGATGGAAATTAGCACTGGAAATAGCTAACTTCTGAAATTTCCTCCTTGGTTGGTATATCGTCACGCATTCCTCACTCGACTCTATTGGCCCAATCGGACATCTAATTTGCATCACGTATTAGCATCCATCCGTGCTACCGTGCGGTAAATTATACGTTAGGTTGCAGTAATAATCTGGTCTGATGTACACATTACGGTACACTCTTTGATGCGACTCGGAATCCTATCGCAAACGATAGAAATGATACGTTCTGAAAGTACGTTATAGATCGCTTCTCACAAAATTACATGAATTTCGATATACGGTACTTTCAATAACTTGAAACCATAGCCGATTGTATTCTAGTAGAGATGCAAAGGATCTCGCAATAGCTGGCACAAATCTGATATATGAATCAGTGAAAATAATTCAAGTGTTGTTTTAATATTATTAAAATATTAGTGTTAGGTTTAAAATATGTACAAGTCAAGTATGTGTATACATTTCTTATATTTATATATTGAGGAATAAACATACTACATACATACACACATTTATTTATTTATTTGGAATATAATAACTAAGATAATATATGTTATTGTCATATTTGAAATAATCACGTATTATTTTATTTGAACAGACAAATCATATTTCGTTAGATTATTTCGTTATTTGGAATAATTTGTCATTTTATTTCTTATTTGATTGAAAACTTTTTTTTCAAATATCTCAAAAACTCTCCAATCCTATCATATCATCGTCGTCAATCGTGAATATCTACAACGTTATCATTATATGTATAGCTCGGTTAATGAACCAATTTCGTTGAACATTTTTCATTTTATTTGGGTTAAGTATCGTAAATCAAAAATTATTTGAAAATAAATGTTACTTAGCAAATAGAAAGAATAAATTATTTTAAATAATTTATTACATAATGTTTATGTGAGCGAACATGAAGAATAAGATTCCAATTAATAAGAATAAAATGGAAGATATTCAAAAGTCGTACGCGTGCGTTCTTCCTGATCACATTTAATTTCACGACTAACAATTAAGTAAAAAGCAAAAAGACGAGGATAAACGTGTAACATGTACATCCTGCGATAATAATAATGTAACTATTATAGTTTTGATTTTATTTCAAAGAAAAATCACAAATACTTTTGGAGAAAAATTATTGACTTATTTAAGAATTTATTTCTAATTCATTGAATTGTTTTGCTTCATTATCAATTGAAATTAAATAAACTTATTACTTCATTATCAATTGAAATTAAATAAACTTATACACTCCGCGACAAAGCGATAGGACACTACTCGATTTCTAATGCATAGAGTATCTTCTGCTTACAATTAGTAACATACGAAAAACTGGCTACTATTTACGATGCGTCCTACGACGAGTTTACGTGAAAACCGGTAGGTACTTACTTACGTGAAATTTGCAATTGCATATCGGCTTGCGCCTACCAATTTAAATATTTTGTTAAAACTTGCTCCTTCTTTGTTTACATTTAGTATCATCTTTATTAACTTCCCGATTTCATAGGGAAGTTATTGTAATTACCCCGAAAATCGAAAATCGATTTTTTAGCAGATCTTCACGTTTCGTGGTCATTGGAGTCATTTTAGACTATTTTCAGCAAAATGTTCGTATGTGTGTGTGTGTGTGCGTATGGCCGTTTGTATGTTATCAAATTTTTCGTTAACGTTTTCTGAAAAAGTAACAACGCGATCAGAATGATGAATGATGCAATCGATGTGCCCCGCTGTAACTTAGAGCTGATTAGATTTTGGTCCATTTTGGTCAAGTAGTTTTTTAGTTTTTTTCGAAAGGAGTTGATTAAACATTGCAATTTATACGAAAGGCGTATCCACCGAAGAAGTAAACGTAACTATAAATATATATATTTAGACATATTTAAAAAAAAATTTTTTTTATAAAATTAAAAAAAAATTTTTTTATAAAATTAAAAAAAAATTTTTTTTCCAATTATGCAACTAATGCTAATGTAACCGCTTACAATAATCGAAAATTATTCCAATGCAAGAGTGAGTTAATCATCGCCGAGAATACATTTTCAAAGAATATCGATGAAAGTACAAAAACATTTATATTACAATCTTTAAATAAACAATCAGTTCAAAACGAATTGTTAACTGAGATTAAATTGAAAATTAATATAAAATATATGATAATTAATAACATTGATGTTGAAGACGGATTGGTTAATGGAACATGCGGAATATTAAAATAACTACTTTTCAAGAAAATACTAAAATTCCGTCTATATTGTGGTTAGATTTTCAATTGGCCATAGTAGGAGTGAAAGTAAGAACTCATTATCGTGATTATATGAAAAATGCAAATATAAATCAAAATTTAACACCAATAATAAAAAAATATCGAATCAAGTAAATATTTCGAGTGAAGAAAAATGACCAATCACACGTAGTCAATTTCCAGTGGTTCCTGCTGAAGCGATTACGATTCATAAAAGTCAGGGACAAACATACGAGAAAATATGTATGGATTTTAAAACATCAGAAATACGAACTTTACAAATGTTGTATGTAGCACTGAGCAGAGTTTCAAAATTGAGCGGTTTATATATTTTGAGAAAATTGAAATTAATAGTATCGAAGAAAACCAAGATCAATACTGGAAACCCGGATAATAATGAGTTGTATCGTTTGCGAAAAACTAATTAAGACAATTTATTTTGCAACATTAGTATGCTATAACAAGGAACCAAGCGAACAACGAGCATACGATATTGGTTTAATGCAACGCCATATAGCAAACATTTTGATAAGTAGAAAACTATTGAATTTCCCTGAAAACGTATAATCTTCTTAAAACGTACACTTAACAAATAATAATCATAATAATATACAGCAACTAACGAATCGGGAAGTTCTTTGTGTGGCTCGTGGAGAGACACACACAAAATGAAAGACATTAATAGCTGTGGGCCCTGTGCTAGCCATGCGTACCACTAACATTCTCGCAAGAGCAGTCCTGCCCGCGAGCTCGCGAAGCGAGCGAGCAAAGACAACCCTACTCGCGAGCGAGCGAAGCGATCGAGCAACAATAGTCTTCTAGTTTTTTAATCAAATTGTCTTCATATTATAAAAAATTGTAAGTTACTTTTGCGAATAATTGTACCCTCTGATTGTAGCTATATTCAGTGATGTACACAATTGTCGCGTTTCCGATGCTAGTAAGAAGGACAACACGATAAATTTGACGTTTTGTAACAGTTTATAATTTTTTGCTGTGTAACTGTTTAGTGAATCGTAATAAATTTTGAACATAATTACATAATTTTTACTGTATATAAAAAGAAACTGGAGTTTCTAGTTGCGTTTTTTCAAGGTTTAAATAGGGTTTGAAGTGGAATTTTATGAATTCTCCATAAGAAGACGTGTTGAAATGTGCAAACTTTAAGTTGCCGTAATTCTTAAACAGTGCAGTGAATCGAACCCAAACTTTGGTAATTACATTTATTTAGTAAGAATTATATCTTGTCAAATTTTCAAAAATTTTGTTGCGTTTTTATATACCTCCAGAACTTCCTTTTAAACTTGTGTCCGCTACTGTATATGTACACGCGAAAAAAAAAGTTACATTATATGAAGTATTATGTTACACGACTTCGATGCTGCTACATAGAGGTAGCTCAGTGTTAGAGAGATAGGAATCTAATGCATTGTGGATAGGAGTAGTACGGAAGTATTTACCCTGCGGTTTCGATGCCAAACCGCAATATCGGTACATTCTCTGAACATAAATCTTGTGTACGTAATATTTTCAAACGCTAATTATATCTCTGTGAATGTATATAGCGACGAGACGGTAGGCATTACACATAGCAACCTATGGTGCAGTAGCAATTGGATTGAATCCTGCAGAGTTAAAGCAAGATAAGGAGCAAGTCAGAGATCTATATTCTTCATAAAACCTTCACTGCCACGTACGATATTTCAATGTAATTATGACTGACAAGCTAGAGTAATCAGTTATGAAAGATAGATTTACAGATGAAGGTCGTAGCTTTTTTTCTGTGTGGACTACTCTTGCGTGGTTGCAAAAAATTCAGTTCCACGAAGCTGCAATATCACCTATCAATAAGTAGTCCAGTCAACGAAAAGTTGTAGAGGGAAATGGAAGGAACACAATTTTAACTTTGGAACTTTGTTTGGACTAGTTAGGAGGTAAACACATTAAAAGTCCCCACTCCTAGGAGCTGAGCGGGGTGCAGGGGGGCACGTAGAAGGTCCCCTTTTTCGGTTTTCCGCTTATATCTCAGAAACTATGTGTCCTAGCGATAAGACTATCCTATACAAAATTAAAGCTGACAAAATTTGCCACAAGATTAATTCAATTCAGTTTTCCGCCATCTCGCATAGTTTCCGAGATATCCGCGCTCAAAGTACACTTTGCTACCATTTGTTCGAGTTAGTGTTTTTGCTTCAATTTCAATTTCAACTTCACTTTCAATTTCAACTTCAATTATTCAGTTTCAACATCAAGTTCTCAATTTCAACATCAATTTTCCAATTGCAACTTCAATTTTTCAGTTTCAACATCAATTTCTCAATGTCAACTTCAAATGCACGTAGAAGGTCCCCCTTATTTACTTCCCTATTTTATAGGGAAGTTATTGTAATTACCCCGAAAATCGAAGATCGATTTTTTAGCAGACCTTCACGTTTCATGGTCATTGGAGTCATTTTAGACTATTTTTATCAAAATGTCTCTCTCTCTCTCTCTGTGTGTGTGTGTGTGTGTGTGTGTGTGTGTGTGTGTGTGTGTGTGTGTGTGTGTGCGTGCGTGCGTGCGTGCGTGCGTGCGTGCGTGCGTGCGTATGGCCGTTTGTATGTTACCAAATTTTTCGTTAACGTTTTCTGAAAAAGTAACAACGCGATCAGAATGATGAATGATGCAATCGATGTGCCCCGTCGTAACTTAGAGCTGATTAGATTTTGGTCCATATTGGTCAAGTAGTTTTTTAGATTTTTAGTTTTTTTTCGAAAATAGTTGATTCTACAATGCAATTTATAAGGGAGGACGAAAATTTTCCACCAAAGAACCAAACGCAATTACATAAAAAATTTTTTTCTTAATTTTTTTTTTAGATTTAAAAAAAAAATTTTTTTTTTAACTGATGCTATTGTTACCGCTTGGAATAATCGAAAGTTATTCCAATACAAGAGTGGGTTAATCATTTCTGCTCCCAAGAATACATTTTGGGAGAATATCGATGAAAGTACGAAAAAAAAAACGATGTTAGCGATGTTGGCGAAGGAGTAACGAATCGGGAAGTTCTTTGTGTGACTCTTGGAGAGTCACACACCAAATAAAAAACATTAATAGCAGTAGGTCCTACTAGTCATGCGTATCACTAACCCTCTCGCAAGAGCAGTCCTACCCGCGAGCTCGCGAAGCGAGCGAGCAACAATAGCCCTCTAGTTCATATTCAGTTCCGCTTATATCTCGGAAATGATGCGTCCTAGAGATAAGAACATTCTATACAAAACTAGAGGTTTATTGATGCTTGCTCGCTCGCGAGTAGGGTTGTTTTTGCTCGATCGCTTCGCGAGCTCGCGGGTAGGACTGCTCTTGCGAGAGGGTTAGTAATGGTTAGCAGAGCCTACTGCTATTAATGTTTTTTATTTGGTGTGTGACTTTTCAGGAGTCACACAAAGAACTTCCCGATTCGTTACTCCTTCGCCAACATCGCCAACATCGTTTTTTTTTGTGTAATTTCATCGATATTCTCCCAAACATATTCTTGGGAGTAGAGATGATAAATTCACTGTTGCATTGGGATAACTTTCGATTATTCCAAGCGGTAACATTAGCATCAGTTAAAAAAAAATTTTTTTTTAAATCTAAAAAAAAATTTTTTTTATCTAAAAAAAAATTAAGAAAAAAATTTTTTATATAATTGCGTTTGGTTCTTTGGTGGAAAATTTTCGTCCTCCCTTATAAATTGCATTGAAGAATCAACTCTTTTCGAAAAAAAAGTAAAAATCTAAAAAACTACTTGACCAATATGGACCAAAATCTAATCAGCTCTAAGTTACAGCGGGGCACATCGATTGCATCATTCATCATCCTGATCGCGTTGTTACTTTTTCTGAAAACGTTAACGAAAAATTTGATTACATAGAAACGGCCATACGCACACACACACACACACACACACACACACAAACATACGAACATTTTGCTGAAAATAGTCTAAAATGACTGCATTGACCATGAAACGTGAAGATTTGCTAAAAAATCGATTTTCGATTTTCGGGGTAATTACAATAACTTCCCTATAAAATCGGGAAGTTAAAAAATAAAAAACTACTTGACCAAAATGGACCAAAATCTAATCAGCTCTAAGTTACAGCGGGGCACATCGATTGCATCATCCATCATTCTGATCGCGTTGTTACTTTTTCAGAAAATGTTAACGAAAAATTTGAGACCATACAAACATACACACACACGCACACGCACACGCACACGCACACGCACACGCACACGCAGACGCACACGCACACGCACACACGAACATTTTGCTGAAAATAGTCTAAAATGGCTGCAATGGCCATGAAACATGTAGATCTGCTAAAAAATCGATTTTCGATTTTGGGGGTCATTACAATAACTTCCCTATAAAATCGGGAAGTTAATTAAAGGTGGCAAAATGTGCCATAAGATTGACTGCATTCAGTTTTTCTCTATCTCGCATAGTTTCCGAGATATCCACGCTCACTAGTTCACGCTCACACGCTAAGTTCACTAATTGTGCTGAAGAGTTAGCTAGTCAAATAAGGCAAAATACGTGAGGCAAAAATTTCTTTTTCACAATTCATGAACTTTGAGCGCGGATATCTCGGAAACTATGCGAGATAGCGGAAAACTGAATGTAATCAATCTTATAGCACATTTTGTCAGTTTTAATTTTGTATGGAATAGTTTCCGAGGTATAAGCGGAAAACCGAAAAAGGTGACTTCTACGTGCCCCCTGTAGCCCTCTCACCTCCTAGGAGTAGAGAGTTTTAATATGTTTATCTCCTAACTAGTCCAAACAAAGTCCCAAAGTTAAAAATTGTATTCCTTCCATTTCCCTCTACACTCTCCACACGAGCATTCATTTACTGGACTAAAGCATATCATTAGTACAGCTGGAATGCTCAAATTCCACGAAATTTTTTGAGTTGTATAGAAGTTACCGTTTTCGTTTCAAGATATCTAGAATAAACGAGCAATGCATTCCATTGTAAACGATCACTTATTTAATATACTTTCACATATTGTTATATGTGCAAAGAGAAAGTTGTTTTTTCCGCTTTTTCTGGCTTCTTTAAAATTCGTGAGATATTATTACGCATTTATTGCAATACTGGATTGTTGAAAAGGTTGAGCTATTTAATATTATTATATGACTACATTACTACGTTTATTGTAACTTTTGTACGCCTGCCTAAATAATGTGTCTTTGAAACACTTATTAAGTTTTCATTCTATTATAAATAACAATAGAAACAGTTAGTGCAGGTTTATTTCAATAGAGAAGTCTATCAACCTGCTCGACTGTCACATAATTTCCGTTACTTCACTCGATTTCTGTGTCTTACGTTGCGAAATTCCAGAATAATCAATGATTTCTTTCATCAGTGAGTAATTCATTTGGCTGATCCTACGTTCGCGCGTCTTTGCAATAGCAATCAAAATATTCTTTTTCTAGAAAGCAGAAGTGTTTCATAAGATATCTGAATACCGCCGTTCCTATTACATCTACGTCGCTAAGCTAGCCAAGATAGGCATTCTCTACTACAGTTATTTCGGAGTATTTACCATTTACCATCTTTATGTGTTACATGCACAATATTCATTTGTTTCCGCTACTATGTATACAGAGTTCATCATTCGATTGAAACGAAGTGTATCTCGAGTTTAGGTGGGGATAAAAAAGAAAACCAAAATGCTATGAAAACATCAATTTTCTTACTATTTTACGTTTCATTTCTTAGATGGAACTATATATGCATACTTCTTAAATTAAAGTAATCAATAATTCGTGCGATATTTCAAACATTTACTGACACAATGGATTATAAAAGAAGATACTCGAGCGTTCATGTGACTACATACAGGGTAGTCCACGCAACTTGCACACCTATAATAACATCCAAAGTATGCGTTGCACGAAAAAGTTTTGTAAACAGAAATTGCATGGTCTGAAGGGACACATTATGTAGTGTATTTATCTTTTTACAGGCGGACGTGTAAAGGACATATGAAGGTCAATTTTTTTAATGGAATGAGGTATTTCTTAATACATCAATCGATGCAGCTGGACATTGTTTAAAAAAGTACTGACCTATGTATGTCGAAAAGTTAGTAGTTCAGGAGACATTTCAATTTAAATAACTCAAAAATACCATTAATGTCGTATTAAGACGTTAGTGTTTACTTACTTGTGTAACATCTTAGCACGACAGTAATGGTATTTTAGAGTTATTTAAATTGAAATATCTCCGGAACTACTAACTTTTCGACATACATAGGTTAGTACTTTTCTATAACGAATGTCCAGTTGCATCGATCGATGTATTAAAAAATACCTCATTCCATTAAAAAAAATAAAGTTGACCTTCATATGTCCTTTACACGTCCGCCTGTAAAAGAAATAAATACACTAAATAATGTACCCCTTCAGACCATGCAACTTCTAAATACAAAACTTTACCGTGCAACGCATACTTTGGAAATTATTATAGGTGTGCAAGTTGCGTGAACCAACCTGTATACATATTGCTTCGTTACTATTGGCAACTGTTACTTAGAAGATATAACTTAATGTAGAACATAGTTTTTAAAACTAATTTTATAATATTACCGCAAGCCCTGAATACATAAATTTTTACATATTGAGATAGACACTTAACATATTTGTGTTTATTAGGTAATATTATTTAAATAAAAATACATTTTTTAAAAATACCACGTTTTTAAAACGGACTAAAAAGTATAAAATAAAATTTTAAAAAACGCCACGTTTAAAAAACGGACTAAAAAGTATAAAATAATTTTTTCTAGCCCCATACAGATTCCTACCCCCTGAAAATTTGTGATTGTGAATTTTTAATAGCAATGAAAATACTTGTAAGATTTAAAACGAAAAACGTGGGGCGCATTGAATAGATAATTGATGCATGAACACCTACATCACTAACAACTTTATTGCACTGCAAATGATATGAAGTGTTGTACGAGATTTCTCAGCGGCAGCTACTCTCTACACTCCTTACTATGTATTATCTTGCGCCCCATGTTTTTCGTTTTAAATCTTACAAGTATTTTCATAGCTATTAAAAATTCACAATCACAAATTTTCAGGACTATCTGTACGGGGTTAGGAATCTGTATGGGGCTAGAAAAAATTATTTTATTCTTTTTATTCCGTTTTTTAAACGTGGCGTTTTTAAAAATTTTATTTTATACTTTTTAGTCCGTTTTAAAAACGTGGTATTTTTAAAAAATTTATTTTTATTTAAATAATTATTTTCTGCGTTTTAGTCTTGTATGTGTGAAATTTTACAATCGATTTTGAACATTTCGATGAGATTATAACAGAGACATGTAGTCAATTTCAGACGGTATTGCGACGCGTCATATCGAAAACGAACGCCGTGGTAAAATGTCAAAGATAAAGGTTCGACGGAGAATTTCGGTGTAACTGTTGTTTCGCTTGGTAAACAAACATTATAGTATACTAATACGTAGTAACTTTGTAAACACCGCACGGAGCTCGAACGCACACTGAGCTCCTTCGGTGCGAAGCAGGTCAGTAGAGGGGGGATGAGTCAGAGTGGGAACCGAGTGGGCCCTACCGGTCGTCGCGGGGGAACGTGTAACGGTTAAATTTTTGATAGTTTATATCTCCTAAACGCATAGGCTTCTTTAAAAATTTCTTTTTAAATATTGCATTGTCATCCAGTTCTGAGCTACGTTTAAAATTTCAAAGCGAGCTAATGAAAACGTGGTAAAATGCAAAATACACTCCTCAAAAGAATTAAGGGGTCACTTGTGCGAACCCGAAAAATCGGTCCCAATTTACGTGATCATAACTCCGTCAAAAATTGCCGTATCGATATCGTTAAACAATGATTTGAAAGCCCGAAACCTCTAGTTTCAGATGCTCTGTTTCTAATTTTTGCTATGTTGGTTTTTTACAAAGTTAAAGCGAGATGAAGACAACATTGACGGGTAACAAAAATTTTGTGCAACCTTGGAACATCACACGGGGAGAACAAATTGTTTCTATATATCGCGTTAATATCATTTGGAAGGGCTATCTTTTCTGTGTAAATTGTGTAGTTGTTGAATATTGTGCGATTTTTTTTATTCGAGTTATTCGACATTGAAGTAAATATGGGCTTTTTAACTTTAACTGGCTCCAGAAAGCGAAACAATTATCGTAGAATATTGTGCAAAAAAGCAATAGAAAGAGCGTTTCTTTCTCTTCAAGGCACTCTTTTTGTTTTTTCAATTTCATTAACATTTCGATATGCCAGGTGTTTCTGAAAATATGCTTAAAAAATGCACAATTTCCATTTTTCCTTTAACTCGCTGTATCTCGGCGAGAAATTATCGTAATACCATGATCCGAACGTCAGATTGAAGCCGAGATTCTGCCGATTCAATTGAGTCCCCCTTGAACTCGCTGCGACAATTTTTTACCTATAGCAGCTGTGTTTGAAGTTAGTGCTTCGCAGAAATTAGCGCGCCACGTACAGCAGCTGCCTGACATGGAAAATTTGGACCAAACTCGATTCAAAATCAAAAAACTTTCGATAGAAATGAGGTAGAGCGATGAAATTTTTAAAAAATTAAAGCCGAAACTTGGCAGAATACGTGAAAAATAGGGAGATTATGGTACGAACGTTTTTTAACCTTGAGAAAATTCGTTAAACATGTAGAATTTCAAGAAAATGTGGTTTCTCCAGTACCACGCGCGGAAAAAGTTTTTTTTCAATATGCTATACGGAATCGATTTCTATGAACAAAACTAATGTAATAATTTTTTCGTTGAATTTTTCGGGTTCGCACAATTGATCCCTTAATTCTTTTGAGGAGTGTAATTCATTATACAATTAATATTTCTTGAAAATACCATCAACCATTGGACCATGCTTGTCTGATATGTAGGTTATATTTTATATACGCCCAAACAATTAGTTCAAAATCATTTTGATCGGATACATCTCTGTCAGGGGTAGTAGAATTTATATGCTCACTGTTCAGTTCTTCGTTTAAGCTCTATGCTACAAAAACAAATGAAGCATTGATCTCTAGTTTTCCACGAGAAACTCAAAAGAGAAAACACAACATTTTGAAGTGCACCATTTTCTTACCTCTGATCAAATAGCTTGTTTCAATAGAATGGCGAATCCTTATACATAATAATTTCCAATTGTACGTTTTTTAATTGATTTGTATATTATTTATTTAGTTCATCGAAAAATTCTGTGAGTGCGAAAGTACACAAAGTCCATATCATTTGCATACTTGACACTAAAGTACAAGACGAAAGAAAATGACTCAGCCTATTTTAATTTTTTACGATTCATGATGTCATAAATATGCTTCGATGAAAAAATGTTAAATCAGTACAAAATTAGAATAAATGCATTTCTCGTAATGTGCATAATTTTTAGTAATCGATTGAATATTCAACATCTACCAAGTTTAGTGTTCCTGATTTCTCAACATTTTTCATTTCTCGAGAAACGAGAAATAAGACTATATTTCTCGAGAATTTTTAATGAAATAAAAAGATATTGGAAAACTTATGATATTTGGATTATCGTTGATAATATTTATCGAAACACCGCAAAGAACATTAACTCAATGTTTATTCCAGTCCAAAATGTACATTAGGGTCGACCTATGCTATACTTGAAGAAAGATTTTTATCGAGATATAACGCACGTAACAATTCAGTATTGTTCCTTTAGGTGAGAAAAAAATTTGTGCAAAGTTTGAAATCGATCGGATAAAAGGATGACGTGCGCACTTAAATTGAAAATTTTGAAAATTGTGAAATTCACCTTAACTATGGAACATGGCACATCGTTGGATTTGTTTTTTTTTCTGAATAGCAATACAAACTAATTAATGACCTCCTTTAAATAAAAATAACGATGACCTTGAAATTGCGAAATATGATTTCCAAAAAATTTTTCTATTTTGCCATTATATTCACCTTATTGAACAGTGCAAATTTCTCCTGTGACATTTTTTCGTATAATCACAAGTAACAGATATATCTAAATACTTACATTAAAATGTAGCATATTTGGACTGATGGTAGGATATAGTCGGTGTACAAAGTATTCGTACATCTTTTAAAAATGAATAAATTTTTCAAAATTGATCTCAGCAGCTTGAGTTTTTTTGAGACATTAGAAGGGTTAGTTTACTAGCTATTGTGTAAATAATTTTTTTTTGTAACTGTTATTGATCGCAATTACGAAGGGAACAGTAAAGACCACGATTTTTAAATTTTTTATCTGTGCCTGTAATGAAAATTTAATACATGTATTTTGTAAATCTAAGTAAGTTATATATACAGGGTGGCCCACATAACTCTGAACAGCTCAATATTTCCGTTACTTCTCGTTGTACAAAAAAACTTCGTAGGACAAAGTTACACTGTTTGAAGGGCCACATATAACGGTGTAAGGGAAAAAAAATTTCAAGGTCATTTCTATGAGATTTCAAGGTTATCGATGTTTTTTTAAATGGAATGAGGTATTTTTTAATACATCAATCGATGCAGCTGGACATTCTTTATAAAAAAGTACTAACCTATGTATGTCGAAAAGTTAGTAGTTCAGGAGATATTTCAATTTAAATAACTCCAAAATACCATTACTGTCGTAGTAAGACGTTACACAAGTAAGTAAACACTAACGCCTTAGTACGACAGTAATGCTATTTTGGAGTTATTTAAATTGAAATATCTCCTGAACTACTAACTTTTCGACATACATAGCTTAGTACTTTTTTATAAAGAATGTCCAGCTGCATCGATTGATGTATTAAAAAATACCTCATTCCATTTAAAACTAGAGGGCTGTTGTTGCTCGCTCACTTCGCTCGCTCGCGAGTAGGGTTGTTTTTGCTCGCTCGCTTCGCGAGCTCGCGGGTAGGACTGCTCTTGCGAGAGGGTTAGTGATACGCATGGCTAGTAGGGCCTACTGATATTAATGTTTTTTATTTGGTGTGTGATTCTCCAAGAGTCACACAAAGAACTTCCCGATTCGTTACTCCTTCGCCAACATCGCTAACATCGTTTTTTTTTGTACTTTCATCGATATTCTCCCAAAATGTATTCTTGGGAGTAGAGATGATAATTCACTGTTGCATTGGAATAACTTTCGATTATTCCAAGCGGTAACATTAGCATCAGTTAAAAAAAAAATTTTTTTTAAATCTAAAAAAAAATTAAGAAAAAAATTTTTTTTTATGTAATTGCGTTTGGTTTTTTGGTGGAAAATTTTCGTCCTCCCTTATAAATTGCATTGTAGAATCAACTCTTTCCGAAAAAAAACTAAAAATCTAAAAAACTACTTGACCAATATGGACCAAAATCTAATCAGCTCTAAGTTACGACGGGGCACTTCGATTGCATCATTCATTATCCTAATCGCGTTGTTACTTTTTCTGAAAACGTTAACGAAAAATTTGATACCATACAAACGGACATACGCACACATATACACACACACACATACAAACATTTTGATAAAAATAGTCTAAAATGAATCCAATGACCATGAAACGTGAAGATCTGCTAAAAAATCGATTTTCGATTTTCGGGGTAATTACAGTAACTTCCCTATGAATCGGGAAGTTAATAGAGTGTACGTTTTAATAAGATTATACGTTTTCAGGGAAATCCAATAGTTTTCTACTTATCAAAATGTTTGCTATATGGCGTCGCATTAAACGAACATCGCAGGCTCGTAGCTCGCTTGGTTCCTTGTTATAGTATACTAATGTTGCAAAATAAATTGTCTTAATTAGTTTTTCGCAAACGATACAACTCCTCATTATCCGGGGTTGCAGTATTGATCTTGGTTTTCTTCGATACTGTTAATTTAAATTGTCCCGAAATATATAAACCGCGCTCAATTTTGAAACTCTGCTCAGTGCTACATACAACATTTGTAAAGTTCGCCTTTCTGATTTTTTAAAATCCAAACATACTTTCTCGTATGTTTTTTATCCCTGACTTTTATGAATCGTAATCGCTTCAGCAGGAACCACTGGAAATTTACTACGTGTGATTTGATATTTTTCCTCACTCGACATATTTACTTGATTCGATATTTTTTTATTATTGGTGTTAAATTTTGATTTATATTTGCATTTTTCATATAATCACGATAATGAGTTCTTACTTTCACTCCTACTATGGCCAATTGAAAATCTAACCACAATATAGACGGAATTTTAGTATTTTCTTGAAAAGTAGTTATTTTAATATTCCGCATGTTCCATTAACCAATCCGTCTTCAACGTCTATGTTATTAATTATCATATATTTTATATTAATTTTCAATTAAATCTCAGTTAATAATTCGTTTTGAACTGATTGTTTTTTTTAAAGATTGTAATATAAATTTTTTTTTGTACTTTCATCGATATTCTTTGAAAATGTATTCTCGGGAATAGAGATGATTAACTCACTCTTGCATTGGGGTAATTTTCGATTATTGTACGCGGAAACATCATCGTAAGGTACAAAAAAAGATTTTAAAAAAAAATTTTTTTCTAATTTTAAAAAAATCGAAAAAAAAATTTTTGTGTAATTACGTTTGTTTCTGCGGTGGAAACTTTCCGTTCTCTCGTATAAATTGCATTGTTGAATGAACTTCTTTCGAAAAAAACTAAAAAAACTAAAAAACTACTTGACCAAAATGGACCAAAATCTAATCAGCTCTAAGTTACAGCGGGGCACATCGATTGCATCATTCATCATCCTGATCACGTTGTTACTTTTTCTGAAAACGTTAACGAAAAATTTGATTACATAGAAACGGCCATACGCGCGCGCGCGCGCGCACACACACACACACACGCGCGCGCACGCACACACAAACATTTTGCTGAAAATAGTCTAAAATGACTGCAATAACCATGAAACGTGAAGATCTGCTAAAAAATCGATTTTCGATTTTCGGGGTAATTACAATAACTTCCCTATAAAATCGGGAAGTTAAAAAATCGATAACCTTGAAATCTCATAAAAATGACCTTGAAGTTTTTTTTCCCTTACACCGTTATATGTGGCCCTTCAAACAGTGTAACTTTGTCCTACGAAGTTTTTTTGTACAACGAGAAGTAACGGAGATATTGAGCTGTTCAGAGTTATGTGGGCCACCCTGTATATGTACAAAGTTTCATTGAAATTGGCTGACGGATAAAAAAGCTACGGGCATTGTAAGATGTAAAAATCTTTGAATTTACGGTTTGTGATTCATTTAAATCAATTGCGATTCATTTCGATCAATTATGTTTCGTAACATTCTCGATCGATTTCGATGACACTTTGTACAAGTATAAACTAACTCAGACCTACCAGAGGCGCCTTCTAAATTTTCATTACAGGTACAGATAAAAAATTTAAAAATCGTGATCTGTACTATTTCTTTAACAATTGAGACCAATAACAATTCTTTAAAAAAGTTATTTACACATTAGCTAGTAAACTAATCCTTCTAACGTCTGGAAAGAAACTCAAGCTGTTGGATCCAATTTTGAAAAAGTAATTCGTTCTTTTAATGTGTACGAATACTTCGTACACCGACCGTATATGTATTTGTTCATTTCCGAAAATATGTTATAAAATAAATGAGATTCATAAGAATTTTCCTAGATTTAAATTTCTCGAGAAATACTGTAATTTCTAGAAAGAATTCTCGAGAAGGAACACTAAGTTCAAGTTCAATTACTTATTCATTTCTGTGTTCGAGATTACATGAAAACGTGTACTTGAAAATGTCAGAGACCACTTTGTCTGAAAGTATGAAATGTCTAAAAATGTTGGACGTTGCTGAAACACTTAAAAATAAAGAGAAAGTTCAGTTTCTTTTTCGTCAGAGTGGATATTTCTTTACCTCGAAAATTATCCATCTCTGTTTACGTAATGTCACTTTTAGTAAGATTTTTCTGGCCAGTTATGAAACAACGGTTATTATTTAAAACCGAATCAGATAGTAATCTCCTATGAGAATTGACTAACTCAAGGTCTCTGTATTCTATCAACTTCTTAATGTACGTGAACGAAAAGGAACAAATAAAGAAGTTATAATTGATATAAATTGTCTAACACGTAAACGACTAAGGTGAAATTATAAAGAGAAAGTGCATCTTAAATAAATTGTGAGTTGAAGCGCTTCGTATAACTCTATCGCCATCGTTGTTTTCTAATCTATCCCGTCGTGACTAATTGAACGTAGCAATAGCAATATGGAAGTATTTAGCTGTTTATAGGACATGAATAAGGTGTCGTAAAATTTTTCAAATTATTTTGTTTCCTTAACACAATTTCAAATTTATTAAGATGATGTCGCTGGTAGAGACCTTACAAGAAACAAATTCGATAAACTCTCGCACACTTTTTCACTTTTTTTCGCGCATTGTCTTGGATATTTTGAGAAGTGTCCGAAGTGTTCACCACGATAGAGTAGATTTTGATTTATATAAAATCCGCCAAGAAAGGCTGTAACGGTAAATCTCGTTATCAATTGAGAAAATAAAATTTTACTTTTATAACAGAGGAAATGTTGACAGTGATCAATACATTTAGACTTGTATTTAGAACATCAAAATTTACAATAATCATTTCTTGCATGCTTGCAAGAACATAAAACAAAATGTAAAAATTTATTGGAGATTGTTATTAATATAAGTGACGAATTCCTCTTTTTAAGAAGAAAATTGTGTTATAAATTGCGATACAACCTAACACACGTTGCTTGTGTAGGAAAATATCGTAGATGCTATTACTGACTCTAAATATAAAAAAAAAACTGTGATATTGAAAACATTTTTACCATTTTGAAACTAAAATATCGACTATTTATTACGATATTAAAGTAATTGACAGTGACTGAACAACGCAGAGAAACATTTGAACTTGCCCTAAATATCAGAGAATAGTTCCAGTAGTCTGATTCAACGTACCGTGTAATAATAGTGGCGCAAAATGTGCCCAGGTGAAACAATAAGGAGGAAAGCGTGCTTCGATAGTTTCTTATAAAACCGAAGCGAAACACTATATTTTACTACCGTCACCGGATACTGTTACACGTGAAACGGTAGAAATTCTTCGAAATATTATATCATTATAATGAATTGAAATTTTAAAAGCGTACCCAATTGAAAAACTCATCCATAATGAATTGCAAAATTTAAATTGATAAGACGAGTTAATTATTATGTTTTTCAAAGTAGTGTACGCCATAGTTTATTTTCTATCATACCAACAGGAAAAGAATAATTTCCTAATAAATAATAAAGTTGATATTGCTTATGTTCCCTACGTGTTAAAAATAGTTCTTTAAGTAATTCAGGGAAGTTTGTTGGCTTAAGACTCCCATGTAACTGTACTTCTAGTGCTATTAATTTTTCAGTAGGATACTTCAACATATGTATGTATATGACGATGATATTTTACTAAAAGAAGATCGTTCAAGAAAGGAATCGTCAAAGTTTTCTCTATTTTCCTATATTTTTAGGTATACATAGCCTCTCGGACAATATTAATACATTCCAAATTAATTATATAAAAGGCTTATTATTAATGCCATGTATTATTAAAAATTAAAATGTTTAGATCTAAAGACATTCAGTATGTGCAAATCCAATAGTCCTGAAGATTCACAGCTAGTGTTCCTTCTCGAGAAATTTTATAATCGGTTATTTCTCATTTCTCGAGAAATTTAAATCTAGGAAAATTCTTATGAATCTCATTTATTTTATAACATATTTTCGGAAATGAACAAATACATATACGGTATATAAAAGAACGAATTACTTTTTCAAAATTGGACCCAACAGCTTGAGTTTCTTTCCAGACGTTAGAAGGATTAGTTTACTAGCTAATGTGTAAATAACTTTTTTTAAGAATTGTTATTGGTCTCAATTGTTAAGGAAATAGTACAGATCACGATTTTTTAATTTTTTATCTGTACCTGTAATGAAAATTTTCAAAAAATGCTGAAGTATTAAATTATATATATATATATATATATATATATATATATAATAAAAACAAATGCTATAACCAATGAATATAGAATTTCATTTGGTACCATTTTCTTAAAATTTGTCTACAAAAATTGAAAATTGCATAAACATCCGCAGTCTACTTATAAACATTTTCCAAACAGTTTCCAAACATTTCAATTAATTTAAACTGTGATAGCTATATGTATATCACTCGTACAACTCTCTAATTTGGTAATTTACTATTCGATAGGAGTACAATATAAAGATTTAATTTGTATTAGAATAATTAATAACAAATATTCTATCTTATTAAAACAAACTTCAAACTGCTCAAGTATGATTTAGTTATAATTTATTCGAAACCGTAATGACATCGTATTTCTATGTTTTTGGAGAAATATGTTTCATACTGTAGAATGAGATATGTAACACGATATTTGTCATTTGCTGGTTCTCTATTATTATTCATGAAAAAATTTCAACATACCGATCATATTGATGTATTACAGTTGCAGATATATCGTTCGCGAAAACCTCAGGCATTGCAAAACGCATGTCGCTTACTCGAATAGCTGACAGCGAGATATACAAGGTGTCCCAAAACTCGTGAAGAACCCGAAAGGGGGTGGTTCCTGAGACCATTCTAAGAGACATTTTCCTTTGCACAAAAGTCAAATTCGGCTTTATTTAGGAGTTATTAACGAAAAACACGGACCAATCAGAGCTCGTCCTGGCCCGGCGCGGCGCGGCGCGCCGCGCCGCGCTGGCAAGCGAGTGTCGGTGGTACGACGCGACATCGCAACGAGCAAGAGTTTCTCGATAATGTGAATCCTCTTCGATTTCGATGAGCTTTGGATATGTTGTCAAGACCATGATTCTGAACAACATTTCAATAAAAGTAAAAAACATTACTTGTAAATTTATATGGGTGTTCTTGATAGCGGGCACGGCGTGTTAATATCTCCGAAACTAAAGCCGACCGCCAACTATTTCAAAGGAAAAAGATATTTAAAACGTCGAGTTTTAAAACATTATTTCAAGGTCATTGAAATCGATGAAGACCCGGATCATCCTTACCCGACTTACGGAAACTTTACCCGAATGAGAGGAGAAGCAGAAACTTATTGTATTAAAAACTCACTTATTCAGCTGTAAATCCATTTGCTGCTTCGAAATGTGTGTCACTGGGTCACTCGGTGACGAACTGCACAGATGTCTTCAGGTATACGGCAGCACCGAAAGGTAAGGGACGTACGGCCAGGTCGACGAACTGCACAGCCGGTGGTAGATAGTAATAAGGCCTAAGGGATGCGCGGTCAAGTCGATGATCCAGAATTTCACTTTCACTTTCAAATCGTTAAATAATTTGTATGTTTATTTCACACAGATGCCTTGAAATTTTTCCACACTCACAATCACTGTTCACATTTGTCTACACACATAGTTATGTACTAATAATAATTGCCATATCCGCAGTCTAGTGATTAGTTTAAACATCACTATCAAAAACACAACTAATAGCAACCGTTAGCTTTGAATTGACAAATCTTTGGAGATGTTCTCTCTACCGCGGCTCGAACGACACTGATTTTCTGTAAGATTTTTCTAAAGAATTTAGGAAGGGCATTTAGCGTGTCGAAATTCGAAATGCACGCTGTAGCACGTTTACGAAAACGACGGGACGGTCAGACGAAAAGCACGATGCGAGAAGGATCGCTGTAAGATTTATGGCAAACACATGTTTAGTTTTTCCTGCAGATTGGTACGTAGAGTCGATAGGTAACCGTTCGAAAACGTCGGCTGTCCTTCTTTTAGAAAGTTTCTTACGGAAGGTATAGGACAATAGGGATGCTACGCTGAGCTGACATTTTTACCCCTTGCTGGGTAAAAGGACCGATGACGTTTTCGCACGGTTACGAATTATTTAACGATTCGAAAGTGAAAGTGAAATTCTGGATCATCGACTTGACCGCGCATCCCTTAGGCCTTATTACTATCTACCACCGGCTGTGCAGTTCGTCGACCTGGCCGTACGTCCCTTACCTTTCGGTGCTGACGTATACCTGAAGACATCTGTGCAGTTCGTCACCGAGTGACCCAGTGACACACATTTCGAAGCAGCAAATGGATTTACAGCTGAATAAGTGAGTTTTTAATACAATAAGTTTCTGCTTCTCCTCTCATTCGGGTAAAGTTTCCGTAAGTCGGGTAAGGATGATCCGGGTCTTCATCGATTTCAATGACCTTGAAATAATGTTTTAAAACTCGACGTTTTAAATATCTTTTTCCTTTGAAATAGTTGGCGGTCGGCTTTAGTTTCGGAGATATTAACACGCCGTGCCCGCTATCAAGAACACCCATATGAATTTACAAGTAATGTTTTTTACGATTATCTCGTAAACTAAAGCCGATCGCCAAAAAGTCTAAAGAGAAATGTTGTTCAGAATCATGGTCTTGACAACATATCCAAAGCTCATCGAAATCGGAGAGGATTCACATTATCGAGAAACTCTTGCTCGTTGCGATGTCGCGTCGTACCACCGACACTCGCTTGCCAGCGCGGCGCGGCGCGGCGTGGCGCGCCGGGCCAGGACGCGCTCTGATTGGTCCGTGTTTTTCGTTAATAACTCCTAAACAAAGCCGAATTTGACTTTTGTGCAAAGGAAAATGTCTCTTAGAATGGTCTCAGGAACCACCCCCTTTCGGGTTCTTCACGAGTTTTAGGACACCCTGTATACATAGGTCTTGGTCAACAATTGTGGCCTAGACCATTTTTATTTTTTTTTGTCTTATTATCAGAATAAT
The DNA here is from genome assembly GCA_933228785.1 of Lasioglossum pauxillum. Classification (NCBI taxonomy): domain Eukaryota; kingdom Metazoa; phylum Arthropoda; class Insecta; order Hymenoptera; family Halictidae; genus Lasioglossum; species Lasioglossum pauxillum. Next base: position 25,368,073 of record OW121699.1, read on the forward strand.
AATTATGGAAGTCTACTCTATTAGAACGGATTAGACTTGGGTATTGTCCAAATTAATTATTTGAAGAATAATAAAGATAGTATATTATTTTATTGGGGAACTTGCTGTTTAAAATAATTTTCAAATAATTTTCCTTTACATTGTTCCATAGTATGAAATAATTTTTCATTTTGTTGTTTATATGATCAAGTATTTCCCCAAATAAAATCTTAAATACTTTTTAATCCTGTCTTGTCAAGTATTATACAGGGTGAGTCCGAAGAAACAGAACACTTAAATATCTCCGTTACTTTTCGTTGTACAAAAAAACTTCGTAGGACAAAGTTACACTGTTTGAAGGGCCACATGTAACAGTGTAAGGGAAAAAATTTTCGAGGTCATTTTTGTATGAGATTTCAAGGTCATCGATATTTTTTTTAATGGAATGAAGTATTTTTTAATATATCCATCGATGCAGCTGGACATTCGTTATAAAAAAGTACTAACCCATGTATGTCGAAAAGTTAGTAGTTCAGGAGATATTTCAATTTAAATAACTCTAAAACACCATTTAAAAAAATATCGATGGCCTTGAAATCTTGTAAAAAAAGACCTTGAAAATTTGTTCCCTTACACCGTTACATGTGGCCCTTCAAACGGTGTAACTTTGTTCTAAGAAGTTTTTTTGTACAACGAAAAGTAACGGAGATATTTAGGTGTTCTGTTTCTTCGGACTTACCCTGTATACATAGTACTTCACATATATACACATATACAATTAAAGTTACTATTATATTGAATTAATTCAATTCAATATTTTATGTAAAATTCTTGTTTATTTTATTTGAGTTAAATATCTAAAATAAAAAATTTGAAAATACACTTGATTTGAATTACAAACACAAGAATTGAAATACTAGATAAAAATACTTTTTATGTTATTTGTCAAATAAAAATAATAAAGTATCTGAAATAATTAATTATTAAAATGTAATCCTGCAGCGTATATGTACGTATATGTAAACAAAATTATAATATGGAAATGTAATACCTTATTTTTCAAAAAAAGTTTAATATTGTGCAGTATGTCGCAGTAGTAGTAGTAATAGTATCAAAATACAAAAAATATTTATAACTTTCGAAATATTTCCTTGAAATATCGTCAACTACTGTAGCCTATTTTATATATGATCTTCCTGTAGGTACGTACAAAACCAACTGATTTTGTGGTCAATAATGAAAAATGTCAATTGAACACACGCTGCCAGGGTAGTATTATCAGAGTCGATTAATTCCAGTTTGACCTGACACATGACGATCACCTACTTTCACAGGATCACCGAAAGACACTAAAGATACGTTTCCCCTTTACTGACTGTGGAAACCGTTAAGTGGCGCTGGAAATCTCAACTGCCAAAATCTTTTAACAGGGTTTCTTGTGTTGAAAGTTCACCGTGTGTGGTGTGCTTTACGTATTTATCGTACAAGTACATTGTACAATACGTGGAGCAAATGTTCAGTTAATGAAATTGTTAAACAGCAGTGAAACTAAAACGGAATGGTCGATTTTACAATTTCACGTGCTGTAGTGTAATCGTGTGTAAGCAGACATAAAATGAAATCATGACAAATATATTTTTCAAATCTACATAATCGAAGTATGCAGGTATTACAACATGGTTGTTACTTCAAACTATTTAGGGATTGTAAAAGTGAAATAAGATTGATTAGAGCAATCTATTGGGTTGGCAAGAAAGTAATTTCGGTATTTTAAGGTTAACTAGAGCCCAATTTTTTTATTTGAGCAATGAACTTTAATGGATAAGATATTTTCCCTTTCGTTCGATGATCTTTCGCAAAAAAGAATAAATAAGAACATATTTTATTGATTGAAGTTTATCGTTTGAACAAAGAAATTCGGTTTTATTTCATCTTAAAATCCCCCAACCCAATAGATAACAAGCGTATACTCGTACTAAACTCAAAAACCGTTCGAAAAGCAAGTATTGCGTATACTAGAAAAAACCTATTGATCATTTAATACGATAGCGGTATAAAGAATGATAGGCGTTCGTTCCAAGTTTTCAGTAATATATGTCAACGTACTCTTTTGGTTCTTAAAACTTTAAGTAACGTCGAACTTGACATTCCCTTCTAATCGCTGTATACGTCATAACGAGTTTAAATATCATTCGAGGAAATCATTTCTACAAATCGCTACCCTCCATCAGAAAAAAATCTAACAAATGCTTCCTATTTCGTAGATTTTTACGTCTATTTTTTGATATGACAACCGATGTCTGAATATCGACCTCTGTATTTCAGTATTTATTTGTTTTCTCTGATCGACCTTTGAGGAAGGAGAAGTAATTTAGTCGGAATCATTTGTTTCGCGCTCGGTCCGAGAAACAGGAAATGTTTAGAGAAGAAAAAATAAATATAAATAAAGGAAAGAATTAGTCTTTGGAAGTCATAAATTTAAGGCTGTTCTGGAGGTATATAAAAACGCAACAAAATTTTTGAAAATTTGACAAGATATAATTCTTACTAAATTAATGTAATTACCAAAGTTTGGGTTCGATTCATTGCACCGTTTAAGAATTATAGCAACTTCAATACGTTTGCACATTTCAATACGTCTTCTTATGGAGAATTCATAAAATTCCACTTCAAACCCTATTTAAACCTTGAAAAAACGCAACTGGAAACTCCAGTTTTTTATATGTAGTAAAAATTATGTAATTAATTATGTTCAGAATTTATTACGATTCAACTGTTTACAGTTACAGAACAGAAAATTATAAACTGTTACAAAACGTCAAAGTTATCGTGTTGTCTCTCACTAGCATGGAAACGCGACAACTGTAGACCACTGAATATAGCTACAATCAGAGGGTACAATTATTCGCAAAAGTCACTTACAATTTTTTATAATGCGAAGACAATTTGATTAAGAAATAAATATAACATGAAATTTACTAATTAAACGAAAGCTTTTTAAATTAATCGATTTTTTAATGCAAAATATACTTATGAATGGCTTTCATCGATTCATTGCCAATATATTGATGGATTTCGAATTTCTTGTCTCCCACTTTTGTCTCCAATTGTACCTCTGGAACATCCTTAAATTCGTTACAAATCGATACGTGCTAGAGATGGAAATAAAAATGTCTCTCTGTTAATCTTAAGATGACTAACTCAATAAGAGGTCTTCCGTATAATATCAGTCACAATTACGGCTATCGTCTAGAATAACTCGAGAAAGCAATTTATTGTTGTTGAAATTTTCGTAATGTAGTAGCAATGCTATTCTGAATCATATATGGATAGCGTGCTTATAGTCTCAAGATTGAGTGTGTTCAGGTTAATAATGTTACCCAAGTAATGACACCGCCGTCGATGCATACGTCCAAGCAATAAGAACAAGACGATATGCGAGTGTCATTTACGTATAGTTGACTTACGCATGATCGTATTCTTTGCTCTAATTCGAACTAGTACAATGGCCACATTTCTCGTCGCTTTCAAATAAGAAATTATTCATATTTACTTACGTAAGGTCGCTGACAGACGTAGCCTATATGCGCGCACAGCCGGGTTCATTAACTGACCAGTAAAATCCGTCTTTATGTAACACACAACAGTTTCGTGGAGGTGAGCGAATGGAAGGAAGAAAACACGCGGGACAAGTTTCTCTATCGGCAAGGTGCTACACGCACATTTCGTCGGTCGTACGCAATTAGAATGTGGTCGCCATTTCCCTCAGCCACGAGATATCCCTGATGTATGTATTTCCTCTTCAACAGCTTTGCCTTTGTCCTTTTTACGTTTCAATGAGAGATACGGTCATCGCGGTACCGTTAGCCGGCTCACTGTACACGTCGATAAAAGATCGGCACCATCTATCGCGGTCTTTTCAATCATCAGCACCAAACAAACAAAAGATCTTCCACCTTTGTACGTTGTGGTAGAAATATAAATAGCGAACTGCCACCACTCGATCGACCTGACAAGTCCCGGCGATAACTTTGCGATGAGAGAGAAAAATTCTCTCGAATTTGTTTAGAACACCCTCCTCTAGCCTTCGAGAGAAGAGGACTCGAACAGATTTATACCCGAGGAATTCCTCGTGTGCCGCGTACAGACCATGCGATTGATCAGATCATCGACCGAACTGAATCGAAATCAAAATGAGAATGAAAAGCAAAAGCAAAATCACTGCAGTGCTACAGATATTTAGACAACCGAATATTCAATGCTGCCTGTGTCGATATTCGCGCACCATGGATAACGGGTTACGCCCGAACGGAAGTCCGCTCATTCTCGAAAGCTCAAGTGACCGAGCTCGAAGGTGAGTCCAGATCCGCGCGTGTTCTTCGGTCTTGTCGAATCACGAAGTGAATGAGGAGATAGTAGAACGGTAGTGCAGCGTGGACCACGGTAACGAGAACGCGGTACCCACCAACCGGCTAAAGAAAGTGGTAGGGATGCAGGTAAACGTACGTCCTCAGAAACGTCCGTATGCTCGCATCGAACATCGCCTCGTCTCGTCTCGTCTCCCGACGGCTCGTCTCTCTTTCGCTAAATGAATGACTCCGATCGTTCGACTCTGCCGACTAAGTATACTATGACCGCCGATATCAAATGGAAATTCCATTAGGTAGGATATAGCAACCTACATTTCAACGGTGTTTAAATTATAAACCCTTCAACTATCACGCCAACGATCTACGAGTTTATTTGCTGTCACTTTCTCCTTTAAACGTTACAATTCAAGTGCGTTCAATTAACACATGTGTAGACAGGATTTCCCGAATTGAAATGGCAAAACTTCAGGAGCGTGTAGGGGACCGAAAAACTAAGACGAAAAGTCTTTCAAAGATTTGTTCGTTTTTGTTTCGTTTTGGAGAAAATCGCGAAAAAAGAAACGAAACAAGTTTTCATTTTTGTACTTATTTATTTACATTTTATTTACGTTATCATCTATTTAATGTAGATATTGTTCAAAATGTTGATTACATCTAGCACTGACTTGATAGATTGCAGCTAAACATTGTTCAGGTGATATTTGGTGCGCTGCATCTATGATTCGGTCTCTTCATTGCTGTCTTGAATTAATTGATAGATGAAAACGTAAATAAAATGTAAATAAATAAGTACAAAAATGAGAACTTGTTTTGTTTCTTTTTCTTGCGATTTTCTTCAAAATGGAGCAAAAACGAGCAAATCTCTAAAATACTTTTTATCTTAGTTTTTCGGTCCTCTACGCGCTCCTCAAGTTTTGCCATTTCAATTCGGGACACCCTGTAAATCGTATGCAAAACTCTTTGTCACTCATATTACACTAGAAATTTAGCATATACATATATACAGTAGGGTGGACCTTATTTTTCGACTTTCGAATTTTTTTCGGGACACCCCCTAGAATTGTGACACTTGACGCAAAAATAATGTGTGCAAAATTTGAAATCGATCGGATAACGGGAAGTGCTGCCGCATCGACTTTGAAAATTTTTTAATATTGTAACTCGATTTCCTCCACTGTAGTATATCATTAGTATATATTTTTACATGTCGTTGAATTTGTCTTTTTACGCACTATAATAATGTAGAAACAAAATGTAGCATTAATTAAAAAAAAAATTCGTGACCTTGAAATCTCAAAAATTGACTTTCCAAAAAATTTTTTTTTTGCATTATATTTAACTTAATAAACAATACAACTTTTGTCGAAGAAATTTTTTTATATTTTTATAAATAGCGAAAATATTTAGACATTCCCATTTATACGTCCCTCTATCGTATACAATTGAATCGATCCTCAATTCGCATCCAACGAACTAAATTGCGCCCAGAAATTGTAAAAAGATTGCGTGAGTCATTTAATGACTACGAGCTCGATGCAGTTACAGTGCACTGGGACGGAAAACTATTACCATCTTTACAAGACACAGGCAAAATAGTGAGATTAGCAGCATTAATTACTTTCAGAGGTGTGGAGAGGTTATTGGGAATTCCAATAATTTCATCTAACAGTGGAGCCGATCAAGCTTCTGCGGTTTACGATTTATTAGAAGAATGGGGATTATCCGAGAAAGTACAAGCACTTTGCTTCGATACCACATCCATAAATACTGGACGATACCGAGGAGCCTGGGTTCTCCACGAACAAAAATTGGAAAGGGACATTTTATATTTGCCTTGCAGACACCATATACAGGGTGGCCCACATAACTCTGAACAGCTCAATATCTCGAAAACTATGCCATCGATTTTAAAGTTCTTAGTCTTAAATTGCACGGAACTGAAGGGCCTTTCTGACTACATAAACGTGAAGTGGCCTCCCTTCCCCTTTAACGGGGGAGGGGAGGTACCTTTGTAATTTTAAATGGAACCCCCTATAAAATGTTACATATTTAGATTCTACCGGAAAAAACAAGTCAATTTTGTCTGAAACATTTTTTTGTCAGATACTTCCATGATGAGATATAACAGTTTGAAGTTTCGAGTTGTAGGTACTTGAAGCTCTCGGAAATAGCGTTATGGAATTGTACATACGCGCTTGAGTCCTTTGCTTATTCGTGAAAAAATAAAATGTACTTTAAATTAAATGTTCAAAATGTCCACCACGGGCTTGTAAACATTTATTTACTCGAAACATCAAAGTTGTTCTAACATTTTTTAACATTTCGGGAGTCACTGAAGCGCAAGCGTCACGTATTCTTTGTTTCATATCCTCTTTTGTCGTCGGTGGTTCAAACATAACTTTGTCCTTTACATATCCCCATAAGAAAAAATCTAATGGTGTTAGATCGGGGGATCGAGGAGGCCATTGACGAGGTCCCCCACGACCTATCCATTTGTTCCCAAATTTTTCGTTCAAAAATTGCCTGGTGATGATTGCAAAATGTGGAGAAGCGCCGTCTTGTTGGAACCACATTTCTCTTCTAACGTGCAGTGGCACATCTTCCAAAAGCGCAGGCAAATGATTTTTTAAAAAATCACAATAACTTGCAGATGTTACAGTTTCTTGAAAAAAATAAGGTCCAATCACAAAATCTCCTATTAGGTCACACCAAACATTTAAAGACCATCGATGTTGAAAGGGAACACATCGCATCCAATTTGGGTTTTCCACTGCCCAATAATGCAGATTATGTCTATTTACATGCCCTGAATTCATAAAAGTGGCCTCATCGGAAAAAAGTATTTTGCACAAAAAGTCATTTTCCATAACATCCTGCAGCCACTCACAAAATCTTACGCGGTGATCTTGTGATAAAACCATGTGATATGGATGATACTTTTGCCGTTTCAAAATTCGTTGAATTGATGTTGAACCACTAATATGTGATGTTTGTGCAAGTGTACGTTGACTAATATGAGGATTTAATGTAATTGCAGCAAGAATACTGGCACTATTATTTTCATTAGTGACAGCTTTAGGTTTATTGCGAGTTTTTTTACACAATTCACCGTGCTCGCGAAGCCGCTTTTCTAAATTATGAAATGTTGCATGACATTTTTTGATACCATAACGTTCAAAAAACATCACTGCTGCACGCCGATAATTTTTTTGGCATTCACCTAACGTTAATAACATATTCACTTCTGTGTCAAAAGTAGCCATAATCACAATGTTACTGCTTGAATAACAGCTCTAAACTGAAAACGTTTTCATAAATAAGTGAGTCAAACTCAAGAATTGTAAATATTATTGTTTGTGTTTCTTCATGAATAAGCAAAGGACTCAAGCGCGTATAATTCCATAACGCTATTTCCGAGAGCTTCAAGTACCTACAACTCGAAACTTCAAACTGTTATATCTCATCATGGAAGTATCTGACAAAAAAATGTTTCAGACAAAATTGACTTGTTTTTTCCGGTAGAATCTAAATATGTAACATTTTATAGGGGGTTCCATTTAAAATTACAAAGGTACCTCCCCTCCCCCGTTAAAGGGGAAGGGAGGCCACTTCACGTTTATGTAGTCAGAAAGGCCCTTCAGTTCCATGCAATTTAAGACTAAGAACTTTAAAATCGATGGCATAGTTTTCGAGATATTGAGCTGTTCAGAGTTATGTGGGCCACCCTGTATATGAAATCATTTTACATAGTATATTTCACGAAAAAATGTTAAAATCTTCAGATCCAAATGTTTAACTCTTTAAAAAATTTCAGGATGCTTGGAGAACAATAAACAAATTGAATTTCGTACCCGGAATCGAAACCGAGTATGTCCGCGAAACTATTACAGATAATGTGATTCAAGAAATCCTTAAATTTTCTATCGATGTATTACAAAAAGAACAGCTCCCAAGAGAAGATTACAAAGAATTTTTGGAGCTGATAATTATTTTCCTGGGTGGGACTCCACCAAGAAATATAAGATTTCGGGCCCCAGGAGGTTTCCACCATGCTCGTTGGATGGCGAAAGCTTTATATTGTTTAAAAATATATTTATTTAAAAATCAGTTTGTATTAAGCGCCGACGAAGAAAATGGAATTCGCGACATTTGCGTCTTTCTCGCTAATATTTACATAAAAGCGTGGATTCGAGCACCAATGGCAGCGGAAGCTCCACGTCAAGATTTGGAATTTTGACAGAAACTGTATGTATACCGTTCTACTGACGAAAAAATAAGTTCTATAGCATTAAAAAAATTTTGTAACCATTTATGGTATTTATCAACAGAAGCGGTAGCCTTAGCATTTTTTTATAAAACCATGGAGAAGAATACAAAATTACGAATGGTGGAGGACTTACCACTGAAGCCGACGAATCTGATAACATTGAAACCGACGAATCATGTAAGAAATATGAAATAACTCGTGAAGACTTAAAAAACTATTCTGGTAAAGGAATTGAACATTTTATTTCCCACAAAACACTACGATTTTTTGAAAGATTTTCAATTCCTATAGAATTTTTTAATAAAGATCCCGATTCATGGGAAGATGAGGAGGATTTCAAATTTGGGCTAAACATTGTACAAAACTTAAAAGTTGTTAATGACACTGCTGAGCGCGGTATTAAGCTTATTCAAGACTATAATCAGTTATTATCAAAAAATGAAGAGGAGAAACAATATATTTTACAAATTATTTCCGAAGTATCAGATGTATCAAAAAAGTCATTACGAGATAAATAAATTATTTCAACGAAATTTTCTAAAATAATTTTAGTTTTTTGTATAATGTACTGTATTATATGTATAATGTATATTGTATATATATCAATAATGTATTATGTATAAACATATGTATAATGTCTAAATATTTTCGCTATTTATAAAAATATAAAAAAATTTCTTAGACAAAAGTTGTATTGTTTATTAAGTTAAATATAATGCAAAAAAAAATTTTTTGGAAAATCAATTTTTGAGATTTCAAGGTCACGAATTTTTTTTTTAATTAATGCTACATTTTGTTTCAACATTATTATAGTGCGTAAAAAGACAAATTCAACGACATGTAAAAATATATACTAATGATATACTACAGTGGAGGAAATCGAGTTACAATATTAAAAAATTTTCAAAGTCGATGCGGCAGCACTTCCCGTTATCCGATCGATTTCAAATTTTGCACACATTATTTTTGCGTCAAGTGTCACAATTCTAGGGGGTGTCCCGAAAAAAGTTCGACAAAATAATTTTCACCAAGTATAACTAAGGTCCACCCTAATATACAGTGAGTGTAAAAAGTATTCATACGCCCTTTAAAATAGAATAACCTTTTTATAATTGTACCAAACGACCCGATTTTTTATAATCAATTGGAAGCATTGGTTTACGAAATGATATGAAGAAATAACTGAAATAATAAAATCAACTAGTAGGGCCTACTGATATTAATGTTTTTTATTTGGTGTGCGACTCTCCAAGAGTCACACAAAGAACTTCCCGATTCGTTACTCCTTCGCCAACATCGCTAACATCGTTTTTTTTTTGTACTTTCATCGATATTCTCCCAAAATGTATTCTTGGGAGTAGAGATGATAATCACTGTTGCATTGCAAAAAAAATTAAGAAAAAAATTTTTTTTTATGTAATTGCGTTTGGTTCTTTGGTGGAAAATTTTCGTCCTCCCTTATAAATTGCATTGTAGAATCAACTCTTTTCGAAAAAAAAACTAAAAATCTAAAAAACTACTTGACCAATATGGACCAAAATCTAATCAGCTCTAAGTTACGACGGGGCACATCGATTGCATCATTCATCATCCTGATCGCGTTACTTTTTCTGAAAACGTTAACGAAAAATTTGATTACATAGAAACGGCCATACGCACACACACACACACACACACACACACACACACATACGAACATTTTGCTGAAAATAGTCTAAAATGACTGCAATGACCATGAAACGTGAAGATCTGCTAAAAAATCGATTTTCGATTTTCGGGGTCATTACAATAACTTCCCTATAAAATCGGGAAGTTAATAAAGAAAGACACAATAGATATAAAAAAAGAGAACAAAGAGATAAAGCAAGAATTGAAAAACTTAGAAGAAGATTGGATCCGTAGACAAGCAGAATGGGAAAAAGGAACAAGAGAAATAGAAGAAAGAATATAAGGCCTAGAATCGAAGGAAAAAGAACATCAATATTTGCTAGGAAGGATAAAAAGAATAGAAAAAGGTGAAGAGGAGAGAGCGAGAAAAGAGCGAGAAAAAATAACGTAATAATCAAAGGGGAATTCTTGAAAATAGAGGTAACCCCAAAGCAGACAGTGGAGAAGTTAATAAAGGACGAATTGCAGGAGGAAGTAGAAATAGAAGATGCATTCTGGATAAAGAAGAATCAAGGAGAAAGCGTACTGTTAGCGAAATTAAAGAACTGGCAACAGAGAAGGGTGTACAAAGTATTCGTACACTCTTTAAAAACTAATAACTTTTTTATAATTGTACCAAACGACCTGATTTTTTACAATCAATTAGAAGCATTGGTTTACGAAATGATATGCAAACAAGATTTTCGAAAAATTAGAATTTACAAGGTTACATGCAAAAATAAAAAAAGGCATTTTTAAAAACTTTTTTATTTGGACCTTTAATGAAAATTTAAAATATATGTTTTGTAGTTCTATGTTAGTTATACACATGCTGCAAAATTTCATTGAAGTCGATTAACATACACACAAGCTACAAGCGGTTAGAAACGGTGAAAATCGTATTTTTACACGACTTTTGATCAGTTTCTGCTTAAAATCCACAGAATCGTACTTGTTTTGATGCGTGTCGTTTTTTCCAGCGTCAATCAATTTCGTTGAAATTTTCAACATGTGTATAAATAACATAGATCTACAAAACATGTATTTGAAATTTTCATCAAGGACCAAAATAAAGTTTTAAGTATGCCTTTTTTATTTCTGCATGTAACCTTGTAAATCATAATTTTTGGAAAATCTTCTAATTGATTATAAAAAATCAGGTCGTTCGGTACAATTATAAAAAAGTTATTAGTTTTTAAAAAGTGTACGAATACTTTGTACACCCACTGTACTTACGTATATACTGTACTGTTAACAATTACATAATGTATATAATATTATGTGTTATAAGTTTGGTAAAAACTGATAGTTTGTATGGCCATTTTTTTTAATTTAATAATAACCTCGAGATTGGGGAATTTCTTACTTTCTGGTCGTAATACCTCAAACAATCCATCTGCATTTTTTAGTTGATTAATTCTTTCTTCGTACTCTGTCCAAAAAATCCCAAACATGTTTAATAATATTTAAATCATAATTGTGTCATGACCAGCTTATAACTCCTTCATTACATTTTCTACTAAATAAAGGAATACACGTGTTTCAATGCAGTATTAGACAGAGCCCACTAAGCCCAATAAGCTGGGCTTATTTAAGTACCAAACCAATTTTACGTGTGGCTTAAAATTTTGTTTTTCTTTTCGCATATATTAAAATTGTTGTATACAGAGGTTAACTGTCAAAATCGTGTGCTTATTTCATTCTTTTTGTAAAATTTAATCATTTCAAACGGAAGGTAACTGTAGAAACATTTCAATTTTATGATCATAAAATATTAACTAAAAAAAACGTGTGTAAAATTTGAAGAAATAAAGAGTATGAATATGAAAGAAAAATAGAGAATGCAATTCTACACTCTTCACTATTTTCTACATCTGTATCTAACGACCGAGCTGGATTTTCGATTACCTTCGGGACAATCGTAAAGCAATCGTTCTTTCATGGTGTGGAAATATGTATCCCAACATTATCCAAATAATTGTGGAATGTATTCAAACCATATCCAGATAGCACACGACATGTAAAAGACGTCAATTTTACGTCTATTTAAAGTCTGAAAATCTTACGTCCCAAAAATACGTCTTAAAAACGTCTTTAAGACCATAAACAGTGTGGTTCTTATATACAGGGTGTCCCGAATTTGAATGGCAAAACTTCAGAACCGTGTAGAGGACCGAAAAACTAAGACAATAGTCTTTTAGAGATTTGCTCATTTTTGCTTTGTTTTGGAGAAAATCGCAAAAATTCAATAGCTCGTTGTCAGTTGCTCTCTTCAGTTGTTGCAAAAAAATAAAAAAATTAAAAAAAATTAACAAGAAAGTAAATAAAAGAAAATTATTTTTAAATGTAAATAGACTTGCCCGGTGGGCCATCGCCGTAAGTGGCGCGTTTCAGGTTGTGCAAATGGTGTATGTATGGGACGCGTGCATGAGAGTATGTATGGCCTTACGAGGGCGGCCCCCCGGGAGGGTTGAGTGCCAGCCAAGCGCGTCTCCAGGTGGCGGATAGGAGAAACGGCCTGGGCAGCCTGGAATCGGAACATCGGGGGCCGATGCTGCTGACACAGTAGCATCCGGCCCTCGATGAGCCACCTCTGGGTAACCCAGGCCAGTAGGTGCCATAGGGATCCCCAGCGGCCTAAAAACCGTAAGTGGGTGAACGAAAGCCCTGCCGCGGACCAACTCCCCCAAGCCAAGGTGGGAGCTATCGTGCCGAGGGCTGCATGGCACCAGGGGTTATATGGTGTCTCAAACGATGCCCACGGGGTACCGGGCGACCCCCCGTGGTTCTCTAGCCTTACCCCCACATGTCAAGCTCTGTGGGGGCGGACCGTATATTTCCTAGTCTTCTCGTGGGATATGCATGGATATCGACAAATTTAACAATTTAAAATTAAGCTCAAACACCGAGGTCGGAGAAGCGACGACACCCTCGGAGGAGGGGACTTCGCTCACCGACTCAAACGTCACAGCTGTGCGCCTGGCTGAGGTGGCATCTACGACAGTAGAGCCACACGAAGCCAGGCCCGCTGTTGACACTGTTAATGTGGCGTCCACTGCGGACGCGGGGGCAGATACCGGTCTTGGTACCGGGCAGCCTCCGCCCGTCGCTCGGCCGCCACCAAGTCCAAGACCAGCGGCGCGGCCAGGAAAAGGGAACGCAGAGCCAAATTGGCTCTGGGTGACCAATTACCTGGCCCATCCAATGCCACTGAGGCTGCTACAGGAGGGGACGCCGGCGCGCGTCGGGGCCAAAAAAGGGACCGACAACCCGCAGGTGACACCCCCGAACAGCCTCCTAAGAAAAAAGGGGGCCTCCTACCAGGCCCCTCAAGTTTCACAGAGGCAGTAACTTCGGGCAGAAGGGTAGCCATCACGCTACCCGGCTACCCGGAGGAACTGCTATCGCCAGAGCAGGGTGAAAGTGTGATTCTGGCTCTGGGGAGGGAGATTGATGCCATCCCCGAGGGCCGGGCACCTCCCCTCTTCGACGAGTGAAGGGAGGTGCAGGGCATTGTGTGGATAACCTGCACCAACTTGGACTCGAAAGCGTGGCTAACAGCCACGCTAGACAGAATTAGGCCCTGGGAGGGCGCATCCCTGATCCTCAAAGAAAGGGAGAGCCTCCCTAGGCATAAAAAGGTCAGCACCTTTATACCAGGGCCCACTGCAAAGAGTGAGGTCCTGCTGCAGAGACTGGCCAGGCAGAATCCGGGCCTCCGCACCAACCTCTGGCGGGTGTGGGACCGGAGGGACGCGGATGGGGGGACGCATCTTGTCATGGGCATTGATGCGGACTCCCTGAAGGTCCTGAAATCCAAGGGCTATGTGGCCCACGTGGGCATGGTAAGGGCCCTCTTCAAAGAGGGAACTACCCGCCCCCGTGAGAGCCACAACCCTAAACTAACCAGCAGCGGGCAGGGGGACACTGCCGATGATGCGGCAGGCCAATCCTCCAGGACCGCTGTTACCGTTACTATATCGCCAAATCGCGCCTCCCCTGAAGCCACCGCTGCACAGGCGACTAAGGTCAGCCTCACCGAAAGGCCGGTGCCAGCAACCACGCGAAATCCACCCGAGGGTGGTGATGACCGCGCGGAGACTGGCCCAGAGCCCAAAGAGCGGGGAGCCAAAACGCGGGGGCCCTCTCATAGAGGCAACAGCAGGGGTAGACCTTCCGGGGCTACCCTCACCCACAAGATGGGGATCGAGGAGACTCGGAGGGGCAGGCAGAAAACTCTGCCCGCTTCCCTCGGAGTCCACCAAAACAAGGGCACAGGGAGCAGGCCCGGAGAAAATCCGGGACGGGCTCCCCCCAAGTAGGGGGTAGGGATTAGCGTCTTCACGGTGCTTCTTCCTAACCCCAACCTCGCGAAAAGGCACACGTCGGAAGCCTCCGTGACCTCCGGCGGAACCATATTTTCGCAGATCAACCTGCAGCACTGTAAAGCGGCTACGGACTTACTCCGACGGCGCATAACAGTGATGCATACAGATATTATCCTCATACAAGAACCGTGGATACACATGGGGCATGTAGGAGGACTAAAATCGAATTGGGGCACCGTGATACAAGATACCACAGTGGCCGGGCCCAGGGCATGCTTACTAATTAACAAAAAGCTGAATGCCGTGGGCCTAGGAAGTCATTGCTCAAGGGATCTAGCGGCCGCCCTCATAAATATAAAGCTTAAGGGCCACATGACCAAACTGGTAGTCTGCTCGGCATATCTGCCGTACGACGCTGAGGAACCACCACCAACGAGGGAACTCAGAGCGCTCGTGGAAGACTGCAGGGCCCAGGGACTTCAGGTGGTCATCGGCTGCGACGCAAACTCGCACAACACCCTTTGGGGCAGCTCGAACTGCAACAGGAGGGGCATAGCCCTTCTAGAATTTCTATCTGCTCAAAATCTGGAGATTATGAACAGAGGAAACAAACCCACCTTTGTGACCTCACGCAGGCAAGAAGTGATCGACATCACCCTCGGTACTGCTAAGGTGGCACAAATAACTAAAAACTGGCGAGTCTCCGATGAGATTACCCTCTCGGACCATAGACTCATTTCTTTCAGGCTGGAGGGCGAGGCATGCGTCGTTCCGACGGGCCCCTATAGAAACCCCAGGGCCTGTGACTGGAGCCTCTACAAGGAGGAGCTAGACACTAGACTGGGGGGTCTGTTCGTGCGCCCCAGGACGACCAACGAGACGGAGTGTGCTGTTGCCGACATTCAATCGGCCGTCACCCGGTCCTATGAACTCGCCTGCCCGGCTAAGTCACGGAAAAGCAGCAAGATGGTTCCCTGGTGGAGCAATGAGCTCAATAAGACCAGGGCGGAAACCAGGAAGCTGCTTAACAGGGCCATGAAGGTCAACTCTGAAGAAGCCTGGAGTACCTACAGGGAATCCCAGAGGAACTTCAAAAGGCTCATTAAATCTTCGAAAAGAGCGGCCTGGAGAAGCTTCTGCGAAGAAACGGAGGCCCTCCCCTTTGTGGCCAGGCTACGCAAGGTCTTTACAAACGGGCCCCTGACCACCTCAATTAACGACATCACCCTCCCAAACAGGAAGATTGGTGATGACAGTACACCGCTCTTAGAACATCTTCTGGAGGTTCATTTCCCGGGATCTACCCCGCTGGGCCAGGGGCAGCCGACTACCTCGGCCGGTACCAGGAACAATATGGGCGATCGCTGGAAAATTGCCTCAGAGGTGTTCACGAAAGAAAGAGTACTTTGGGCGCTGCAATCTTTCGACAGATACAAAAGCCCAGGCCTGGACGGCATCTTTCCCGCCATGCTCCAAGAAGGCGGGTCTATCCTGGCTGACCGCCTAAGGGAGGTCTTTAAAGCTTGCCTCGCCTTAGGCTACATACCTATCTCCTGGAGAATGGCCAGAGTAGTCTTCATTCCTAAAGTGGGAAAAAGTGACTACAGCTCGGCCAAGTCGTTCCGGCCGATAAGCCTCACATCCTTCTTACTCAAGACGATGGAACGGCTTATCGACAGGTACATCAGAGAAACAACGCTGATCCTGACACCTGTGCATGCCAATCAGCATGCCTACCAAAGTGGCAAACCAGTAGAGACGGCGCTCCACCACCTAGTTGGCCTCATTGAAGGAGCACTAGCAAACAAAGAATCGGTCCTCAGCGTTTTCATCGACATCGAGGGTGCCTTCGATAATACGTCCTTCGACGTCTTAGAGAAGGCCCTGGACCGTTTCAACATTAAGGAGCCCCTGAGCGGATGGATCAGCAGCATGCTTAGGAACCGTACCATAATGGCCGAAGCGAACGGCTCGACAGTGTATGCCCAGGCCGGCAGGGGCTGTCCTCAGGGAGGAGTCATCTCCCCACTACTGTGGACCCTGGTGGTCGATGGGCTTCTGAAAGAGCTGGTCGATGAGGGCCTCGTGGTCCAAGGCTGTGCTGACGATGTATCCTTCTCAGTCAGGGGAAAACATCCCCTACTGTTGGCTAAGAGAATGCAAACAGCACTTACGCTAACCCAGAACTGGTGCCTTAACCACAACCTCAGGGTTAACCCGGGTAAAACGGAAATGGTACTCTTTACGAGGAAGCGACGCTTTAATTTCAAAGCCCTCTCCATCTTCGGCACCGAACTACGAATCTCGGATGAGGTGCGCTACTTAGGTGTCATTCTAGACAAAAGGCTCACGTGGAAAAGGCACGTCGCCAGGCTATCCCAGAAGGCTGTAAATACCTACTGGGCCTGCAAGTCGATGTTTGCCAGGACCTGGGGCCTGAAACCTCACGTGGTAAAATGGATATATACTGCAATCATGGTACCACAGATGACGTACGCCGCCCTTTTCTGGTGGACCTCCATGAAGAAGGCCACACACAGAAGACTAATGGGAAGGGCCTACCGTCTGGCGTTAATGGGCATTACGGGCGCTTTCCACACCACGCCCACCCTGGCGCTGGGAGCTCTTGTTAATCTCGCACCCCCGCACATAGTGGCGGAGAGTTTAGCAAGGCCTTCCGCCTTAAGACTCCATCTGGGAAACAGATGGACCGAATCAAGGTACGGCCACTCGACCCTGCTGGACGCACATGACCTCCAATGGATTATGTTGCGTGGAGGAGACAGATGTGAGCCGCACTATAATTTCACGGTTAAGCACCAAACCCGCTTCCCCAATAGGTGTGATTGGGAATCAAATGCTGGAGAGCTTCTTTCTCCGCAAGGCCTGGTCTGGTTCACAGACGGCTCAAAGAATAGTACCGGAGCAGGAGCAGGTGTCTGCGGTGTCAGCCCAAGGGTTAGCTTGTCTCTAGCACTTGGGCAACACGCCTCGGTATTCCAAGCCGATGTATGTGCTATCTTGGCCTGCGCTGAACTCAACCTCAGCAAAGGCTACAAGAACAAACACATATATAAATACATATATGTATATATATATATATATATATATATATATATATATATATATATATATATATATATATATGCAGTGACAGCCGCGCGGCAATTAGATCATTGGACAAAGTTATGACCAGATCTAAGCTCGTCCGTGAATGCGTCACAGCCATTACAGAGCTAGCAGAACGTAATCATGTTAGCCTTCTTTGGGTTCCAGGTCACTCTGGAATCAAAGGAAACGAGGAGGCAAATAGATTGGCGCGTGAAGGCACCCGGTGCCATAGCGCAACTATCTACAGACCTCCAAAAATGGCACCTAGTGTAATTAAAAATTGGAATAAAGAATGGGCGAGCAACCAATTTGCCCATTTATGGAATTCCGAACCAGGTATGCGACACACGAAAGCTCTGTTGGAGGGGCCTAATAAAGACCTCGGCAACAGGCTGTGTCAAATGGATCGAACAAAGGTGAGGCGGCTCGTGGGAATTACCACGGGCCACTGGTACACCGGTAAGCACTTGGCTAGGCTAGGCGTCCAGATGGACTCTAAACGCACAAGATGCGTGGAGGAGGATGAAACCCCTCTCCACGTATTACGGCACTGCGAAGGTACTGAGGCCCTAAGAAGTAAACTCGACGGGCTCTCGAACCAAGGTGTCCTTCGTCTTAAGGCAGACGGGGTTGACGCACTCCTGGATTTCGACAGAGAGGCCGCCCTGCTCGAGCGCCTTGTATGATTTGGTAGCCAAACTTCCCCGGGCCATTTATGCCACCCCCGAGAATTGAACCCTGGCCTTCCTGCTACGAATCAGGCGCTCTACCACCTGAGCCACTGACCCGCGTAACCCTAGTGTAGGGGACCGAAAAACTAAGACAGAAAGTCTTTTAGAGATTTGCTCGTTTTTGCTCCGTTTTGGAGAAAATCGCAAAAAAAGAACCAAAACAAATTTTCATTCTTGTACTTATTTATTTAAATTTGAATTGAATTGAATTAGGGAGTGAGCCGGGCACTCAGTCCTATGGGACCATTGTACCCGGGCCCGGGGGGTTGGGCTACCAATTCATACAAGGCGCTCGAGCAGGGCGGCCTCTCTGTCGAAATCCAGGAGTGCGTCAACCCCGTCTGCCTTAAGACGAAGGACACCTTGGTTCGAGAGCCCGTCGAGTTTACTTCTTAGGGCCTCAGTACCTTCGCAGTGCCGTAATACGTGGAGAGGGGTTTCATCCTCCACCCCGCATCTTGGGCATTTAGAGTCGATCTGGACGCCTAGTCTAGCCAAGTGCTTACCGGTGTACCAGTGGCCCGTGGTAATTCCCACGAGCCGCCACACCTTTGTTCGGTCCATTTGACACAGCTTGTTGGCGAGGTCTTTATTATGCCCCTCCACCAGAGATTTCGTGTGTCGCATACCTGGTTCGGAATTCCATAAATGGGCAAATTGGTTGCTCGCCCATTCTTTATTCCAATTTTTAATTACACTAGGTGCCAGTTTTGGAGGTCTGTAGATAGTTGCGCTATGGCATCGGGTGCCTTCACGCGCCAATCTATTTGCCTCCTCGTTTCCTTTGATTCCAGAGTGACCTGGAACCCAAAGAAGGCTAACATGATTACGTTCTGCTAGCTCTGTAATGGCTGTGACGCATTCACGGACGAGCTTAGATCTGGTCATAAATTTGTCCAATGATCTAATTGCCGCGCGGCTGTCGCTGCATATATATATATATGTGTTTGTTCTTGTAGCCTTTGCTGAGGTTGAGTTCAGCGCAGGCCAAGACAGCACATACTTCGGCTTGGAATACCGAGGCGTGTTGCCCAAGTGCTAGAGACAAGCTAACCCTTGGGCTAACACCGCAGACACCTGCTCCTGCTCCGGTACTATTCTTTGAGCCGTCTGTGAACCTGACCAGGCCTTGCGGAGAAAGAAGCTCTCCAGCATTTGATTCCCAATCACACCTATTAGGGAAGCGAGTTTGGTGTTTAACCGTGAAATTATAGTGCGGCTCACACCTGTCTCCCCCACGCAACATAATCCATTGGAGGTCATGTGCGTCCAGCAGGGTCGAGTGGCCGTACCTTGATTTGGTCCATCTGTCTTCCAGATGGAGTCTTAAGGCGGAATTCCTTGCTAAACTCTCCGCCACTATGTGCGGGGTGCGAGATTAACGAGAGCTCCCAGCGCCAGAGTGGGCGTGGTGTGGAAAGCGCCCGTAATGCCCATTAACGCCAGACGGTAGGCCCTTCCCATTAGTCTTCTGTGTGTGGCCTTCTTCATGGAGGTCCATCAGACAAGGGCGGCGTGCGTCATCTGTGGTACCATGATCGCAGTATACAGGGTGTCCCAAAATTCGTGAAGTACCCGAAAGGTGGTGGTTCCTGAGACCATTCTAAGAGACATTTTCCTTTGCACAAGAGTCAAATTCGGCTTTGTTTAGGAGTTATTAACGAAAAAAACGGACAAATCAGAGCGCGTCCTGGCCCGGCGCGCCAAGCCGCGCTGGCAAGCGAGTGTCGGTGGTACGACGCGATATCGCAACGAACAAGAGTTTCTCGATAATGTGAATCCTCTCCGATTTCGATGAGCTTTGGATATGTTGTCAAGACCATGATTCTGAACAACATTTCTCTTTAGACTTTTTGGCGATCGGCTTTAGTTTACTAGAGAATTGTAAAAACTTGTAATTGTAAATCGATCGATGTATTATCTCCTCTCCAAGTTCGTCAAGTTCGAAGGATTTTAGTGCATCGACTGTCGCCGTGAAATGTTCCCAGTGCAAAAACGAAAATTCGGGATGTTCTTTTAAAAAGTTTACGTTCGCTAGTGATCGTGTTATCTGATTGTTGTGATTTGTGCTGCAATACAAGTGACATCGAAATTGTTTGTGGAATAGTGGTATTGCAATTGAGAGTGGAAAAATTTCATGGCATCTGTGTGAAAGTGAAAAATCCGTATCGTTGACTTTAACGCACATCCCTCGGGCTGTCGTATACCTACTATCTACCACCAGCTGTGCAGTTCGTTCACCTGACCGTACGTCCCTTAACTTTCGGTACTGTCGTATACCTGATGACATCTGTGCAGTTCGTCACCGAGTGACCCAGTGACACACATTTCGAAGCAGCAAATGGATTTACAAACTGAATAAGTGAGTTTTTAATAAAATAAGTTTCTGCTTCTCCTCTCATTCGGGTAAAGTTGCCGTAAGTCGAGTAAAGATAATGTGGGTCCTCAACGATTTCAATGACCTTGAATGTGTTTTAAAACTCGACGTTTTAAATATCTTTTTTCTTTGAAATAGTTGGCGGTCGGCTTTAGTTTCGGAGATATTAACACGCCGTGCCCGCTATCAAGAACACCCATATGAATTTACAAATAATGTTTTTTACGATTATCTCGTAAACTAAAGCCGATCGCCAAAAAGTCTAAAGAGAAATGTTGTTCAGAATCATGGTCTTGGCAACATATCCAAAGCTCATCGAAATCGGAGAGGAGATAGTACATCGATCGATTTACAATTACAAGTTTTTACAATTCTCTCGTAAACTAAAGCCGACCGCTAAAAAGTCTAAAGAGAAATGTTGTTCAGAATCATGATCTTGACAACATATCCAAAGCTCATCGAAATCGGAGAGGATTCACATTATCGAGAAACTCTTGTTCGTTGCGATATCGCGTCGTACCACCGACACTCGCTTGCCAGCGCGGCTTGGCGCGCCGGGCCAGGACGCGCTCTGATTGGTCCGTGTTTTTCGTTAATAACTCCTAAACAAAGCCGAATTTGACTTTTGTGCAAAGGAAAATGTCTCTTAGAATGGTCTCAGGAACCACCACCTTTCGGGTACTTCACGAATTTTGGGACACCCTGTAGATCCATTTTACCACGTGAGGTTTCAGGCCCCAGGTCCTGGCAAACATCGACTTGCAGGCCCAGTAGGTATTTATTAGAGATCGCGGTTTTGGACGTGTACTAAAATACACGTGTACATGTGGTACGTGAACCGTGTAGTACGAATTTAAGGATCCGTGAATACGGATCCGTGAATGCGGATCCGTGTACACGGATCCACAACACGTGAATGTGGATCCGTGTACACGGATCCACGAACACGTGAATACGGATCCGTGAATACAGATCCGTGTTACACGGGGCTGCGTATACGGATCCGTGAACACGAGTCCGTTCGGCACGTTCGAGTCCGACAATTCTTATCCGCGACTTCCACCACTCATACGGTCATAAATCGAATCGTAACTGTGGTTCCGCAATATATTTTTCATATTCTCCGTGTATGTCGGACATGTACACAAGATACATACATCACACTGACTGTACAATTTATTGACAAACAATGGAACATACAGTCATACACCTTAACCACTCATGAAGTGAAGAACGCCACACTGCAGAAAATATCGCTAATGAATTAAAAAAGACATTAGACGATTGGGAAATAACAAATAAAGTTGTTTCGATAGTGACAGACAACGCTTCCAATATAAAAAATGCAATTTCATTGATGAGTGAGGAAATTGAAAACGTAGCGTGTGCAGCTCACACTCTGCAGCTTGCAATCAAGAAGGCACTTACGGAAGACAATGTAGAACAAATTATTCGCTGTTGCAGTAAAATAGTCGGGCATTTCAAACATTCCAACGTCGCAAAAAAGGCCCTAGAAATTAAACAAATGCAACTGGGAATATCGAAAACGACATTGTTACAATGTTGTTCTACTAGATGGAATTCGACCTTTTTTATGTTAGAACGAATTTGTATAAATAGATGCTGTATAACTAATGTAATTGCAGACAGATCAATAACTAATTTAACCACGGCAAGAAATTTAGAAGTAACGGAATGTCAATGGGAAACCATAGATTGTTTATTAAACGTATTGAAACCGTTGCTAATAATAACCACATTGTTCTGTGGTGAAAAAAATGAGTCGATGTCAATGGTAAGACCATTACTTAAAGAATTAATAAAAAATCATCTAAAAATTCTAGAAACAGATAATGAGGTTATTCGAGTATTCAAAGGAACAGTACTTTCTGAAATAAACCACCGATTTCAGTTAAATTTTAATGAAGATAGTACTATGACAATAACACAAATTTCTAGCTTCCTCGACCCTCGTTACAAAGATTTGGAGCACGAATGTCCTCACACAAGAATTAAAATTCGTAACAAAATAAAACACATATTAGAAAGTTTTCCACGTCAAACCGTAAATAGGAATGTAGATACATCATTACAACAAACAGCTTTACAATCTTTATATAATTAGGACATTGCTGACATGTCCGACATACACGGAGAATATGAAAAATATATTGCGGAACCACAGTTACGGTTTGATTTATGTCCGTATGAGTGGTGGAAGTCGCGGATAAGCAAATATCCGACAATTGCAAAACTTGCAATTAAGTATTTGGCGATACCAGCAACGTCGGATAGTTCCGAACGTTGCTTTTCAACGGCGGGAAATATTGTCACCCGAAAAAGAACGCGTTTACTACCTGAGAATGTAAACATTTTAGTTTTTTTGTACCAAAATAGGAAATTAATTGAATAAATTGTATTTCGTAAAATTGTTTTAATTATTTTTTGTTACCTGTAGCCCCAAAATTTGTTTTTCAGAATGAATGTTAGCTCTGGACAGTCGTTGATCACGCTCACGCCTCAAGTAACGCAGGCGTTACATTCTCTGTTTATATTTACGCATCACCAATGCTGCCGTCTTTAAATCCATACTTATGTCTGTCTATGTAATCCTTTCTTTTTCTTTGTATTGTTCTATTTCACGTCAGTATCGCTCTCTATTCGCAATAAACATCGCTAATAATAATAAGCATCGCTCTTCTAACACCTGTTTTATTTCGTGCGCTATTTCCGCTAATTTATTCAGTATCTCTTTCCTTCTGCGCTACGCGCTTCCAGAATCAAATCTAATAGAGGTACCTATTTCACGTGCAATAAACGAATCCGAATTTTAATCCACGTAATACTAAGTACACGGGTACCCGTGTATTTTAATTTGACAAATATTTGTATTTATTTTACATATGCATTTTAATATACGGTGATTTAACGACGAACAATTTACAGCAACTTCATTATTGTCTCACTTCTAACGTCAACAGTCGAAAAGAATTGTCGGACTCGAACGTGCCGAACGGACTCGTGTTCACGGATCCGTATACGCAGCCCCGTGTAACACGGATCTGTATTCACGGATCCGTATTCACGTGTTCGTGGATCCGTGTACACGGATCCACATTCACGGATTCGTATTCACGGATCCTTAAATTCGCACTACACGGTTCACGTGCCACATGTATTTACATACACGTGAAACGGGGATCTCTAGTATTTATAGCCTTCTGGGATAGCCTGGCGACGTGCCTTTTCCACGTGAGCCTTTTGTCTAGAATGACACCTAAGTAGCGCACCTCATCCGAGATTCGTAGTTCGGTGCCGAAGATGGAGGGGGCTTTGAAATTAAAGCGTCGCTTCCTCGTAAAGAGTACCATTTCCGTTTTACCCGGGTTAACCCTGAGGTTGTGGTTAAGGCACCAGTTCTGGGTTAGCGTAAGTGCTGTTTGCATTCTCTTAGCCAACAGTAGGGGATGTTTTCCCCTGACTGAGAAGGATACATCGTCAGCACAGCCTTGGACCACGAGGCCCTCATCGACCAGCTCTTTCAGAAGCCCATCGACCACCAGGGTCCACAGTAGTGGGGAGATGACTCCTCCCTGAGGACAGCCCCTGCCGGCCTGGGCATACACTGTCGAGCCGTTCGCTTCGGCCATCATGGTACGGTTCCTAAGCATGCTGCTGATCCATCCGCTCAGGGGCTCCTTAATGTTGAAACGGTCCAGGGCCTTCTCTAAGACGTCGAAGGACGTATTATCGAAGGCACCCTCGATGTCGATGAAAACGCTGAGGACCGATTCTTTGTTTGCTAGTGCTCCTTCAATGAGGCCAACTAGGTTGTGGAGCGCCGTCTCTACTGGTTTGCCACTTTGGTAGACATGCTGATTGGCATGCACAGGTGTCAGGATCAGCGTTGTTTCTCTGATGTACCTGTCGATAAGCCGTTCCATCGTCTTGAGTAAGAAGGATGTGAGGCTTATCGGCCGGAACGACTTGGCCGAGCTGTAGTCACTTTTTCCCACTTTAGGAATGAAGACTACTCTGGCCATTCTCCAGGAGATAGGTATGTAGCCTAAGGCGAGGCAAGCTTTAAAGACCTCCCTTAGGCGGTCAGCCAGGATAGACCCGCCTTCTTGGAGCATGGCGGGAAAGATGCCGTCCAGGCCTGGGCTTTTGTATCTGTCGAAAGATTGCAGCGCCCAAAGTACTCTTTCTTTCGTGAACACCTCTGAGGCAATTTTCCAGCGATCGCCCATATTGTTCCTGGTACCGGCCGAGGTAGTCGGCTGCCCCTGGCCCAACGGAGTGGATCCCGGGAAATGAACTTCCAGAAGATGTTCTAAGAGCGGTGTACTGTCATCACCAATCTTCCTGTTAGGGAGGGTGATGTCGTTAATTGAGGTGGTCAGGGGCCTGTTTGTAAAGACCTTGCGTAACCTGGCCACAAAGGTTAGGGCCTCCGTTTCTTCGCAGAAGCTTCTCCAGGCCGCTCTTTTCGAAGATCTAATGAGCCTCTTGAAGTTTCTCTGGGATTCCCTGTAGGTACCCCAGGCTTCTTCAGAGTTGACCTTCATAGCCCTGTTAATCAGCTTCCTGGTTTCCGACCTGGTCTTATTGGGCTCATTGCTCCACCAGGGAACCTTCTTGCTACTTTTCCTTGACTTGGCAGGGCAGCCGAGTTCGTAAGATTTGGTGACGGCCGATTGAATGTCGGTAACAGCATACTCCGTCTCATTTGTCGTCTTGGGGCGCACGAACAGTCCCCCTAGCCTGGTGTCCAGTTCCTCTTTGTAGAGGCTCCAGTCACAGGCCCTGGGGTTCCTATAGGGGCCCGTCGGAACGACGCATGCCTCGCCCTCCAGCCTGAAAGAGATGAGTCTATGGTCCGAGAGGGTAATCTCATCGGAGACTCGCCAGTTTTTAGTTGCTTGTGCCACCTTAGGAGTACCGAGAGTGATGTCGATCACTTCTTGCCAGCGTGAGGTCACGAAGGTGGGTCGATTTCCTCTGTTCATAATCTCCAGATTATTAGCAGATAGGAATTCTAGAAGGGCTATGCCCCTCCTGTTGCAGTCCGAGCTGCCCCAAAGGGTTTTGTGCGAGTTTGCGTCGCAGCCGATGACCACCTGAAGTCCCTGGGCTCTGCAGTCTTCCACGAGCGCTCTGAGGTCCCTCGTTGGTGGTGGTTCCTCAGCGTCGTACGGCAGATATGCCGAGCAGACTACCAGTTTGGTCATGTGGCCCTTAAGCTTTATTTTTATGAGGGCGGCCGCTAGATTCCTTGAGCAATGACTTCCTAGGCCCACGGCATTCAGCTTTTTGCTAATTAGTAAGCATTTCCTGGGCCCGGTCACTGTGGTATCTTGTATCACGGTGCCCCAGTTCGATTTTAGTCCTCCTACATGCCCCTTGTGTATCCACGGTTCTTGTATGAGGATAATATCTGTATGCATCACTGTTATGCGCCGTCGGAGTAAGTCCGTAGCCGCTTTACAATGCTGCAGGTTGATCTGCGAAAATATGGTTCCGCTGGAGGTCATGGAGGCTACCGGCGTGTGCCTTTTCGCGAGGTTGGGGTTAGGAGGAAGCTCCGTGAAAGCGCTAATAACTACCCCCTACTTGGGGGGAGCCCGTCCCGGATTTTCTCCGGGCCTGCTCCCTGTGCCCTTGTTCCGGTGGACTCCGAGGGAAGCAGGCAGGGTTTTCTGCCTACCCCTCCGAGTCTCCTCGATCCCCATCTTGTGGGTGAGGGTAGCCCCGTTAGGTCTACCCTTGCTGTTGCCTCTATGAGAGGGCCCTCGCGTTTTGACGGCTCCCCGCTCTTTGGGCTCTGGGCCAGTCTCCGCGCGGTCACCACCACCCTCGGGGGGGTTCCGCGTTGTCGCTGGCACCGGCCGTTCTGTGAGGCTGACGTTTGTCGCCTCTGCAGCGGTGGCTTCAGGGATGGCACGGGTTGGCGATGTAGTGCCAGCGGGCCTGGAGGGTTGAGCTGCCACATCCGCGGCAGTGTCCCCCTGCCCGCCGCTGGTTGATTCAGGGTTGTGGCTCTCGCGGGGGCGGGTAGCTCCCCCTTTAAAGAGGGCCCTTACCATGCCCACGTGGGCCACATAGCCCTTGGATCTCAGGACCTTCAGGAAGTCCGCATCAATGCCCATGACAAGATGCGTCCCCCCATCCGCGTCCCTCCGGTCCCACACCCGCCAGAGGTTGGTGCGGAGGCCAGGGTTCTGCTTGGCCAGTCTTTGCAGCAGGACCTCACTCTTTGCAGTGGGGCCTGGTACAAAGGTGCTGACCTTTTTATGCCTATGGAGGCTCTCCCTTTCTTTGAGGATCAGGGATGCGCCATCCCAAGGCCTTATTCTATCTAGCGTGGCTGATAACCACGCTTTCGAGTCCAAGTTGGTGCAGGTTATCCATATAATGCCCTGCACCTCCCTGCACTCGTCGAAGAGGGGAGGTGCCCGGCCATCGGGGATGGCATCAATCTCCCTCCCCAGAGCCAGAATCACACTTTCACCCTGCTCTGGCGATAGCAGTTCCTCCGGGTAGCCGGGTAGCGTAATGGCTACCCCGGGGGTGTCACCTGCGGGTTGTCGGTCCCTTTTTTGGCCCCGACGCGCCACGGCGTCCCCACCTGTAGCAGCCTCAGTGGCCTTGGATGGGCCAGGCAATTGGTCACCCAGAGCCAATTTGGCTCTGCGTGCTCTTTTCCTGGCCGCGCCGCTGGTCTTGGACTTGGTGGCGGCCATAGCGGCGGGCGGAGGCTGCCCGGTACCATGACCGGTATCTACCCCTGCATCCCCAGTGGACGCCACGTTAACGGTGTCAACAGCGGGCCTGGCTTCGTGTGGCTCTACTGTCGTAGATGCCACCTCAGCCAGGCGCACAGCTGTGACGTTTGAGTCGGTGAGCGAAGTCCCCTCCTCCGAGGGTGTCGTCGCTTCTCCGACCTCGGTGTTTATATTTAAATTAAGAAATTTATCAATATCCATAAATATCCCACGAGATGTCTAGGAATCATGCGGTCTGCCCCACAGAGCCTGACATGTGGGGGTAAGGCAAGAGAACCACGGGGGTTCGCCCGGTACCCCGTGGGCATCGTTTGAGACACCATGTAACCCCTGGTGCCATGCAACCCTCGGCACGATAGCTCCCACCTTGGCTTGGGGGAGTTGGTCCGCGGCAGGGCTTTCGTTCACCCACTTACGGTTTTTAGGCCGCTGGGGATCCCTATGGCACCTACTAACCTGGGTTACCCAGAGGTGGTTCACCGAGGGCCGGATGATACTGTGTCAGCAGCATCGGCCCCCGATGTCCCGATTCCGGGCTGCCCACGCCGTTTCTCCTATCCGCCACCCGGAGACGCGCTTGGCTGGCACTCAACTCTCCCGGGGGCCGGCCTCGTAAGGCCATACATACTCTCTTGCACGCATCCACCATACCATATCGCATACACAATTTGCTCAAACTGAAACGCGCCACTTACGGCGAAGGCCCACCGGGCAAGAAAAGAAAATATAATATATATTTAATATTGAGGGGATTTTAAATTATATTATAAAAATTAAATAGTTCACTAAATTTATATTATAATTGAAATTAATAATTTTTTAAAAGAAAATTTAATGTATATTTAAAATTGAGATGATTTTAAATTATATTATAAAAATTAAACAGATTAGTCAATTTTTATTATAATTGAAAATAATAAATTTATAAAAGGGAATTTAATATAAATTTTAAATTGAGGGATTTTAAATTATATTATAAAAATGAAATAGATTAGTAAATTTTTATTATAATTTAAAATAATAATTTTTTAAAAGAAAATATAATATAAATTTAAAATTGAGTGTATTTTAAATTATATTATAATGTAACGGTCCTGGTTCCTGGTGCGCGACTTTCTCGCAGTGGTGCTCCTCGTAGCCGGTATAGCTCGCCGCTCCAGGGTTCGTAACGGCGAGGAGAGTGTTCGGCGCGGGGAAAGGAGTCGGTACGGTGATAGTGAAATAACGAGACGAGTGTTTTGAAATATAACGGTGCTCGCTGCCTAGCGATTGATTACGTTTCGGGGGTTCGGCGTGCGGTACTCCCGGACGTGATATTCGATTTTGATGTTACGGTGCGCGTGTGACGATGTGCTCGAGTGTGGTCGAACGCGGGCGTGCTACCTGGACCTGTAGGAGATGGAGGACGGGCTCGGAGTAGGTGGGAGGATGGTAGACGGCGGCTATCGCCGAGGTCTCCCTACCTAGGCCGGATCTACTGGATCTTGGAGGTCGGTGACGCACCGTCCCTCAAATCTCCTCCGGACAGTCCAGCGGGAGTTCGAAAAGGTGACGCACCTTGTCTTACTCGTCCGACCTCGAAGACGACTCGTCTCCCGAGGATGCAGGTGACGCACCGTGCTCTAGGACATACTAGGCGGTTCTTAGGCGACGTGGAAGGGTGACGCACGGCTTCTCGTTCTGCCGATTCTGCAGGCGACTCGCCTTGCTGAATTTTACCGGTGACGCACCGGGTGTTTGCGAGGTGGAACGCGGTTCTCACCAGCGGAAGTGCAGGATGTCGGACAGGCGACGGGTTGGCGGAGCCGAAGGGTGACGCACCGCTTCGAGTCCGACCGATGTCGTAGACGACGCGTCTCTCGACTTTACCGGTGACGCACCGGGGAATTGTCACGGCGGAACGCGGTTCGCGCCGGCGGGTATTCTGGGGTGCGGACAGGAGGTTCCCCGACGCGATGAAAAGGTGACGCACCTCTTCGTGTTCGTCGGCTCTCGAAGACGACGCGTCTTGCGAGCTACTCGGTGACGCACCGGAGTATTACGGCGGCGGGACACGGTCCTTGCCGGAGTGAACCAGGATGTCGTTGACTGGAGGTTCGCACGGCAAACGGCTCGTAGTCGACGGCGGATACGTGGGGAACGGTTACAGGTAGGATACTCACAGAGCTGGATAATACTGCGGGATGGTTCCTGGATAACTGCAGGTAGACTCAGGTCATTTTGACGTTTTCCGGACGGCTTATATAGAAGTCGTTTGGTGGTGAGGGATGGTAGTGCGGGGAGGTATTTTCTGTTTTGGAAATTTGATTTTGATTCCCGTTGGAACAGGGAGGTCGGAGCAGGGGCAACTTGGTACGGCCGGTGCTGTTTTGCTGACGGGGGGTCGACGGTACGTTGCGTGCTATGAATCTCGCGTATAACCGGTGGAGGTTTGACAGGGGTCTTCTAGTAACAAACCTACGTAATTGTAGGTCTGTTACAATAAAAATTAAATAGAGTAGTAAAACTTTATTATAATTGAAGTAAATAATTTTTTAAAAGAAAATTTAATGTTAATTTAAAATTCAGGGGATTTTAAATTATATTATAAAAATTAAATAGATTAGTAAATTTTTATTATAAATGAAAATAATAAATTTATAAAAGGGAATTTAATTGTTGGAAATATACGGTCTTGTTCCGTGGGAACAGAATAAATGTATGAATATAGAAGTACTTCTTTAATATGAAACACACACATACACTTTAATAGAATTATGCCACATAATTAACATAATTATTACAATGTGTGATGCCGACCATGCGGCTACAAGCGACACGTGAAGAGCAGTGGGAACAGACCGCGCGGGAACCACACGGTACCAAAAACCTATTATAGGTGTCGCTATATTGTCGCGTGCATATTGCCGCAAGACTATGAACGGCTCAACACGCCCCCTCAAGAAGCACGCTTAATCTTGAAGCAACTCTCTTCAGTGCAACAACCAAGTTCATTAACACATCTCCAATGTGTTACTCGTGCCAATGGCTTGGTCAAAATATCCGCAGTTATCTGGCCCGTCGGAACGTGTTTGAGGGTAACCAATCCCCTCTCAACTGCATCTCGAACAAAATGATGCCGAATGTCTATATGTTTAGTTCGTGAATGATAAACAGGATCACTAGCCAAACATATTGCCCCATTGTTATCGACGTTCAATGTAGTCTCAGCGAGTTTCCTAAAACCCAATTCGTCAAGAAGGCTTTTTAAATGTAATACCTCCTTCACTACCTTAGATAAACTGACATATTCCGCCTCGGTAGACGATAATGCCACAGTACGCTGCTTTTGCGACTTCCAGACTATGGCTCCGTTTGCAAGAAGGAAAGTATAGCCCGTATATGAACGCCTGTCCTGAGTACATCCACCCCAGTCCGCGTCCGAATATCCCAATAGCATCTCATCGGACTTGGTATATTTGATTCCGAGTGTCCTCGTACCTGCTAAGTACCTTAAGATCCGCTTTGCAGCCCTTATATCCTGTGGTTTCGGATCATTGACAACCTGAGAAAGTCTAGATACAGTATTTGATATACCTGGTCTGGTACCAACAGCCAGATACATCAAAGAGCCCATCAGCTCGCGATAGCCTCGATTGTCCATTATTTTATCTGTACAGGAACTACTTGATATTTTTCCTGTATCATGCTCTGGATGGGTTACTTTTAACTCCGATGGAGTCATTATCGGATTACATTGACTCATCCCATATCGAGTAAGAACGTCATTTACACAACCCTGCTGACCCACCATGACGAAATCATGTCCTTGAGTAATTTCCAAACCCAGACAATACTTTGCCAAACCCAAATCCTTCAAGTCAAAACTTTCGGCCAGTTTGGACTTCATCTCGTCTACCCACTCATCGTTGGTGGATGCGATAAGTAAATCATCTACATAGACAATCAACAAAATTATATCGCCATTACGCCTTGCGTGATACATACACGGCTCTCCTTTTGTTGCTTGGAGACCAATACACTTCAATTTTCGAGACTTTTCTCAATTTACATACATTTTCACCCTGCTTCAGCTGTCGTCACATCTGATTTGATCGCTTCCTTATCACGTTGGAAGTATTCTTTTGTTCGCTCAACAGCTTTAGCATATCCAGAAACATATCTGGTACTTCCATAAATACTTCTTCATCAAGCGATCCATTTAAATATGCTGTGACTATGTCGAATTGTCTGATTTTCATCCCAAAATGTGCAGACAATGCAAGTAAAAGTCGGACTGATTCTAGTCTGGCCACAGGAGCGAATGTCTAGTGATAATCCACACCATGTCTCTGACTGTAACCTTTTGCACTATTCTCGCCTTCCTTTTATTGATGCTTCCATCCGCATTGTATTTATTTGTAAGAACTATACGACTGCCTATAACGTTTCGTGCTTCAGACCTTTTGACTATTTCTATAGTATCGTTCTTGACTAGACTTTCCACTTCCGACAATATTGCACGCTTCCAGTCTTCTTGCTCTGGCGATGACATAGCTTCATTTAACGAGAATTCAGCAACCCTAGTAAATCTCTCGTATTCTACATTCCGTGCCTGTTCATTTTGTACATCGGCTTTACATTCTTCTACAGACGCTGTTGCTTGCTGAAATAATTTTCTTGGTCTTCCACGGTTTCCCGTGCGGATTAACCTGGGACGTCCTCGCCCCCTGCGAGTGTCGTTCGCTTCAATTTTTGCAGGCTCAATCTTTGGAGTATCATCTGTAATCAAATTTGGATACGAGATCGGCGAACTTGGCCTCGACTTCGACCTTGACCTCGACCTCGACCTGTTATTGTCAACATATATTAAATTCTCGTTGGCGACCTCATCTTGCATGTCATGTTGGATAGTTCCAACGTCTTTATCGCACTTTGGATGAATCTCTTGAAATTTTACGTCACGTGCAACAATATGCTTTCTCTCATCCGGTAACAAAACTGTATACCCTTTGGTTACTCGCGAATATCCTACAAATATTCCTTTTACTGTCCTTTCAGCAAACTTATCCTTTGTCGGATTCTTGTTGAGTACATATACTGGTACTCCGAACGTTCTTAGATGAGACAGATTTGGCAGCACCCCATGTCATTTCTCATATGGTGTTATACCATTTATACTGCTTGACGGACACCTATTTCGAATATAGCATGCAGTTGAAACTGCATCTATCCAAAACATTCGTTGCATCCCTGACTGCAACAACAAACAACGCGCCATATCAACCAGCGTTCGGTTCATGCACTCAGCGACTCCATTTTGTTGAGGAGTCCGAGCTACAGTTAATCTGCGTTCAATCCCAGCGGTTTTGAGTAACATGTCGAATTCATAATTGCAGTATTCACCGCCATTATCAGATTGCACACATTTTATTTTCCTTCCCAGACGGTTTTCAACCCTGTTTTTGTATGCTTTAAAAGCCTCTAAGACACCAGCCTTTGTCTTAAGAAAGTAAACCTCACACTACCGTGAGTTGTCGTCAATAAAGGTGACAAACCACCTTGAACCATTCACTCCTTGCGTTCGCATTGGACCAACTACGTCTGTGTGCACAATGCCTAATGGTTCGTTTGAAATCCTTCCACCCTTAGGAAACGGAACAGAAGTCATCTTTCCACGTATGCATATATCACATGCTGATATTTCTTCAGGATTATTTATATTCAACCCTTTTGAATACTTTGTTAATTGCATTAGATCCTTTGCATTTAAGTGCCCTAAACGTCTGTGCCACAACTTGGCTAATGAACCTGATTCTACAACATTAACAGAGTTTACATTTTCTTTGATATAGTATAAGTCACCTGTACGTTCTGCTTTCAAAATCACTCTGCCAGATTGGTTTTTTACTATTGCAGATCCTTTTGTAAATGTGACTGAGTGTCCTCTGTTTGTGATCTTCGCTATTGAGACCAGGTTTGATCGAAGATCTGGTACATACAGAGTATTCTCCAGCGTAATCGTCTTTTCTCTGTAATTATTTGATACTGGAATTTGTACAGCACCTTTCCCCTTCACCTCGCTAGACATGTGACAGGCTAGGTTAATTTTTCCACAATTTGACATATCTATAGATTGGAAATTGTCCTTCGTTGCATATAAATGCGTTGTACATCCACTATCTAAAATCCAGTTGCGATTCCTTGACACATGTTCATTTGAGGAATAACCTGCAGAATCAACAGCTGAATATGTTACACAAAATGTATCGTCATCAACATTGTGCGATGAATGCGTATTTCTGAATACTTGTTTTGATTTGCATTGTGGGGATTTATGCCCCAGTTTTCCACACTTATAACATTTTACTTTTGTACTTCCCTGTCGTTCCATCCTTGTATCCTTCTCAAATTGGTTCCTATTTCTCCAATTATTGTTTTGGTTGCACGGATTATATCTTTGCTTGTATTCATTGTCCGCTGCAAATGCTCCAGGAGAATCAACAGCACTTGACTTGCACCTAGCTTCGCTTTCTTCAATAATTTTCACTTTAAGTATATCTGGACTAGATAACTCGTCACGAGACTCAATTGCACATCTAAAATTCTCATAGCTGCTTGGTAAACTATATAATAGAAGAATAGCAGCCATATCCGCATGTATTATTATATCCATCGCAGCCAATTTATCAATTGCATCGAAAAACTTATTTAAATGTTCTCGAATATCATCACCCTCTGACATTCTAGACAATGCTAACTGCTTGAGAAATATGGCTTTTCTCGCTCGCCCTTTGGAAGTATACACTGTCTCAAGTTTCCTCCGAATTTCATATGAGGTGTTACAGCCTCGAATCTGTTGCAACTCCTTCGGATGTATTAATAAGACCAATTCTGCGCGAGCCTTACGGTCACATTTTATCCATTTTTGCCTCGCATCTGCCGCATCTCCGCCCGGCATTGGAATATCTCCACTAACGTATTCCCACAACTCACCCTTAATTAATACAGCTTCTTCATGAACTCTCCAGGAGTCATAATTCTCCTTTGTCAATAGTTCCATACGAGAACACCTCATCATTGAAGACATCGTTATCTGTCTTAATGGAAAAAAAAATTCAATGGGTAGTCTGAATGAACACGTGTTTCGACCAATTTGAGGTTATAACCATGCCAGGGCCCATAAAATATACGGTCTTGTTCCGTGGGAACAGAATAAATATATGAATATAGAAGTACTTCTTTAATATGAAACACACACATACACTTTAATAGAATAATGCCACATAATTAACATAATTATTACAATGTGTGATGCCGACCATGCGGCTACAAGCGACACGTGAAGAGCAGTGAGAACAGACCGCGCGGGAACCACACGGTACCAAAAACCTATTATAGGTGTCGCTATATTGTCGCGTGCTTATTGCCGCAAGACTATGAACGGCTCAACATTAATATAAATTTAAAACTAGAGGGCTATTGTTGCTCGCTCGCTTCGCTCGCTCGCAAGTAGGGTTGTTTTTGCTCGCTCGCTTCGCGAGCTCGCGGGTAGGACTGCTCTTGCGAGAGGGTTAGTGATACGCATGGCTAGTAGGGCCTACTAATATTAATGTTTTTTATTTGGTGTGTGACTCTCCAAGAGTCACACAAAGAACTTCCCGATTCGTTACTCCTTCGCCAACATCGCTAACATGGTTTTTTTTGTACTTTCATCGATATTCTCCCAAAATGTATTCTTGGGAGTAGAGATGATAAATTCACTGTTGCATTGGAATTACTTTCGATTATTCCAAGCGGTAACATTAGCATCAGTTAAAAAAAAAATTTTTTTTAAATCTAAAAAAAAAATTTTTTTTTAAATAAAAAAAATTAAGAAAAAAAATTTTTTTTATGTAATTGCGTTTGGTTCTTTGGTGGAAAATGTTCGTCCTCCCTTATAAATTGCATTGTAGAATCAACTCTTTTCGAAAAAAACTAAAAATCTAAAAAACTACTTGACCAATATGGACCAAAATCTAATCAGCTCTAAGTTACGACGGGGCACATCGATTGCATCATTCATCATCCTGATCGCGTTGTTACTTTTTCTGAAAACGTTAACGAAAAATTTGATACCATACAAACGGACATACGCACACACACACACACACACACACACACACACACACACACACACACACACACACACACACACACACACACATACAAACATTTTGATAAAAATAGTCTAAAATGACTCCAATGACCATGAAACGTGAAGATCTGCTAAAAAATCGATTTTCGATTTTCGGGGTAATTACAGTAACTTCCCTATGAATCGGGAAGTTAATTGAGGGATTTTAAATTATATTATAAAAATGAAATAGATTAGTCAATTTTTATTATAATTGAAAATAATAATTTTTTAAAAGAAAATATAATATAAATTTAAAATTGAGTGTATTTTAAATTATATTATAAAAATTAAATAGAGTAGTAAAACTTTATTATAATTGAAGTAAATAATTTTTTAAAAGAAAATTTAATGTAAATTTGAAATTGAGGTATTTTAAATTATATTATAAAAATTAAATGGATTAGTAAATTTTTATTATAATTGAAAATAATTTTTTAAAAGAAAATATAATATTATTGAATTTATTATAAATAATGAGAATACAAAAATAGGTGGATCGCAATGTTACAAAGCCGATACAAAATCGATTATCTATCTCTCGTTGTTATACACAGACTGACTATCATTCATCCATACATTATATTCTTACGGCATCACCCTCTACCGTCCGTCAGCCCCAAACATTCCAGGTGGCGTTGGGCCTGCTCGATGCATCGAACACGATCGCACATCTATATGGGCGATTTCCAACACTCCCCCTTGTTCGATGTATCGATAATAATTTTAAAGGGGATCTCATTGTAATTTTAGTAAATCAACACATACGTTATGCTTGTCTTTTGCTAATCCTTTGGTCAACACATCCGCTGCCATAAGATTCGTACTCATGTATTCTATACATATGTTGCCTCTTTCACGTGCTTCTCGTGAGAAGTGATACCTTATATCTATGTGTTTACTACGCGCATGATAAACACTATTTTTACACAACTCAATCGCGCTTTGGTTGTCGCAGTAAATTTTCGTTGGATTATTTATTAACTCATTGTAGCCTACGTGTCTTAATAAATTTCTTATATAAATAACTTCTTTAGTTGCGTCTGAGAGGGCCATATATTCGGCCTCCATGGTCGAAAGTGCTACGGTTTTTTGTTTCCTACTGTACGAGGATTTGATTGTTAGAATGGATGAATGCGAGACTGGATCGCTGGATGAGTTATGAGAGAATGAAAGGGTTGAGTGAACGGTTAATTTTGAACTGGAATGAATGTATGAGAGTGAATGGGAAAGAATCCGGATTTACAAATAAATAACTGTATTTTGCACTGTTAAAATATACAATAATGTCGGTAGTGAACAAAAGATGTGTGAAATATGTACAAGAGAAGTTGTGAATAGAGAGAACTGAACAAGATTTATGAAAATGACACTTGACGTTTCGCAGCTGTTTGGTTTTAGAGCAATTTGAAAAAGGGGACGAGACGACGGTTGTCTCTCTCCTTTATGGCCTCGATCCTTCTGGAATGTTCGTCACGCGTCATGCTTCCGTGGCAGAGTTCGAGAACCTTCCAGAAGGATCGAGAGAGAATTCGACCCAATAGCGTAAGCGATCGCGCGTTACGCAATATCCGGACGCTTGAGTCGATCGGTGATTCGAGCGGATCGCGTCGTCTACTCAGTGCGTTGCGCGGTGCCGCTGAGACAATATGGCGCTCGAGCGCGCCAATCTCGAACACCTACTATTCCAGCTGACTCCGGTCAGTCCTCCGGCTAAGTATATTGCATATCCCGTGTTCGATCGCCTGTCTCTTAGATCTCCCCCCCCAATCGGAGTCTACGTACGCGGTTACATATTTTTCGTTTTTACTGTAGTTTAACCCGTATTCTATAGTTCCCTTCAGGTATCGCAACACACGCTTCGCTGCTGTCCAATGAGTTAGTTTGGGATCGTTGCAATATCTACTTAATAAGCTAGCCACGAATGCAATGTCGGGACGCGTCGCGTTGGCTAGATAGTTAAGACACCCTACGAGTTCTCGATACGGCTCGTCTATCGCGTCGCATTGGCTTGCGGTGTTCTCGGATCCCTTGTCTTCGGTTATCTTTGATTCTAATGGAGTCGATATCGGATTACAGTTTTCCATACCGAATCTTTTTAATACATTGTTAACTTCCCGATTTCATAAGGAAGTTATTGTAATTACCCCGAAAATCAAAAATCGATTTTTTAGCAGATCTTCACGTTTCGTGGTCATTGGAGTCATTTTAGACTATTTTCAGCAAAATGTTCGTGTGTGTGTGTGTGTGTGTGCGTATGGCCGTTTGTATGTTATCAAATTTTTCGTTAACGTTTTCTCAAAAAGTAACAACGCGATCAGAATGATGAATGATGCAATCGATGTGCCCCGCTGTAACTTAGAGCTGATTAGATTTTGGTCCATTTTGGTCAAGTAGTTTTTTAGTTTTTTTCGAAAGGAGTTGATTAAACATTGCAATTTATACGAAAGGCGTATCCACCGAAGAAGTAAACGTAACTATATATATAAATATTTAGACATATTTAAAAAAAAAATTTTTCTTATAAAATTAAAAAAAAAAATTTTTCTAAAATTAAAAAAAAAATTTTTTCCAATTATGCAACTAATGCTAATGTAACCGCTTACAATAATCGAAAATTATTCCAATGCAAGAGTGAGTTAATCATCGCCGAGAATACATTTTCAAAGAATATCGATGAAAGTACAAAAACATTTATATTACAATCTTTAAATAAACAATCAGTTCAAAACGAATTGTTAACTGAGATTAAATTGAAAATTAATATAAAATATATGATAATTAATAACATTGATGTTGAAGACGGATTGGTTAATGGAGCATGCGGAATATTAAAATTTATTACTTTTCAAGAAAATACTAAAATTCCGTCTATATTGTGGTTAGATTTTCAATTGGCCATAGTAGGAGTGAAAGTAAGAACTCGTTATCGTGATTATATGAAAAATGCAAATATAAATCAAAATTTAACACCAATAATAAAAATATCGAATCAAGTAAATATGTCGAGTGAGGAAAAATATCAAATCACACGTAGTAAATTTCCAGTGGTTCCTGCTGAAGCGATTACGATTCATAAAAGTCAGGGATAAACATACGAGAAAGTATGTATGGATTTTAAAACATCAGAAATACGAACTTTACAAATGTTGTATGTACCACTGAGCAGAGTTTCAAAATTGAGCGGTTTATATATTTTGAGAAAATTTAAATTAATAGTATCGAAGAAAACCAAGATCAATACTGCAAACCCGGATAATGATGAGTTGTATCGTTTGCGAAAAACTAATTAAGACAATTTATTTTGCAACATTAGTATGCTATAACAAGGAACCAAGCGAGCAACGAGCATACGATATTGGTTTAATGCGACGCCATATAGCAAACATTTTGATAAGTAGAAAACTATTGAATTTCCCTGAAAACGTATAATCTTCTTAAAACGTACACTTAATAAATAATAATAATAATAATAATGTACAGCAACTAACGAATCGGGAAGTGCTTTGTGTGGCTCGTGGAGACTCACACACAAAATGAAAGACATTAATAGCTGTGGGCCCTACTACCCAGACAGCACAGCCTGCCCGAGCCCACCGCCGGCCCAAACCTCCCGAGGCCCGTGACCTACAGGTTACTATCTAACACAATGCTTGGATCGGCTCGAGGCTGATTCCGTTGGATCCGTGCCTGCTTTTTATGCGCGCAATGGCCCGGAAATAGCCAGGCATGGGCTCGAGCCCACAGCCTGCCGGCCGTGCCAGATTTCAGCCAGATTTCAGCCAGAGTCTAATGTGGCCAATCAGTGCTTCGATTGAGCCCAACTTTTCTCGCGCATGCGCGTCACAGTGCGGGTCGCATGGAAATGAGGATTGCAAGGGTGCGGGATTCGCGTTCTCATTTCTTAATAATACAAAAATTTGATTTTTCAGTAGTCAATAACGCTAGATAAAAGATCAATCTAGGCCGTGATCGCCCTCGAAAGTCCTATTTTTACATTTACGAGTCGTAATTTGCATCATACGGAAGCATACAACTGCGCACGTAGCTATTTTCATAACATATATAATGCAAATTACGCCTCGTATAGGAAAAAAAAAGACTTTTGGGGGCGTTTGCTGCCTAGATTGATCTTTTATCTGGCGTTTTTGACTACTGAAAAAACCCATGTTTGTATTATCACGAAATGAGAACGCAAATGCCGCACCCTTGCAATCTTGTAAATGGGCTGAAATCTGGCTGAAATCTGGCACGGCCGGCAGGCTGTGGGCTCGAGCCCATGCCTGGCTATTTCCGGGCCATGGCGCGCATAAAAAGCAGGCCCAAATCGAGCCGGTGTGCTGTCTGGGTAGCCATGCATACCACTAACATTCTCGCAAGAGCAGTCCTGCCCGCGAGCTCGCGAAGCGAGCGAGCAACAACAACCCTACTCGCGAGCGAGCGAAGCGAGCGTGCAACAATAGTCCTCTAGTTTATATATTGCTTTTGATTGATTTTAATATCTCCGATATCGCCTTCCCTTTCTATTCGCATACCTAATATGTCTTTAATTTTTCCGAGATCTTTCAATTTAAATTCTTTCTTTAATTTTTTTTTAATTTGCGTCATCTTTTTTAAGTTTACGGACGCGACTATTAAATCGTCAACATACACTATTATAATCGTATTTTGTTTGTCTTTTAAACCTACATACACACATGGATTTACGACTGTGTTTTTGAACCCTAAACTAATTAAGTTATTGTCTAATTTACGATACCATTCTCGACCGGCTTGTTTCAGACCGTACAGAGGTTTGTTTAATTTGTAGACTTTGGCTTCGTCACCTGGCTCTACGAACGTTTCCGCTTGCTCCATGTATATAGTATGCGGTCGTTACATCTAGTTGGTGCACATGCATCCCTCTTATGACGCTGGTTGAAAGGAGGGTGCGTATTGTCTCCAGTCTTGCCACGGGTGCGAAAACCTCGTCAAAGTCTATTCCCTCTTTCTGTTGGTCACCTCTTGCGACCAACCTTGCTTTATACTTATTGATTGAGCCGTCCTGGTTCCTCTTTATCCTAAAAACCCATTTACATTTTAATACTTTATGATCTTTCGGTCTACTCACGAGGGTCCATGTGTTGTTTTGTAGTAGTTCGTTGTGTTCGGTGTTTATTGCTTCCAGTCATCTCTCTCGATTTGGCCCGGTAATTGCTTCTTGTATATTCCTTGGTTCCTCATTGACGTCTCGTGTGGAATATATTTTTCTGGGCCTCCCTGGTTTTCCTGTTCTCTCGAGTCTTGGTCGTCCAGGGCCTTTGCTTGTTAATGGAGTTGAGACAATAGGTTCGAAGTCATCATGAATGATTTCTTGTTGTGCTTCTTTTTCAGTGATGTCTTCCTCTTCCCTTGCTTCTTCGAGCTCACTGGAAATCAGCTGCATAGGTGCTTCGAAGAATGTGACTTTGTTTTCCATTGGTGCAGCGGTCCAATTTTCAAGGAATCGCACATCCCTTCTTTTTATTACAGTACGGGTTCCTTGTTCCCATAATCTGTAGGCATTGGCTTCATTTGAGTATCCCACTATGACGTACTCTTTTCCTTTTGCTGCAAACTTGTTTCTGCTTTTTCCTTTTTCGAGTGCTATTACACGACTCCCAAAACTTCTCATGAATCCTATGTAAGGTTTCTTCTCTGTCCATATTTCATGAGGGGTGGCTTCTTGATTCGCCTTCGTTGGGCATCGGTTTCTTGTATATGCTGCAGCGTTTATTGCTTCAGCCCATAGTGTTAGCGGTATCCCTGTCTGAGTTAGCATGCAGCGAGCCATTTCAACAAGGGTACGGTTGGTTCTCTCAGCTACTCCATTCTGCTGCGGAGTGTATTCAACCGTCAGTTGTCTAGTTATCCCTTCCTCCTTCAGAAAGTTACTGAATTCCCGTGAGAGATATTCGGTTCCATTGTCCGTTCTTAATTTCTTTATTTTTGCCCCTGTGTGTTTTTCTGCGTAAGCCTTATATTCTTTAAACGCTTCCAATGCCTCCGATCGTTTCTTCAATGTTTTGATGTGTATGTAGCGGCTTTTGTCATCAATAAATGTAATGAAGTAGCGTGCTCCCCCTAAAGATTCAACACTGAACGGTCCACAAATGTCACTATGTACTAGTCCTAGCATTTCTTTTTCACGAGACGTTGATGTTTTATATGGTAGCTGGTGTATTTTTGCTTTACTGCACACTTCACACACAGGGTTTGAATTGTCAATGTTGTCGTATATGCCAGCTACCATATCTTTTGCTTTTAGTTTACGCACATCATTGTAATTAAGATGACCTAATCTATTGTGCCACTTAATCAATGCACTGGACTGTTCAGTTTGTAACATAGCGCACTCCTTTTGTTCTACAGTCTCTTGTACCATATATAAACCATTATGTTCTTTTGCACGCATCGCAATGCTGCCATCAGGACGTCTCACACTTGCACCGTCTTTATAAAATGTCACTCTGTACCCGTTTTTAGTTATCTGTGACACTGATAGAAAATTGTTCTTAAAACCAGGCACTAACACTGCTTCTTTCAGTTGCACTTTGTTTTTCTGGTTGCTCGCCACGTTAACTTCTATACTTATATCTCCTTTTCCTGTTGATGGCACTTTTTCTTCCGTCGCTGTAAAGATTTGTGTTTCATGGACTTTGATTCTGTCAAACTTTTTCTTTTCATTACTCATGTGGGCAGTTGCACCACTATCTAAAAACCATACGTTTGACTTTCTTTCCATATTGTATACTGCTGTACATAGCATTGCATCGTTGTTTTTCTGTGTGTACTCGTTGTTCCTTGAACGGCATTCACTCGCACGATGTCCATATTTATTGCACCTGTTGCAATTTCCTTGGAACTTTGGTTTTCGTTCATTATTTGTGTGTTTCCAGTCCTTTGAGTATTTGTTATTATATTCTTCTTCGACATCAGGGCACTGTCTTGGCGAGTGTTTTCTTGTGTGACAGTGTTGTTTTCTGCTTTTCTCGCTTCCTCCTCGATAAGCTTTATTTTGAGGCTTTCGAGGTTAGGAAGTGCGTCACGTGTCTCTATTGCGACGGCAAAGTTTTCGTACTCTGTCGGTAACGATCCTAACAGCATTATCGATCGTAGATCTTCGGGTATTTCTACCCCCACTTCTTCCAGTTGCTCTAGCTTGTTCTGGAAGGAATTTGTGTATTGCGCCATTGTTTGATCCGGTCCTTTTTTCATTCTATGTAATTCTCTGTACAATGCTGCTCTTCTCACTGGGCCTTTCGATTCAAATATTCTTTTTGAAGTCTCCCAAGCTTCATATGATGTATTTGCCCTCTTCACGTGGTTCAGTTGATTTTCCTCTACGCTGAGAAGTATCAACGCCAACGCCTTTTCATCCTTTTTGTTCCATTCGCGTTGGTTCTCTGCAGTTTTGGGCTCCGTTCCATTTGTATATGTCCACAATTCATTGTAGACGAGTAGACTTTTTACTTGGATTTTCCATGTCTCGTAATTTTTCTCGCCTAGCTTTTGTATGTGATTGGGGTTGATCGTGGCCATGTTTTTCTTTATCGTTTCACTTTTTTACTTTTTACTTTCGTTATTTGTTTATTCACTTCGCGCAGTTAAAAATTTGCCTGGGCCCATAACCTATTGAATTTATTATAAATAATGAGAATACAAAAATAGGTGGATCGCAATGTTACAGAGCCGATACAAAATCGATTATCTATCTCTCGTTGTTATACACAGACTGACTATCATTCATCCATATGTTACGTCGCAGTGTGGTGGGATTAGGGAATTTGCTGGGTTCGGGTGCCCGTGGAGCGCTGAAGCACTCTGCTCGTGGAAGGTTTTCAGAACAAACTCTTAACAAGAAGATGTAACGAAAAATAGAAATATAGACTTTATTTAATAGTGAACTCGTTGTTGACTCTCAGATCTCAGAAATGTATCTGCCTTGTATTTTCCTCGTCCTGAAGTTTTGTCTTCTTCCAGCTTCCTTTCCTTAGCAATAGGAAAATTCGGATCTTCCCGCTGGACGTTGATTCGTCGGGTGGCTCATCTTTGGTTGCAGCTCGATGGTGATTGGTGGTGGAGGTGTCTCAATAGCGCGCGCACGAGAGTGGGGTACACGCGAGGGTGAAGGCCCGCCAAAACAAGGGTCGTGGGACCGAGCGAGAGAGAGAGGTCCGAGGGAGTTCCAAGAGGTCCTTGACAGAGAATTTACGACTTCCTGTTCTTGACCGATTCTAGACTTCGATTGTCTATTTATGCGAAATTGGAGAAGCTCCTCCAAGAGGTTACGTGACTTTACCCAAATTCCTCGATTAGTCTCGCTCATCTGGTTTCGTCAAGGATCTCTGTGGAAACCTCTCGTTTCCCTACTTATTCTAAGCCTAAGCTATCGTGCCCGAATAAAATATATGTATATGAAATATACGGCTTTGAAACATTACGTTTTATATTCAAATTTCCCTCTCAGCGTCATTAACCGAACATACAGAGCAGTAGCGCTATTCGTAGCTATGTTCGCGTGATCAACGGGTCACGCTACACATACATTATATTCTTACGGCATCACCCTCTACCGTCCGTCAGCCCAAACATTCCAGGTGGCGTTGGGCGATCGCACATCTATATGGGCGATTTCCTACAAATATTAATTTAAAATTGAGGGGATTTTAAATTATATTATAAAAATTAAATAGATTAGTAAATTTTTATTATAATTGAAAATAATAATTTCTTAAAAGAAAATTTAATGAAATTTCAAATTGGGGGGATTTTAAATTATATTATAAAAATTAAATACATCACTAAATTTTTATTATAATTGAAAATAATAACTTTTTAAAAGAAATTTTAATATAAATTGTAAATTGAGGGGATTATAAATTATATTATAAAAATGAAATAGATTAGTAAATTTTTGACGTCGATCTGAGAAGTCTGAATTCGCCGGATGCCGGAACACTCAGAGATGAGCTCGCGAGAGAGATGTCAAGGGAGAAGATGATGATGAGGCAAAAATTGAGACACAAGCTGGATATGGGTGGATCACGTTTGAGTGAAAGGCACTGCTGTTTATTTAGAAACACCGCGTCCAAGTGCGAACCCATTTATCCACGTGATGAGTCACAGCACGCCGAACGGAGGCGCAAGTAAAATCCGTCGGCTCGCGATGCACCGCGAAAGATCCGAAAGCGAGTGAGAACAATGCGAGTGAATGCGATG
Organism: Lasioglossum pauxillum; assembly: GCA_933228785.1. Classification (NCBI taxonomy): domain Eukaryota; kingdom Metazoa; phylum Arthropoda; class Insecta; order Hymenoptera; family Halictidae; genus Lasioglossum; species Lasioglossum pauxillum. Next base: position 25,413,063 of record OW121699.1, read on the forward strand.
CACCGCGCGAGTCCGGTGAACAACCGGTGTACTGCTGCAGCGAGTACTTGAATCCGACGGATTGAGAAAGAGTATAACGACGTGCGTGATCAATTGAATTGTAACGAACAGAGAGACGAGAAGGCACCGCAGGTGCCTTAAATAACACTGACAGGGCGAAACGGATTGGTCCGCTGGAATCGCATGATTTCTGTATATAGAGCAACTGAAGGATTCAAGCGGTGGAATTCGGCTATTTCGAGCGCGTGTTGTTGCCAGTTGAAAGGCGAAAAACAACGGGTGACACAGAGATCACCTGTATTAGCGAAACAGACCAAATTCCACTGCTTGGATCCTGAACATACCGCCCGCCTCGAAATATTAGTTTCGAAACGGAGTGGAGTTGCACGCAATTGGCCACGCATGGTCGAACGAACTTAAACGATATAGGGACTACGTTGTACAATACCCGAACGCTTGTCCCTAGGAAAGCGCGCACGTAACCGCCCGCCTTGACGCACTGAGGGGGTGTAGTACAAAACAATAAAAGAGGAAAAAAAACAATTAATTGCTTGAATAGGACGTGGACGAATTGGACGACTCTGGATTCGGTTGGTCATGTAGAAGCGAATGATGCCGTTTATGACACTCGCGACACGTGTATTTACTGGGACAATCTCGTTGAACATGTGTGGAGCTCAAGCAATTTACACACCGTGAAAATTGATGTACGAGATCGCGACGCTCGCGAGGGCTCCGTGATTTAAATTGCGGGCAGGAGCTGAGCAAGTGAGTGGATCGACAAATGGGACACGGAGACATTGAAGTGAACGCTGACTGCGAGGCAGTGGTCACATGCACGTGCGATGGCTCGGACGAGGGGGAATTCGAAATATTAGAAAATAACGAGGAGCTCGCTGACTGTTCGGATTCGAATTCCTCGAGAGCGCGGACGCGCGAATCGATAAACTTGATTAACGTATCGTAGCACGATGGCTTGACATTCTCGCTCGTTTTAATCTTCCATTCTTTCCGAGTGGTAGCGTCCAATTTTCTTGATACGGTGTGAACGAGAATATCAGTCCAAAGATCAGCGGGTTCCCGCCCGAGATTTTTCAGTGATTGAAGGATGATCGAGACTCGATCAAGCAGAGTTTGTAACTCGACCGCCGATTCACGCTCGATCGATGGAAGACCGAGAATCGATTACAAGTGCACGTTAATAAGGCGTCGAGGGTTTTCGAACCGTTCGGTTAAAGTTTTCCACGCAACCTCGAAATTATCGTCTGTAACAGGAATCTTCGTGATGCAGTCAAGAGCACAACCCGTGAGACAAGAGAGCAGATAGTGGAGGCGCGTGACGTTCGCGAGCGACTTGTTCGCGATAATGAGTGCGGTAAAGCGGTCTCGGAACGATTCCCACGCTTCGTAACGACCGTCAAAAATTAGTTAAATAGATTAGTAAATTTTTATTATAATTGAAAATAATAATTTTTTAAAAGAAAATTTAATATAAATTTAAAATTGAGGGGATTTTAAATTATATTATAAAGTTAAACAGATTAGTAAATGTTTATTATAATTGAAAATAATAAATTTATAAAAGGGAATTTAATATAAATTTAAAATTGAGGGATTCTAAATTATATTATAAAATTTAAATATATTAGTAAATTTTTATTATAATTGAAAATAATAATTTCTTACAAGAAATATTTTGAAAATTTAAAATTGGGGGGATGTTACGAGCCAGGGCCGCGAGCAGCACGAGTGGCCGGCGAAGGGTTATAAACCCAGGAATATGGTATCAGTTTGTTAGTAAAGGCACGCGGACGAACCCAATGCGAAATTGGGGAACCGCTAGGATTATAGACGACGAGGACGAACCTGACGCGAAGTCAGGGAGCCTCTAGGAATGGAGTCAAACGCAGACGAACCTGATACGAAATCAGGGAGCTGCTAGGAAGGTGAAACTTCGTGAACGAATCCAATGCGAAATTGGGGAGTCACTAGGAACGACGCGCAGGCGAACCCGATGCGAAACCGGGGAGCTGCTAGGAGGTTGTAGAATCAGCGCGGACGAACCCAATGCGAAATTGGGGAGCCGCTAGGAAGTTGAATAAAAGCACAGACGAACCTGATGCGAAATCAGGGAGCTGTTAGGATGCGGACGAACCTGATGCGAAATCAGGGAGCCGCTAGGATGGAATAGATTTCGTGGACGAACCCAATGCGAAATTGGGGAGCCACTAGGTAGGAAAAATCTCTATTTGGATAATTGGTAAGTAGCGAACGAACCTGATGCGAAACCAGGGAGTCGCTAGGATAGTTAGTAGGCCTCGTAACTAATATAATCTAATTGATACAACCCGAGCGGTAAGGTTGTATCGAGTAGGAACGTTCAATTACTATGTTAGGATTTTGGAAAATAATAATGGATTGGATAATCTCAATCTAATTTCCCAACAACACAAATATATTGTAATGATAAAAGTCTGTAGTACAAATGTGTAATTGTCGCGATTGGAATTTAAAGAAATATATAGAATAGAAAGGAATTTACCTAAAACGATGTTCGTTTTTGACGCACTGGCAATGCGGGGGACTAGGAAACAACTTTAACAAACTTTGATCTGAAAGGTACTTTAGCCCGATCTCACTATAGTTGCTTTCCAAATTGCAGCACGACGTGACGCGATACGTGTCTACTGAAGTACTAACCCCCGAGAGCAAGAATCTAAGGGTTTATATACCCCTACAATGAATGGAATACTCTGTTCATAATCTAATCGCGCTTAGAGAATAGGGCTTAGGGCCAGACTCTCATTTCTGTCAACTCTAATGGGATCGGGGCCAGAACTCGGTACTAAATCAAAGGGTTCAACTATGATATGAAAGGTTATCTAGGACGCTTCCTGCCAGAGACGATCTGGAAGAGATTCCTGTGAGAAAACGAACGGAATATATTCTCTATCCGTAACATCTCCCCACCAAGAAGAAACATCGCGGTTCGCGTGGTGCTTTCTCATCAGGAAGGAAACGTCCTAGATACTATTGACTTTGAGAAGAAAGAACAAGAAGAGAGAAAAAATAGAACTCTTTAAAAAAAATAACGGGTGTAGTGTAGTGTAGTGTAGTGTACTTATTTCGAAAACGTCGCTCGGAGTGGGACCACGTATCCTTGTCGCAGCCATCCCTCAATAACGTCGTGCGGTGGCTGGCTGGGAGCCTGTCTAGGAGAAGGCGCCCCTCGATGCATCCGTCCTCCGCCTTCGATGTGCTGGGAACGCAGACCCCCTGTTTCCCATCACATGTTTCGCAAAAGCTGTAATCTTTGCGATGGGGCGGTTGCTGCGTGGTGAGAATGTGACGATTTCCTCCAGGTGTAATAGGCAATGGTCCGACGGTATCTAACGAAATCTTATCAAATGCATCTAACGGCGTGTCAGTAATTAGTATAGGTTGACGAGTTTTTGTTCTGACTAATTTCTGCACTTGACAACTTTTGCATTTCCGAATGTAATCTTGAATTTCGTTGCGCATGTGCGGCCAATGAAATCTCGACCGGACATGATTGTAGGTCTTTGTAACGCCCTTGTGTCCTCCTATTAAACTATCATGTGCTTCGTGAATGATTTCTTGTCTATCTTCTACGGAAGGTGTAGTAATAACGCAGTTACATATTGTAATTTGATAAATTGAATCTACGAAGACCTCTTTCAATGTTCTAAGAAGTTCATTGGGCGATAATTTATGATGATCACCGGTAGCGGATATTCGAAAAGATTTGCTTCTATTTTCTTCTAAAGCAGATCGAAGAGTGTTCAAACCATTAACTACGTCTATTCTTTTTGGCTTATCGTAGAAGTTATCAGAAATTACTATGCTGAAGGTTTTGAATAACCCATTGTTTGAAATTACAACCTGTCCCTTTTTTGCTTGTGCGGCTAAAAATTCTTGCTTATTTATTGATCCCCTGTCTAGCAACAATTTTCCTACGGGGGTTATTAAGTTACAGTCAACTGATACGAAATGAACATAATGATCCTCCCTGCGGTGAGGGTGTCTGAAGAAATGCTAATCCCTTTTTTCGGCTCCGGCGGCGCCTCCAGGTCGGTTTCGGTTGAGGAACCGTCGGTAGAGTCATCGAAGAATGGGTAAGGCTCTGCTGTGCGGTCAGAAAGTTGACGCACACTTGCCTGTCGTACCGTATTGTTTGGAAAGCCAATTACGGTAGGCTGCAAAAATCTACCTGTTTCAGAAAATGGCACTTGCGGTATATCAGGGGAGTTCCCTTGTAAATTATTCGTATTCTCTATAACCGTATTTTCTAACGGGTCATCAAATGAAATCAGATCACCATGCAAACTCGTATTCTTTTCTGTAGAAAAAATGTCTCTGGAATTCGCTGCGGGTAAAAAATGGTGAGGGGTGTCCTGGTTTTCGTCAGGCAGGGTCACCTCCCGCGACAGACTTGGAAGAGATCTGTTTCTGTTTATTATCGGCGAATGCTGTACCCTACCCAGGGTGGGCTCTCCTATTTCGTCTGAACTGCTTGAATCCTGATACTTGGGCCGTTTTTCTCGGTCCCGACGTAACTGTTTGACGCGTTGACCTATTGAACTAGTGTCGACGACTGATTTAGGTACGGAAATCTTAAACTCGGGGTCTTTGAGTTCCCTCGGGATAAGCGGTAAACAATTGGAGACAGGGTTGCGTGATAATGCATCTGCATTTTTATTTGTCTTTCCTGACTTATGAACAACCTGATAATCATACTCTAAGAGTCGAAGCTTCCACTTCATGAGTCTCGATGTCGGATCTTTTACAGAATGTAACCAAACTAACGGACGATGATCGGTAATTAGTGTAAATTTTGTTCCGTACACATACGGTCGGAAATATATGACGGCGTATACCATTGCTAAACATTCTTTTTCCGTGGCTGAATAATTTCTTTCTGCCTTGTTGAGGCTGCGCGATGCGTAAGCAATCGGTAAATCGCTTCCTATTTCACCTTGACTAAGTACTGCTCCGATAGCATATTCAGAGGCATCTGTAGTAATAATGAATGGTTTGTTGAAGTCGGGAAATTGCAAAATAGGTTCTCGACAAAGTTCGTCGCGTAACTGCTTGAAACTGTTCTCTTGCTCTTCAGCCCATTTGAATTTCTTGCCTTTTCCCAAAAGGTCAATTAAAGACTTTGCTTTTGTAGTGAAATCTGGTACGAACCTTCGGTAATATCCTACTAGACCCAAAAATTGCTGGATATTCTTCTGTGATTTTGGCGTAGGAAAATCTTTGACTGCTTTCAATTTTCGGGGTCGGGTCTTACTCCCTGTCTTGAAATAATATGCCCCAGATAGGCAACTTCCTTCCGTAAGAATTCGCATTTACTAGTCTGAAGAGTTAGACCATGTTCTCGCAAACGGTTCAACAATTTCTTGACTTTAATATTGTGTTCTTGCAACGACGAGCCGTAAACTACGACATCATCTAGGTAAACGAAAACGTCTGTCCCCTGAAGTCCAGTTAGTACCTGATCCATGAGACGTTGAAAAGTAGGGGGAGCATTTTTCAAACCAAACGGCGTTCGCGAAAATTCATAATGCCCGTTAGGAGTCGTAAAAACTGTCTTCTGTCTGTCCTTCGGATCCATCTCTATTTGATGAAATCCGCTGGCGAGATCGAAAATGGAGAAATATTTGGCCCCACCGAGACGATCTAATATTTCGGTGATTTGAGGCAATGGATACTTATCGGAAATAGTTTTCTCATTGAGCGCGCGAAAATCTATTACCATACGCCAACGTTTGTTACCCTGCGCATCTGGCTTTTTGGGTACAATCCACAAGGGTGAATTGTACGGAGAATTCGACGGAGTAATAATACCTTCGGACAATAAACCATTAATTTGTTTCTTGATTTCCTCTTGATGGACAGGAGGATAGCGATACTGTCTCGTATTAATCGGAATCTCGTCAGTGGTATGTAAAGAATGCTTGAAATTGGAGGCCTTCTCTAATTTATCTCCAGGGAGATAAAATAGATCGGGAAATTCTTTTATCAGTGTGGTAACACTGTCTCGTTCTTCCTCGTTCAAATGACTCAACTGTAGCGATTCGAATATTCCCTGTATTCTATCTTCTCTAGTCTTAAAATTGCTATGACGTTGTATGTCTGAGTAAAAATCTTCATCAGAAGAGTTTAAAATGTCGTACGGTTCGATGATTTGTGGCTCTATTTCTACATCTAAGGTTTCTTCACTAGTATTTGTTGCCATGATATGACATTTTCCCTTATCGTTCAAGACGGCGGCCTCTCCTATATAAAGTTTCTCATGTGTCTTTATGCGCGGCAAATAACCTTCCTTAAACTTCGGATTAGCTATTCTTATAGCAATCTGTTGAGATGATCGGGCATCGGTGCGATGTTTAGTCGGCATCTCTGATTCTAACTGGTAATTTGAAAAATTAATAGGCCTAGTGGGCTTATCTCTTAATACCACTTTCCCGTGATAATAAGAAATTTCTGCTTCCTCTTGTTTCAAAAATGGACTTTCTATAAGACCGTCTGCTTCTATTGCAAGGCGCTTTACTACATAGAAAAAAGAGGGAGCTTCGTGTATGTGAAGTATAGTAGTTCCTAGCGTACGAATTGGAATTGCGGTAAGACCTGTTGTTTCGATTTCCTCGCGTGAAACAATTTCTGCCCCTTCTCCCAAAACGTCAAGGACTACTAAATTTACTGATGCTCCACCATCAATTAGAAATTCCCCCGTGCCTGATTCCAGTTCTGGGATTTTGATTTTGATTCGTGGTGCTGGAGCTTCCTTGATGAGGGTTTTTCCTCGAAGCGGACAGTTCGTTGGCGAACTTCTTTGTTTTCGCTCATCGTGTCGCCTGTACGGTGAGCGTGATCGAAGTTTAAAGACTTGCTCGATTCTACTGACGAATCTCGTCGAAAACGCGGACTACGTGGTCGATTTTTACAAAATTTTCCTTCATGCCCGGATGTTTCGCAATGCCAACAATACGACTTTGACATGCGATCCTTATCGTTATTCTTTAAAATTGTATATTTCTTTTCTCCGTCCCTTACAATTGACGAATCTGAACGATAAGAAGGGGAGTGAGAAGGGCTCCTATGACGTAAGGTCCAAGCGGTTGCTCGTCCTTCTCTTCCCGCCTCGGAACCAAATGGTCTCGGGCGCCGGTCCCTATGTCTATCGTATCTGTTCGGAGATAGAGGATATGACACCTCACGCTCGCGATAACGAGAACCCTGATCATATGACTCTTGACGAGACCACCTCGATGGTGATTCATTTCGCGGCGACTGTCGTCGATTTCTCAATCTTCTGTCTATCTGTAGCACAGCGTCGTAAGCATCCTCCAAATTTTTTATATCCCTCAGAGATGCCGACACCTTCAGGGAAATCCGATCGGGTAATCCGTCGATAAAGTTTTCAATGACGTCTTTTTCCATCAATTCAATAAACTCTTCGGCATGTTCTTCCCCGTATTTTTCCCTTATGGCTTCGCGCGTACAGTGGACTAAATGGCTTGTCCTATCGATGTATTGTCGTAGGTTTTCACCATCGCGGATGTGTAACCTCGCGATTTCTACCTGATAATTCGACAAGCTCTTACCGGGAGCGAACCGTTTCTTTAAATGCTGAACTAATGCTTTCATGGTAGTAAACTTGTGCTCTAACGTACATCTACGTGCTGGCTCGACGAGTTTAGTAAGAACATTTGCTAGATACTCGGCCTCCGTACCCTCCGGAATCAAAGTTAACCCGTCCTCTATAATTTGCGCGAAACGCGTTAAAGAAGGGTCTTCCCCGTCGAAGGTCGGAATTGTCGAAGTAATATTCTGTAAGCATGTCTTTTGCGTCAAAAGCGACATAGAATGCACAAGCGAAACCGTCAAATTCATTATGTCAACGGAAGAAGTATTTGCAGTAGAATTCTGCATTTTTAAAGATTGTAACTAGAGAAAACTAGTATATTGAAAAATTTTTTAACTAGGAAAACTAGTATATAAAAATTTGTTAACTAGGAAAACTAGTATATTATAAATATTATAACTAGGAAAACTAGTATATTATTGATATAAAAGTGTGACTAGCGAAAACTAGTATATTGCTAATAATATCGAGACGTAACTAGGAAAACTAGTATATTGTCAATACTCAGCTACGAGTAATTTAACGTAGTAAACCCAAAATTAAAGTGATCCTAAAATAATTGAAGATCCCACCGCTGTCACCAGTTCTGTTACGAGCCAGGGCCGCGAGCAGCACGAGTGGCCGGCGAAGGGTTATAAACCCAGGAATATGGTATCAGTTTGTTAGTAAAGGCACGCGGACGAACCCAATGCGAAATTGGGGAGCCGCTAGGATTATAGACGACGAGGACGAACCTGACGCGAAGTCAGGGAGCCTCTAGGAATGGAGTCAAACGCAGACGAACCTGATACGAAATCAGGGAGCTGCTAGGAAGGTGAAACTTCGTGAACGAACCCAATGCGAAATTGGGGAGTCACTAGGAACGACGCGCGGGCGAACCCGATGCGAAACCGGGGAGCTGCTAGGAGGTTGTAGAATCAGCGCGGACGAACCCAATGCGAAATTGGGGAGCCGCTAGGAAGTTGAATAAAAGCACAGACGAACCTGATGCGAAATCAGGGAGCTGTTAGGATGCGGACGAACCTGATGCGAAATTGGGGAGCCACTAGGTAGGAAAAATCTCTATTTGGATAATTGGTAAGTACCGAACGAACCTGATGCGAAACCAGGGAGTCGCTAGGATAGTTAGTAGGCCTCGTAACTAATATAATCTAATTGATACAACCCGAGCGGTAAGGTTGTATCGAGTAGGAACGTTCAATTACTATGTTAGGATTTTGGAAAATAATAATGGATTGGATAATCTCAATCTAATTTCCCAACAACTCAAATATATTGTAATGATAAAAGTCTGTAGTACGAATGTGTAATTGTCGCGATTGGAATTTAAAGAAATATATAGAATAGAAAGGAATTTACCTAAAACGATGTTCGTTTTTGACGCACTGGCAATGCGGGGGACTAGGAAACAACTTTAACAAACTTTGATCTGAAAGGTACTTTAGCCCGATCTCACTATAGTTGCTTTCCAAATTGCAGCACGACGTGACGCGATACGTGTCTACTGAAGTACTAACCCCCGAGAGCAAGAATCTAAGGGTTTATATACCCCTACAATGAATGGAATACTCTGTTCATAATCTAATCGCGCTTAGAGAATAGGGCTTAGGGCCAGACTCTCATTTCTGTCAACTCTAATGGGATCGGGGCCAGAACTCGGTACTAAATCAAAGGGTTCAACTATGATATGAAAGGTTATCTAGGACGCTTCCTGCCAGAGACGATCTGGAAGAGATTCCTGTGAGAGAACGAACGGAATATATTCTCTATCCGTAACAGGGATTTTAAATTATATTATAAAAATCAAATAGATCACTAAATTTTTATTTTAATTGAAAATAATAATTTCTTAAAAGAAAATTTAATGAAAATTTAAAATTGGAGGGCTTGCCCGGTGGGCCTTCGCCGTAAGTGGCGCGTTTCAGTTTGAGTAAATGGTGTATGTATGGGATGCCTGCAAGAGAGTATGTATGGCCTTACGAGGGCGGCCCCCCGGGAGGGTTGAGTGCCAGCCAAGCGCGTCTCCGGGTGGCGGATAGGAGAAACGGCCTGGGCAGCCCGGAATCGGGACATCGGGGGCCGATGCTGCTGACACAGTACCATCCGGCCCTCGGTGAACCACCTCTGGGTAACCCAGGTTAGTAGGTGCCATAGGGATCCCCAGCGGCCTAAAAACCGTAAGTGGGTGAACGAAAGCCCTGCCGCGTACCAACTCCCCCAAGCCAAGGTGGGAGCTGTCGTGCCGAGGGCTGCATGGCGCCAGGGGTTACATGGTGTCTCAAACGATGCCCACGGGGTACCGCGCGGCCCCCCGTGGTTCTCTAGCCTTACCCCCACATGTCAGGCTCTGTGGGGGCGGACCGCATGATTCCTAGACATCTCGTGGGATATTTATGGATATTGATAAATTTCTTAATTTAAATATAAACACCGAGGTCGGAGAAGCGACGACACCCTCGGAGGAGGGGACTTCGCTCACCGACTCAAACGTCACAGCTGTGCGCCTGGCTGAGGTGGCATCTACGACAGTAGAGCCACACGAAGCCAGGCCCGCTGTTGACACCGTTAACGTGGCGTCCACTGGGGATGCAGGGGTAGATACCGGTCATGGTACCGGGCAGCCTCCGCCCGCCGCTATGGCCGCCACCAATTGCCTGGCCCATCCAAGGCCACTGAGGCTGCTACAGGTGGGGACGCCGTGGCGCGTCGGGGCCAAAAAAGGGACCGACAACCCGCAGGTGACACCCCCGAGCAGCCTCTTAAGAAGGGGGCCTCCTACCAGGCCCCACCAGTTTCAAAGAGGCAGTAACTTCGGGCAGAAGGGTAGCCGTTACGCTACCCGGCTACCCGGAGGAACTGCTATCGCCAGAGCTGGGTGAAAGTGTGATTCTGGCTCTGGGGAGGGAGATTAATGCCATCCCCGAGAGCCGGGCACCTCCCCTCTTCGACGAGTGCAGGGAGGTGCAGGGCATTATATGGATAACCTGCACTAACTTGGAGTCGAAAGCGTGGTTATCAGCCACGCTAGATAGAATTAGGCCTTGGGAGGGCGCATCCCTGATCCTCAGAGAAAGGGAGAGCCTCCCTAGGCATAAAAAAGGCAGCACCTTTATACCAGGGCCCACTGCAAAGAGTGAGGTCGTGCTGCAGAGACTGGCCAGGCAGAATCCGGGCCTCCGCACCAACCTCTGGCGGGTGTGGGACCGGAGGGACGCGGATGGGAGGACGCATCTTGTCATGGGCATTGATGCGGACTCCCTGAAGGTCCTGAAATCCAAGGGCTATGTGGCCCACGTGGGCATGGTAAGGGCCCTCTTTAAAGAGGGAGCAACCCGCCCCCGCGAGAGCCACAACCTTTTTTTTTTTTTTTTAACGTAGGAAAAACGCTTTACGCGTAACCCGCCCTCCTGGGGGAGAGACGGGGTTATGTGGGACTGTCCGTTCCAGAAGGGACCGGACCTACCCACTAAAAAACCTACGGTGACCTCCCTAAGCTAATTTGGAGGTGGTAGGGATCTCGAAATCGAATGCACCGACCACCTCCAGCCCCGGCTTGCAAGCCCCATTCCCGGGGGGAGAGAAGCTCCCCCAATCAAAACCTCGTGCTATTTGGACACCATGCGGGTCACCCACACGGTGTCCCCCATCCCTGGGGTCGCTTGGCTGGGTGCCCCGAGCCCCAGCTCGAGACACCCGCGACCCCTGGAGACTCCCCTCCTCGCTCGGGGAAGAGAACCCAGAGGGTTCCCGCCCGGCCGAGGAGGGAGGTTTCCGCACGCGACAAGGAGGGGACAGAGGCGAGTTCCGGCTCGCGTCTGTCCCCTCCCCCTGTCCCACCCCCCTGGTCGACCCCAATTAAAATAAAATATAATTAAAATAATAATAAAATATAAATGATCAATAAATAAGATAAAATATAAAATATATAAAACAATAAGTCAATAAATAAATATAAATAAAATCAATAAATATCAATAAATAAATAAAATAAATAAACTGTCAATAAATAAATAAAAGATAAACACAACATATATAAAAGGGGGGTCAGTAAATAAATAAATGTGGGTTTATAAATAAATAAATAAATAAAATAAAATAAAATAAGGGGGGGTCGACCGGCAGGCCGCATCTTTGTGGAGGGGGCGGAGGGGATTAGTGCTCCGCCTCGCCCCCCCCCCGCGGCCTGCCCACCCCGGGGGCGCCTAAAACGGCAAGCCCCCCCTGGCGGCGGTGGGAGTAATTATGTACCGCCGCCAGCACGTCTGCGGCCCCTAGTAGCGGGCCGTCGGCCTCGACGGCGACGCCCCGCCGAGGCCAGCCTCCTGGCGGAGAGGGGGTCGGACTCCCTCTCCCTCTCCGCTGCCTCCTTCTGCGAAATAACAGTTTCGCTGGATATAGGATATAGGAACTTAGCGTGCACCACCCCCGAGTAGAGGCGACGTATCCGATCATCGGGCCCCCCGATATTAGGCAACAGCCGACCAATGGCGGCTGCCACCCCTTCGGCTCGGGGGGCCATACGGTCGAAGTGCTCTTTGAAGCACCAGCGGCTGTCGAGGGTCAGGCCGAGATAGTTCATCTCGCCCTTCACCTCGACAGAGGCTTCACCTACCTGGATCCGGAGCTGGGGTGGCTGCCGGCTCCCAGACAATGCGTGTAACCACATTGCCTCGGTTTTGGCGGCAGAAATCTCCAGCCCCAATCTCCGGATCCCACCGACGACGCAGCCCACCGCTGATGCGCCAGGCTCAATGTCCTCCCCCATGACCTCCCCTCGACGACCACCAATGTGTCATCCGCGTAGCAGATTAGATGGACGCCGAGAGGGAGTCTAGCCCGCAGCACCGCGTCAAAGGCGAGTAGCCACAGGAGCGGTCCGAGGATCGACCCCTGTGGCACTCTGCGGTGCATCTCTTCCCTCGTGATGTTTCCGTACCGGCCCGGATACTCAAACCACCTGTCTCTCAGGTAGTCCCGGATTACTTCCTTGAGGTAGGAGCGCACCTGGAAATAGTCCAGGGCCCTCACTACCTCATCCCATGGCAGGGTGTTGAAGGCGTTGGTGATATCAAGACTCACCGCCAACAACACCCTGCCTTGAGCGACAGCCTCTTTCCGGAGGGAGGCGAGACGACCGACGGCGTCTACCGTCTAACGCCCCCTCCGGAAGCCGAACTGGCTGTCGCTCAGATCGGGACCACCATGTTGGGACAGATGCTCGACGAGGCGGTCGGCAATGATCTTTTCGTAGATCTTGCCTGCCTCGTCGAGGAGACACAGGGGCCGCTACGCGGAGGGAGAGTCCGCGGGATTTCCTGTCTTATGGAAGAGGATCAGCCTGGCGACTTTCCATTCTCTGGGGAAGATTCGCCGGCTCATGCAGGAATTTAAAATCCCTGTGAAAGCCGGGGCGAGGACGTCCAGGGCCGTGGCCAAAACCCATCCAGGGACCTCATCGGGACCGGGGGCCTTCTTGCCCCCTTCCCGGATCCTCTGGACGGCCCGGGAGAGCTCACTCTCCGTGACCCCGAGCTCATCGGTCCAGTTGGTGTGGACCGAAGGGGGCGGGTCCTCTCTCGTTCCCTCCGAGGGATGGAAGAGTGTACTGAGGACCCGTCCCAGGAACTCGGGGTCAAGCCCCTCGGTTATGGGGGGCGCCCACGGGCGGAGCTTGCTCAGCACCACCCTGTAGGCGCGCCCCCATGGATCCCTATCAAGGGATCCGAGGAGCTCATCCCAGGCCACGGCCTTTGCAGCGGCGATTGCACGCTGGAGAGCCATCCGGGCCGCCCTGTACTCTGTATACAGGGCGGCCACCTCGCCTCGTCGACGCCTCCAACAGGGTTGCGTCGACGTGCGCGGGTGTACTGGCGTCGGGCGCGGACACACGTGTCCCTCGCGACCGCAATCTCGCCCGACCACCAGTACGCTGACGTCTTCGGGGGGTGTCTACCGGCCCGGGGCATCGAAGCATCGCATAACGACTTCATGATGCCCCGGAACTATGTCACCCCCTCGTCAGTCCCGCGCTCCGTGGGTTCGACCCAGGAATAGGCGAGGGCTGAGGCTCTCAGGACGTCCTCGTCCAGTCGCTGCAGCGCCCATTTAACGGGCGCCGCATGGGAGCTACGTGGGGGGGGGGCAGGTCCGCCTGATGTTGCTGGGTGGCCTCCACCTCCATGGTGATATGGAGGTGGTCGGAGAGTGACTCCCACTCTGTGGCCACCCGCCAGGCGGACACACGGCGTACGGCTGAGGGGGTGGCCCAAGTCAGATCGACTATGGACCACCCATTATGCCGCACGCACGTTGCTACGGAGCCCCGGTTCACCAACCGGAGCTCCAAGCCCCCCGCCCAAGCCTCGAGAGTTTCTCCTCGAGGGGTGGTCCTGGGGTTTCCCCAAGTGGTGGACTTCGCGTTGAAGTCCCCCAGGATCAACATTGGACCGGCTAGGTATGGTGTAATCATCACCCTTAGCCGGTCCAGAAACCCCTCGAACTCTTCGAGGCTGCAATTGGGCGAAACGTAGCATCCCGCGACTAGAAACCTTCCCCATTGAAACAACACCACCCCTCGGCTCCGTTCGACCACGGAGCCGGGGGGCAACTCACCGCCCTTTCGGGCCCAAATTGCCACGGAGCCCCCGACGTCCCCCACCCAAGGGGAGGAGTCGGGGACGTCGTAAGGCTCCGTGACAACGGCCAGCCCTACCTCCCTCTCCGCCAGGCCATGGACAAACAAGTCCTGGGCCCGGCGGGAGTGATTGAGGTTGGCCTGCACCACCGGGAGCGTCCTAGGCATTACTGTGCCGTTGTTGACGCCCCCGGTGTGGCCACCTCAGGCCGGGCTGGCTCTGGAGGTGGGGGGTCCACCTCCATCTCCTCACTCGGGGCGGGAGGGGGTCGGGCAGGCTCCCCTCCCCCCGGGGCCTTTTTGTTGGTGGGCCCCTTCCCACCAACTTTCTGGCCTTTCCTCGGGGGCGGAGGCACACGCCACTCCCCGCCTTGTGCCCGGCCGGTCTCCCCAGCTCGGTGCAAATCGGGCACCGGGGAGCCGCCGAGAACTCATTTGCCCGGTGGCCGGTCTCAGCACACTTGTAGCACTGGCCGCTACGATCGACCGTGCTAGTGCACCGCTGCCTGACATGTCCCACAGCCAGGCAGCGGAAGCATTGCAGCGGTCTAGCGGCCAGTGCCTCAACTTTTGCGGTGGACCAGCCAACCCGCAATTTACCCTTAGTCGCCAATTGGCGAGCCGCAGCGGCGGGGCATTTGAGCCACGTGGTGCCCAACCCGGTGGCCGGAGACTTGACGTCCCCGATCTTAATCGAGTCAGGCGGGCACCCCGTGGCCTCCGCCACCGCCGCTTTTATCTCCCCGGGGGTGACGGAGTCGTCCAGGCCCCTCAGGTGGAGATCCGCCGTCTTTAGGGGCCTGTTGACCCTGACCCCCATACCGCTAAGCGCGGCTGCCATGCGAGCTGCCAGGGCATCCGCCTTGGCAGCCCCCTCGGGCCCAGGGATCTCCAACAGGAGACCCCCGGTCACCGCCCGCTTAATATTGATATCCCCTACTCCCAGCTCCCCGAGCTTAATGGCAGCTTTGGCCTTCGCCATAGCCTCCGCCAGGGTTGTTTTGCACCCCTCCGGAATGGTCAGCGATATCGCTGCCGCCTTCGGAGGGGTGGCCACCCTGGGCGGGACCCTCCCCCCCAGCCCTTCCCTGGGGGGCCCTTTGGGACCCTTGGCGACGGGCGGGGTGGGGGAAGGGTTGGCGGCCTTCCTAGCCGCCTCCCTCGCTTTCCGGCCCACCACCGTAGCCCAGGACCCCTCGGAGGGGGCAACAGGGGGCTCGGTGCGGGTCGGGGCCGGCTTAGTCGGCCGCGAGGAGGCGGAGGGAGGTGGGGGAGGGGGCATAAGGGCCGCCGCCGCAGTTTCTCCCTTCTTCTTCTTCTTTTTCTTCTTCTTCCTCTTCTTCTTCTCTTGAGGACGGGAAGAAGAGGAGGAAGAGGGGGCGGGGCCGGCGGCGAGTACCAGGAACAGGGACAGGGAGGGAAGGGGAAGGGATGAGGGGGGATCCGCCGAACCTTTAGAGCCGCTCCGAGGGGCAGGGGGCGCGCGAGTGGTTCCAAAAACCGCCTCGCACAGCCTCTCCTGCACCCTTTTAATTGGGGCAAGCTTGACGTCCAGGAGGGCGCCCAGCTGCTCCAGCAAACCCGCCGTGCCCAACCCCGTTTCCGGTCGCGGGGGGGAGGAGGGTCCGGAATGATTCCCCTGTTATCCCGGGGGGAGACGTCCGCGATGGGGGAGGGGTGTGGAGGGGTTCGTGCGCCACCCCCATCCTCCTCAACGCCATCATCTCCTCCCGGATGGCCTCTATAGAGCCCTTCAGCTCCCTCACGGTCCCCCGCAGGGACTCATTCTGCCTAAGTAGAGATTGTACTCTAGCTTCTGAGTCCTGCGGGGGAGGGAAAAAGGCTGCCCGGGGCGCGGCAGCGGGCGGGGCGGCGGCGGCGGGCGGGGCGGCGCTGGGGGGCCCTCCTTTTCCCCCCTCTGAATGATTTCAAGCAGCGCCGCCTCGGCGTACCGTGCGGAAAACTTGAGGTCCCGCACGTACGTCCCTTTCAAGTTTCCGCTTTTAAGGGCGGTGCTCTCCACTAGGCGGACCCTCTCCAAGAATTCTTGGATAATGTCCCCCGTGGAGAGGCCGCTAACCTGCGCCGCTATCTCCTCCACCGCCGGAGTAGAATCTTTCTTACCCCGGAGTGACTTCCCGACCTTTGAGGTAGTCGTTTGTCCCCCCGGGAAGACGTCCTCATACTCCCCGTCACGCCCACGTCGCCTTTTGGAGGATCTTATCGAGTCTCGATCGAAACCTCCCTCCTGCGACTGTAGGTCGTCGTCGTCCTCCCCCAGCCAAGGCGGGTCCGATTCAATTGTTTCGGAGCCAGTGGGGTCGTCGTCTCCGTTGTCATCCTGAGGGACGATCGGCTCCATGGCTCCTCCCGGCCCCTCCTTCCCGGCTGCCCTCGTCGACTGGCGGGTCACACGCACGTGTTTCACCGTTGCCGACGAGCTCGCAGTAGCCTCCACGTCCAGTGATGGGGTGGCACTGGCAGATGCCACACCCATCACTAGGACCTCCCCCGTGCTCGAAGAATGAGGGGCATCTCCGCACGCGGAGGCATCGCTTGTCACCATTACCTCTCGGGTGGCCAAGTGGTCCACCGACCCGAGCTCGCGATTGCCGGATGACGACGCCGGGGACGCTCGCGCGACAACGCCCCCACCGCCGGTACTGGGGTATCCCTCCCCTGCACCGTAAACTTTATCAATAGGGAACCTAGGTGAAGCCATAATAATAATAATTTCTCCTACGTGCCCTTCCGTCGTCATAAGAAAAGGACCGTCCCTGGGGTGCACCGGAATTCACTCTGCACTGCCCTCCAGAGATCCGTCGGTGCAACCACTCACCCCACGCTCCGTTAGCACACGGCACTGGAAAACCATCAGTGCCGTGCCCCAGGGTCCACCACGAGGAGGTGGAATGAGAGGATTTAGCCCTGTGACAACCCTCAAATAGAGTGTACGGACCGACAGTGGATCAGAGTCTCCACTGTAGGCGCCACAGGACCGAGAGCCGGGCACCTCCCCTCTTCGACGAGTGCAGGGAGGTGCAGGGCATTATATGGATAACCTGCACCAACTCGGACTCGAAAGCGTGGTTATCAGCCACGCTAGATAGAATTAGGCCTTGGGAGGGCGCATCCCTGATCCTCAAAGAAAGGGAGAGCCTCCCTAGGCATAAAAAAGGCAGCACCTTTATACCAGGGCCCACTGCAAAGAGTGAGGTCCTGCTGCAGAGACTGGCCAGGCAGAATCCGGGCCTCCGCACCAACCTCTGGCGGGTGTGGGACCGGAGGAACGCGGATGGGAGGACGCATCTTGTCATGGGCATTGATGCGGACTCCCTGAAGGTCCTGAAATCCAAGGGCTATGTGGCCCACATGGGCATGGTAAGGGCCCTCTTTAAAGAGGGAGCAACCCGCCCCCGCGAGAGCCACAACCCTGAATCAACCAGCGGCGGGCAGGGGGACACTGCCGCTGATGTGGCAGCTCAACCCTCCAGGCCCGCTGGCACTACATCGCCAACCCGTGCCTCCCCTGAAGCCACCGCTGCAGAGGCGACTAAAGTTAGCCTCACAGAACGGCCGGTGCCAGCGACCACGCGGAACCCACCCGAGGGTGGTGGTGACCGCGCGGAGACTGGCCCAGAGCCCAAAGAGCGGGGAGCCGTCAAAACGCGGGGGCCCTCTCATAGAGGCAACAGCAGGGGTAGACCTTCCGGGGCTACCCTCACCCACAAGATGGGGATCGAGGAGACTTGGAGGGGCAGGCAGAAAACCCTGCCTGCTTCCCTCGGAGTCCACCAGAACAAGGGCACAGGGAGCAGGCCCGGAGAAAATCCGGGACGGGCTCCCCGCAAGTAGGGAGTAGGGATTAGCGTCTTCACGGAGCTTCTTCCTAACCCCAACCTCGCGAAAAGGCACACGCCGGAAGCCTCCATGACCTCCGGCGGAACCATATTTTCGCAGATCAACCTGCAGCATTGTAAAGCGGCTACGGACTTACTCCGACGGCGCATAACAGTGATGCATACAGATATCATCCTCATACAAGAACCGTGGATACACATGGGGTATGTAGGAGGACTAAAATCGAACTGGGGCACCGTGATACAAGATACCACAGTGGCCGGGCCCAGGGCATGCTTACTAATTAACAAAAAGCTGAATGCCGTGGGCCTAGGAAGTCATTGCTCAAGGGATCTAGCGGCCGCCCTCATAAAAATAAAGCTTAAGGGCCACATGACCAAACTGGTAGTCTGCTCGGCATATCTGCCGTACGACGCTGAGGAACCACCACCAACGAGGGAACTCAGAGCGCTCGTGGAAGACTGCAGAGCCCAGGGACTTCAGGTGGTCATCGGCTGCGACGCAAACTCGCACAACACCCTTTGGGGCAGCTCGGACTGCAACAGGAGGGGCATAGCCCTTCTAGAATTTCTATCTGCTCATAATCTGGAGATTATGAACAGAGGAAACAAACCCATCTTTGTGACCTCACGCAGGCGAGAAGTGATCGACATCACCCTCGGTACTGCTAAGGTGGCACAAACAACTAAAAACTGGCGAGTCGCCGATGAGATTACCCTCTCGGACCATAGACTCATTTCTTTCAGGCTGGAGAGCGAGGCATGCGTCGTTCCGACGGGCCCCTATAGAAACCCCAGGGCCTGTGACTGGAGCCTCTACAAAGAGGAGCTAGACACTAGACTGGGGGGTCTGTTCGTGCGCCCCAGGACGACTAATGAGATGGAGTGTGCCGTTGCCGACATTTAATCGGCCGTCACCCAGTCCTATGAACTCGCCTGCCCAGCTAAGTCAAGGAAAAGCAGCAAGATGGTTCCCTGGTGGAGCAATGAGCTCAATAAGACCAGGTCGGAAACCAGGAAGCTGCTTAACAGGGCCATGAAGGTCAACTCTGAAGAAGCCTGGAGTACCTACAGGGAATCCCAGAGGAACTTCAAGAGGCTCATTAAATCTTCGAAAAGAGCGGCCTGGAGAAGCTTCTGCGAAGAAACGGAGGCCCTCCCCTTTGTGGCCAGGTTACGCAAGGCCTTAACAAACGGGCCCCTGACCACCTCAATTAACGACATCACCCTCCCAAACAGGAAGATTGGTGATGACAGTACACCGCTCTTAGAACATCTTCTGGAGGTTCATTTCCCGGGATCAACCCCGTTGGGCCAGGGGCAGCCGACTACTTCGGCTGGTACCAGGAACAATATGGGCGATCGCTGGAAAATTTTGGGGATTGAGCCGGGCACTCAGTCCTATGGGACCATTGTACCCGGGCCCGGGGGAAGTTTGGCTACCAATTCATACAAGGCGCACGAGCAGGGCGGCCTCTCTGGCGAAATCCAGGAGTGCGTCAACCCCGTCTGCCTTAAGACGAAGGACACCTTGGTTCGAGAGCCCGTCGAGTTTACTTCTTAGGGCCTCAGTACCTTCGCAGTGCCGTAATACGTGGAGAGGGGTTTCATGCTCCTCCCCGCATCTTGGGCATTTAGAGTCCATCTGGACGCCTAGCCTAGCCAAGTGCTTACCGGTGTACCAGTGGCCCGTGGTAATTCCCACGAGCCGCCTCACCTTTGATCGGTCCATTTGACACAGCTTGTTGGCGAGGTCTTTATCAGGCCCCTCCAACAGAGCTTTCGTGTGTCTCATAGCTGGTTCGGAATTCCATAAGTGGGCAAATTGGTTGCTCGCCCATTCTTTATTCCAATTTTTAATTACACTAGGTGCCAGTTTTGGAGGTCTGTAGATAGTTGCGCTATGGCATCGGGTGCCTTCACGCGCCAATCTATTTACCTCCTCGTTTCCTTTGATTCCAGAGTGGCCTGGAACCAAAGAAGGCTAACATGATTACGTTCTGCTAGCTCTGTAATGGCTGTGACGCATTCACGGACGAGCTTAGATCTGGTCATAACTTTGTCCAATGATCTAATTGCCGCGCGGCTGTCGCTGCATATATATATATATATATATATGTGTTTGTTCTTGTAGCCTTTGCTGAGGTTGAGTTCAGCGCAGGCCAAGATAGCACATACTTCGGCTTGGAATACCGAGGCGTGTTGCCCAAGTGCTAGAGACAAGCTAACCCTTGGGCTGACACCGCAGACACCTGCTCCTGCTCCGGTACTATTCTTTGAGCCGTCTGTGAACCAGACCAGGTCTTGCGGAGAAAGAAGCTCTCCAGCATTTGATTCTCAATCACACCTATTAGGGAAGCGGGTTTGGTGTTTAACCGTGGAATTATAGTGCGGCTCACACCTGTCTCCCCCACGCAACATAATCCATTGGAGGTCATGTGCGTCCAGCAGGGTCGAGTGGCCGTACCTTGATTTGGTCCATCTGTATCCCAGATGGAGTCTTAAGGCGGAATTCCTTGCTAAACTCTCCGCCACTATGTGCGGGGGCGCGAGATTAACGAGAGCTCCCAGCGCCAGGGTGGGCCTGGTGTGGAAAGCGCCCGTAATGCCCATTAACGGCAGACGGTAGGCCCTTCCCATTAGTCTTCTGTGTGTGGCCTTCTTCATGGAGGTCCACCAGACAAGGGCGGCGTACGTCATCTGTGGTACCATGATCGCAGTATAGATCCATTTTACCACATGAGGTTTCAGGCCCCAGGTCCTGGCAAACATCGACTTGTAGGCCCAGTAGGTATTTATAGCCTTCTGGGATAGCCTGGCGACATGCCTTTTCCACGTGAGCCTTTTGTCTAGAATGACACCTAAGTAGCACACCTCATCCGAGATTCGTAGTTCGGTGCCGGAAATAGAGGGGGCTTTGAAATTAAAGCGTCGCTTCCTCGTGAAGAGTACCATTTCCGTTTTACCCGGGTTAACCTTGAGGTTGTGGTTAAGGCACCAGTTTTGGGTTAGCGTAAGTGCTGTTTGCATTCTTTTAGCCAACAGTAGGGGATGTTTCCCCCTGACTGAGAAGGATACATCGTCAGCATAGCCTTGGACCACGAGGCCCTCATCGACCAGCTCTTTCAGCAGCCCGTCGACCACCAGGGTCCACAGTAATGGGGAGATGACTCCTCCCTGGGGGCAGCCCCTGCTGGCCTGGGCATATACTGTCGAGCCGTTCGCTTCGGCCATCATGGTGCGGTTCCTAAGCATGCTGCTGATCCATCCGCTCAGGGGCTCCTTAATGTTGAAACGGTCCAGGGCCATCTCTAAGACGTCGAAGGACGTATTATCGAAGGCACCCTCGATGTCGATGAAAACGCTGAGGACCGATTCTTTGTTTGCTAGTGCTCCTTCAATGAGGCCAACTAGGTGGTGGAGCGCCGTCTCTACTGATTTGCCACTTTGATACGCATGCTGATTGGCATGCACAGGTGCCAGGATCAGCGTTGTTTCTCTGATATGCCTGTCGATAAGCCGTTCCATCGTCTTGAGTGAGAAGGATGTGAGGCTTATCGGCCGGAACGATTTGGCCGAGCTGTAGTCACTTTTTCCCACTTTAGGAATGAAGACTACTCTGGCCATTCTCCAGGAGATAGGTATGTAGCCTAAGGCGAGGCAAGCTTTAAAGACCTCCCTTAGGCGGTCAGCCAGGATAGACCCGCCTTTTTGGAGCATGGCGGGAAAGATGCCGTCCAGGCCTGGGCTTTTGTATCTGTCGAAAGATTGCAGCGCCCAAAGTACTCTTTCTTTCGTGAACTCCTCTGAGGCAATTTTCCAGCGATCGCCCATATTGTTCCTGGTACCAGCCGAAGTAGTCGGCTGCCCCTGGCCCAACGGGGTAGATCCCGGGAAATGAACCTCCAGAAGATGTTCTAAGAGCGGTGTACTGTCATCACCAATCTTCCTGTTTGGGAGGGTGATGTCGTTAATTGAGGTGGTCAGGGGCCCGTTTGTTAAGGCCTTGCGTAACCTGGCCACAAAGGGGAGGGCCTCCGTTTCTTCGCAGAAGCTTCTCCAGGCCGCTCTTTTCGAAGATTTAATGAGCCTCTTGAAGTTCCTCTGGGATTCCCTGTAGGTACTCCAGGCTTCTTCAGAGTTGACCTTCATGGCCCTGTTAAGCAGCTTCCTGGTTTCCGACCTGGTCTTATTGAGCTCATTGCTCCACCAGGGAACCATCTTGCTGCTTTTCCTTGACTTAGCTGGGCAGGCGAGTTCATAGGACTGGGTGACGGCCGATTAAATGTCGGCAACGGCACACTCCATCTCATTAGTCGTCCTGGGGCGCACGAACAGACCCCCCAGTCTAGTGTCTAGCTCCTCTTTGTAGAGGCTCCAGTCACAGGCCCTGGGGTTTCTATAGGGGCCCGTCGGAACGACGCATGCCTCGCTCTCCAGCCTGAAAGAAATGAGTCTATGGTCCGAGAGGGTAATCTCATCGGCGACTCGCCAGTTTTTAGTTGTTTGTGCCACCTTAGCAGTACCGAGGGTGATGTCGATCACTTCTCGCCTGCGTGAGGTCACAAAGATGGGTTTGTTTCCTCTGTTCATAATCTCCAGATTATGAGCAGATAGAAATTCTAGAAGGGCTATGCCCCTCCTGTTGCAGTCCGAGCTGCCCCAAAGGGTGTTGTGCGAGTTTGCGTCGCAGCCGATGACCACCTGAAGTCCCTGGGCTCTGCAGTCTTCCACGAGCGCTCTGAGTTCCCTCGTTGGTGGTGGTTCCTCAGCGTCGTACGGCAGATATGCCGAGCAGACTACCAGTTTGGTCATGTGGCCCTTAAGCTTTATTTTTATGAGGGCGGCCGCTAGATCCCTTGAGCAATGACTTCCTAGGCCCACGGCATTCAGCTTTTTGTTAATTAGTAAGCATGCCCTGGGCCCGGCCACTGTGGTATCTTGTATCACGGTGCCCCAGTTCGATTTTAGTCCTCCTACATACCCCATGTGTATCCACGGTTCTTGTATGAGGATGATATCTGTATGCATCACTGTTATGCGCCGTCGGAGTAAGTCCGTAGCCGCTTTACAATGCTGCAGGTTGATCTGCGAAAATATGGTTCCGCCGGAGGTCATGGAGGCTTCCGGCGTGTGCCTTTTCGCGAGGTTGGGGTTAGGAAGAAGCTCCGTGAAGACGCTAATCCCTACTCCCTACTTGCGGGGAGCCCGTCCCGGATTTTCTCCGGGCCTGCTCCCTGTGCCCTTGTTCTGGTGGACTCCGAGGGAAGCAGGCAGGGTTTTCTGCCTGCCCCTCCAAGTCTCCTCGATCCCCATCTTGTGGGTGAGGGTAGCCCCGGAAGGTCTACCCCTGCTGTTGCCTCTATGAGAGGGCCCCCGCGTTTTGACGGCTCCCCGCTCTTTGGGCTCTGGGCCAGTCTCCGCGCGGTCACCACCACCCTCGGGTGGGTTCCGCGTGGTCGCTGGCACCGGCCGTTCTGTGAGGCTAACTTTAGTCGCCTCTGCAGCGGTGGCTTCAGGGGAGGCACGGGTTGGCGATGTAGTGCCAGCGGGCCTGGAGGGTTGAGCTGCCACATCAGCGGCAGTGTCCCCCTGCCCGCCGCTGGTTGATTCAGGGTTGTGGCTCTCGCGGGGGCGGGTTGCTCCCTCTTTAAAGAGGGCCCTTACCATGCCCACGTGGGCCACATAGCCCTTGGATTTCAGGACCTTCAGGGAGTCCGCATCAATGCCCATGACAAGATGCGTCCTCCCATCCGCGTCCCTCCGGTCCCACACCCGCCAGAGGTTGGTGCGGAGGCCCGGATTCTGCCTGGCCAGTCTCTGCAGCAGGACCTCACTCTTTGCAGTGGGCCCTGGTATAAAGGTGCTGCCTTTTTTATGCCTAGGGAGGCTCTCTCTTTCTTTGAGGATCAGGGATGCGCCCTCCCAAGGCCTAATTCTGTCTAGCGTGCATGTTAGCCACGCTATCGAGTTCAAGTTGGTGCAGGTTATCCATATGATGCCCTGCACCTCCGTGCACGCGTCGAAGAGGGGAGGTGCCTGGCACTCGGGGATGGCATCAATCTCCCTCCCCAAAGCCAAAATCACTCTTTCACCCGGGGTAGCCGGGTAGCGTAATGGCTACCCTTCTGCCCGAAGTTACTGCCTCTCTGAAACTTGAGGGGCCTGGTAGGAGGCCCCCTTTTTTCTTAAGAGGCTGTTCGGGGGTGTCACCTGCGGGTTGTCGGTCCCTTTTTTGGCCCCGACGCGCCCCGGCGTCCCCTCCTGTAGCAGCCTCAGTGGCATTGGATGGGCCAAGTAATTGGTCACCCAGAGCCAATTTGGCTCTGCGTGCCCTTTTCCTGGCCGCGCCGCTGGTCTTGGACTTGGTGGCGGCCGCAGCGGCGGGCGGAGGCTGCCCGGTACCAAGACCGGTATCTGACCCTGCGTCCGCAGTGGGCGCCACATTAGCAGTGTCAGCAGCGGGCCTGGCTTCATGTGGCTCTACTGTCGTAGATGCCACCTCAGCCACGCGCACAGCTGTGACGTTTGAGACGGTGAGCGAAGTCCCCTCCTCCGAGGGTGTCGTCGTTTCTCCGACCTCGGTGTTTATATTTAGATTAAGAAATTTATCAATATCTATAAATATCCCACGAGAAGTCTAGGAATCATGCGGTCCGCCCCACAGAGCCTGACATGTGGGGGTAAGGCTAGAGAACCACGGGGGGTCGCCCGGTACCCCGTGGGCATCGTTTGAGACACCATGTAACCCCTGGTGCCATGCAGCCCTCGGCCCGATAGCTCCCACCTTGGCTTGGGGGAGTTGGTACGCGGCAGGGCTTTCGTTCACCCACTTACGGTTTTTAGGCCGCTGGGGATCCCTATGGCACCTACTAACCTGGGTTATCCAGAGGTGGTTCATCGAAGGCCGGATGCTACTGTGTCAGCAGCATCGGCCCCCGATGTCACGATTCCAGGCTGCCCAGGCCGTTTCTCCTATCCGCCACCCGGAGACGCGCTTGGCTGGCACTCAACCCTCCCGGGGGGCCGCCCTCGTAAGGCCATGCATACTCTCATGCACGCGTCCCATACATACACCATTTGCACACCTTTTTTTTTTTTTCTTCCCATAAGGGGTTTTGTTCTCCCTTCTTCATCTCGGGTTGTTGGTGGGGACCGTTTCTATCATTCACCCGACAACATCTAACCGAGGACATCCACACGTGTTTTTGGCCAATAATTCATTTGTGTTCCAGGGATGGTTTCCGGACCATCTCAAACCAGAACTAAAAATTAATTAGGTAAGTAGAATTTTATTAAACTCACAACTTATTAGTTATTATTTCAATATATATATTAACTATTGTCTTTTCCTTTAGGTTAGCCGATTAGTGTGTCACATGTTCTTGTCTATGTGTGTCAATTAAAGAAAATGAATGTCGTCGTAATGTAAATATACATATATATATACACATGTACACACATATACATATACATAATATATCTGTTTTGAATTCTATAATTGCTTGGTTTAGTAGCCAATGGGCTTCCTTCCCGTGGTTACAATTTATTTGCAATAGATTCATAGTAGGTCTTGAAATTTTGTTTTAGCTCGTATACTTTGGTTCTGAATTGAGGACATGCCATAGATCGAATCATATGATCATATGGCATTTTATCTTTGAAGCATCCTAGACAGCTCATTCCATTAGTGCAGTCCTGTTGTTCGTGTCCGTCTGTACCACATTTTTTGCAGCGTTTATTTTCAGGGATATTTTCTCTGCAGTTTGTACTGTAGTGGCCCATATTATGACATCGATAACAAATGATCATTTTGGGCATTGGACTGAAGCCTACGATCATTTTTCCTATTTTAGGTTTGTTGATTTCCAGTATTTTTGGTAAAAATTTCAGTGGCAGCTCAGCTACTGCTGTTTGCGTTCCTATTTTTGTAGTACGAAGAATTTTATTTTATTTTTAGAATTTAATTTTTATTTCTCCATTTACAGCTTTTAGCATGTATTCGAGATCTTTAATGATTTCTTCCTTATTAATTATAGGGCCTAATTCTTTTATTTCCAAATCAAACGATTTTTGTATGATTTGGAGTTTGTTGTTTTCTCCGAGTATTTTACTTATTTGTTCTTTAAGTGTTTCGGGGTTAGTGTTTTCCGGGAGTTCTAACAGTATGTGTCCCATACGGGTTTTACGTATTTTATTAATATTTTCTATTTTTTCAAGGTTATTTTTCACCTTTTCGCATGTTATATAAAACTCTTCTGGTTTGTTGATTTTAATTATTATTGCATCTGTTTTAGGAAGAGTCCATTTTGGTCGTTTTATTATTCTGGGTCGTTGTCGTTGCCCTTCTGTTCCACTTGTTTGTGAATCCTCTATTGTTAATTGTTTTTTAGTCTTATGTTTCCTTGTTTCCACTACTTTCCAGGCGTTTTCTTCTCTTTGCATGACTAAATTATTATTATCAGAACTATTTATATTGTTGTTAAATTTATCATTGTTTGTTTTATGTGTTCTTTCTACGGTTGTTGTTTGTTGTTTATATTGTTGTTTTTTAATTTTATCTTGTTTTCTTTTTTGTTTGTATTCTTCTAAAAATTTAACCAATCCTTTACAGAGGTCCATTTCTGGATCGTTTTCTTCTTCTGATGACGAGTATGCATGTTTTTGTTCTTGTCTTAATTTATTGTTTATGTCTTCTTTACTATTCCGCGGGGATAATTTCTTCAATTTTCTTTTTTTAACATTATGATTCCCATTATGAGTCAGAGGTGGTGAGTAGTTACCTTTTCTCTTGACGACATGTGCGTAGGTTCTTTCTCGATCTCGACTTGTCGTTTCGGAATCTGATCTTGTTCTTTTATCCTTATCGGTTTCTCTTATAGTTTTTTCTTGATTTCTATTGTTATTTGAGTTCCTGAGTGTATCTATTTCTTTTTCTAATTGTGACTCTTTTAATTTTAGTAGTTCTATTTGTCTGGTTAATATTGCTTCTTTTCTCATGTACATTTCTTCTTTTTTTCTATTAAGTTTTTCATTTTGTTCTTCTTTAATAATTTCTTCTTTCCTTAAATTTTTTATAGCATTTTTTCCTTTTATTATAGTTTCAAAGTCTATTATCAAAGATTGTGCTAATGCTTTTGCATCTACTCTTATATTTTTAACTACTTGTATATATTCATTAAGGTCTGTTAAGTATTTTAAATATTCTTTCATTTCTTTTGACATGTCATCTATTAATTTAATCATTTTATCTTTCTTAAATAGTTCTTCTGAATCTTCCTGTTTTTTATAGTCATCCTTTTGCATGTCCTTTAATCTTGCCTGTTTGTCGTCGTCAACCACATCCATAAGGATGTGGTCTTCACCTGTAACATTTACATTCCCGGACGCCAGATGGCTCACGCCCGCGGACTCGCAGTAGGGTGATAACGACCCGGGGATGGCCTGCTCGCCCACCCTTCCCGTGCCGGTACTGGGGATCCGACCGCCTGCACCGTAAACTAATTCCTTGTCCGTTGTACCGTCCATGTTGAATTAATAATCTCCTACTTGCCCTGGTCCGTATAGTGCTACTATTAATTCGCACGTGTTATGTGAACATAACTTTAAGTAAGCAGGCCCGTCAGATGGGTCCTGTCTTGCTGTCTTTGAGTGATACTCCTGACAGAATAAAGAGGCCGACAGGACCCTCTTGCACCCTTCGCTCCGTTGGCATGCACCGCAGTGCACCCCAGGGACCACCACGTGGAGGTGGAGCGTAGAGGAATTTTAGTCCTGTGACCACCTCAAATAGAGATGACGAACTCCACAATGACTCCGAGTCATCATTGTGAAGGCCACAGGACCTTGGTCCCCACCATTTGCACACCTGAAACGCGCCACTTACGGCGAAGGCCCACCGGGCAAGTTTCAATTATAATAAAAATTTACTAATCTATTTAATTTTTATAATATAATTTAAAATCCCCACAGTTTTAAATTTATATTGAATTTTCTTTTAAAAAATTATTAATTTCAATTATAATAAAAATTTACTAATCTATTTAAATTTTATACTACAATTTACAAGAGGAGACGGCCGTTGGCTATATAGTGAGAAGGTACGAGTGCGAAGAGTGGTAGACAAAGAGGAGATAGTAGAGAGTAGAAGGAAGGAAAGGTGGAGTGTGTGAGTTCTGTGGGTGGAGGAAGAACAGAGGAGTAGAAGGAAGTAAGAAAGTTAGGCGAAAAGGAGCAAGGGAAAGGAAGAGATCAGGGAGAAATCACGAGAAGAAAGTGAGGTTAGGAGTATAGCGCGAAAAGAGAGTGAGAGGGAGAGGAGAAATTGCGCCATCGTGTGAGAAAAGAAGGAAGGTCTGAGGCAAAAAGACGGGTCGGTAGATAAAGAAGGATAAGTGAGAAGAAAGTGAAAGAAAGAAGAGAGAGAGAGAGAAAGAGTGAGAGAGTGTGCAGTGGTGGTTATGGAGGGAAGTGACGCGTCTAGGATAAAGGGGAAAGAGAGGAAAGAGGAGGAGGATGCAGGAACGGTAGAAGAGTGGGGAACACCGTCTAGCTCACCAAAGAGAAAGGGAAGACCAACGAAGGCTGGAATAGAGAGAGAGCGGCATCTTACGGATCACTCGAGTCATGGAAAGGAAAGAGACAAAGGGAAGAGGAAGAGAAAGGAGGGAAAAGAGAGATAGAAGAGGAGGAGAGAGTGTTTAAAAAGAGTGTGACAACGGAAAGATCGCCGGAGAAAATGGAATCAGCAAAGGGAAGAGAAAAAGGAGAAGAAATCGAAGGAATGAAAGGAACTGAAGAGCAGAAGGGGATGGCATTAATGATGAAAATGTGCTCGGAAATGTCCGAAGGAATGAGAGGAATGATGGAGGAGATGAAGAGAATGAGAAAAGAGATGGAAGAGGGAAGACAAGAGGCAAGAGAAGAAGCGAGAAGGACGAGGAAGGAGATAGAGGAATTAAAGAAAAGGGAAGAGGAAGAAAGAAGAAGACTGGAGGGGAAGATAGAGGGAATGGAAGCAGAGAGGAAAGAGTGGCAAAAGAAAGAGGAGGAGAAAAAGGAAAAATGGTTGAGAGAGATAGAAGAGAGAATGAAAGAGCGAAAGAAAGAAGAAAGAGAGAAAGAAGAAATAGGACAGAGAGAACAGGAAAGGAGACTAAAAGAAATTGTAATAGAGTGGGAGAGAAAGGAGAAACAAGAGAGAAAGAACAATATAATCATAAGAGGAGAGGAAATTGAAAATAGGGTAGAGACTAAACAGATAGTAAAAGATATATTAGAGAAGATGGTAGAAACTGAAGTGGAGATAAACGAAGCCGCGGAGATTGGAAGAGGGAAGAGAAGAGAGGAGAAAAGAAAAGTGATGGACGCAAAGAGGAAATTGAAAGGAAGGAAACTATATATAGACGATGACCTGACAAGGAAGGGAAGGGAAGTACAGGAAACGTTAAGGGAAAAAGCGAGGGAAGAAAGAGAAAATGGAAGTAAAACGAAAGTGGGATATAAGAAGATATGGATAGGAGAAACAGTTTGGATATGGAACGAACAAACAGGACAATTAATAAAGAAGGAGGGGACAAAGGGAGGAGAAAGGGGAGACACAGGAAGAGGGGGTAGAGGAAGAGGAGAAAAAGGAGGAAGATAGGACAGAACTGACGGGAAAAGAGTGAAGGTGTTAGCTTGGAACATGGCGGGGATAAGGGACAAGGACGAAGATTTTTGGGACTATATAAGAGGATACGAGATAATAGGATTGACAGAGACGTGGATGGAAGAAAGAGAGTGGGAAGGGTGGAGGAGGAAAATGCCAAAAGGCTGGACATGGAAATGCCAGGGAGCAGAGCGTGTTGAAAAGAAAGAGAGAGCTAGAGGAGGAATAATAACTTGAGTGAGGGAAGAACTAGCGGCGGAAAAGGGAAGAGAAATAGGGGATATGGGGATACAAGAGCGAAGAGCGAAGATAGGAGAAACGACCTGGAGGATCATAACGATATACAATAGGGGTGGAAGTACGGAGACGCTAAGGAAAATGGAGGATGTGGTAGGAGAAGAAGGAGAGGAGGAAAAGGTGATAATAATGGGAGATTTCAACGCCAGAATAGGGGAAAAGGGAGAAAGAAAAGAAGATGACATAAACAAGAGGGGAAAGAGAAAAACGAAGGATCACACAACGAATAAAGAGGGTGTAGAGCTAATGAAATTGATAACGGAAAGGGGGTGGACAATATTGAACGGGAATATGAAGGGGGATGAAGAAGGTGAAACAACGTACAACAGGAATGAAATAGAAACGACAATAGACTATGGGATAGTAAACGAAGCGTCATGGGAAGATATAGAAGAATTTAGAATAGAAAGAAGAGTAGAATCGGACCACCAGCCGATAACAATCACGATAAAAGGAGAAGGAACAAAATGGGAAAAAGACGAGGAAGAAGAGGAGGGAGAAGTGCAAGTATGGGGGCAGGAAGAAGTGGAAGAATTCAGAAAGAAAATAGAAGAGGTGAAATGGGAGAAACAGGGGGTTGAAGAGGAATGGAAAGAGCTAGCTGAAACAATAAAAAAAGAAACAAAAAAGAGGAAATGGAAAAAGAAATGGAAAATAGGAAAAACGGAGTGGTGGGACGGAGAATGCAGAAAACGGAAAAAGAAGTTGCAGAAGGCATGGAGAGAAGTAGGAAAGGAGAAAGGAAGAGAGAAAAAGGGAATGGAAAGATTCAAAGAAGAGAGGAGACAGTACAAAGAATTATGCGAAAGAAAGAAAAAAGAGTGGAGAATGAAGGAGGAAAAAAGTATAGAAGAAATCAGAGATGAAGGGGAGGCTTGGAAATACATAAACAGAGAAAGGAAGAAAAAAGAGAGGGTGAGCGAAAAAATAAATATGGAACAATGGAGGAAACACTTCATGAATATACTAGGGGGGTAGAGACAAGGGAGGTTAATTTAGAGGAAAAAGAAAGTGAAAGAAGGGAAGAAACGCAACAGAAGAAGAGAAAGAACGACAAATAAAAGCAGAAGTGATGGAGAAAATAAAGAGACTAAAGAAAGGAAAAGCGGAGGGACTAGTCCAGATAAAGAATGAGGCATGGATAGCAGGGGGAAAAAGTATAGGAGAAAAACTAGGAGAAATTATATGGAAGATATAGAAAGGAGAGGGATATATAGACGAATGGAGAGAAGGGGTAGTAGTTCCCATCCATAAAAAGGGGGACAGGGACATGGCGGAGAACTACAGAGGAGTAACCTTGACGGCAACAGCGTACAAAATATACGCTATGATAATAAACGATAGGTTGTTGAAAAACTTAGAGGAAAAGAAAGGTTTGGACGAGACGCAATCGGGATTCAGGAAAAAGAGAGGGGGAATGGATAACGTTTATATAATTAAACACGTGGTAGGGAAAAGACTGAAGGAAAAGAAAGGGAAAAAGGTGGTAAAGTGTGCATGGCATTCGTGGATCTGAGAGCTGCATTCGATAGAATGGATAGAGAAGCTTTATGGAAGGCAATGGAAAAAAGAGGCATTGAAGAGAAGCTCATAGAAAAGGTGAAAGAAATATATAAAGAAACGAGATGCAAAGTAAGGGTGGGGGTAGAAATATCAGAGCCTTTCTAGGTGGAAAAGGGAGTAAGGCAGGGGTGCCCGATGAGCACGACGCTTTTCAATATATATGTAGCAGATCTGGAGGAAACGCTGAGGAAGGGACAAGACGGAGGGGTGGTAATAGGGAAAGAGAAGATTTGGTCTTTAGGATATGCAGATGACATAGTGCTGATGGCGGAAGATGAGAAGGGCCTGAAAGAAATGATAAAGAGGACAAGCAGATATTTCGGGAGAAAAAAGTTAGAGGTGAATAACGAAAAGACGAAGATACTAATTTGCTGCAAAGGAAAAAGAAACAGGAAGAAGGAGGTTTGGAAGTGGGGAGATAAAGAGATCGAAGAGGTCAAAGAGATTAACTATTTGGGATAAATTTTAAATAAGACAAATAGCGAAACAGAACATATAAAAGAAAGGATAGGAAAGGCCAGGAAGGTGATGGGAGGATTATGGGGGATCGGAGAAAGAAAATTTAAGGCAGATGTGATATGGAGGATGAAGATCTTTGACGCGGTGGTAAAAGGAATACTTATGTATGGAGCAGAGATATGGGGATGGAAGGAAAGAGAGGAGATGGAGAGAATGCAAGAGAGGTATATAAGATTGATCCTGGGGGTGGAAAGGACAACACCAGGGTATATAGTGAGAGATGAAATGAAAAAAGACAAGATAAGGATAGAAGCAGGAAAGAGAGCGGTAAGATTTGAATAGAAAATAAGAAAGGACGAAATCCGAAAAGTATTAAAGGAATGTTGGAGAGAAAGAAGAAAGGACGAAGAAGAGGGAAAGCTAGACAGATGGGGAGAAGAGAGAAAAAGATACTTCTGGCGATGCGGCCTGGGGATAGAAGAGGTAACAAGATTGAGAGAAGAAGGGGAAGAAACAATAGAAGAGAGAGTAGTAAGTAGAGACAGGAAGGTACAAGAACAAGAAAAGATAGAGAAGGTATGGAACTCAAGAAGTGTATCCAGATACAAAGAAATAAGAACGGTGGGAAGACCGAGATACCTGACAGGAAAAAGAGGAAGAAAAGGGGATAGCGTGACGTTGGTAGCAAGATTGAGGTGCGGCAACGAGGAAAGAGCAAATAAATTTTGGGAAAAAGAAGAGAAGAAAGTATGCAGGATGTGCAGAGGAGAGGAGGAGACGCTAGAACACTTCGTAGAGAGATGTAGGGAGATGGAAGAGATGGAAGGAAACATAGAAGAAATACTGGACGAAAAGGGGAAAGGCGCAGAATGGGGCAGAAAGCTAAGAGAAAACAGAGAAAGAGTAGAGAAAAAAGAAAGAGGGGAGTGGGAGATTAAATAGTATGGGAGTAACGAAGGTAAGAGAGGGTAAGGAGGAAATAAATGAAGGTGTATGTAAATATGTAAATATTGTATATATTAGATAATGTAAATAATAGAAATAAGAAGGGAAATAAGTAAGAAATGGGGAAAAGAAGGAAGAAGAAAAAAATGTAACGCCGAAAGGCATATATTTTTGGAATAAAGATACTACTACTACTACTACTACTACAATTTAAAATCCCTCAACTTTAAATTTATATTAAATTCCCTTTCATAAATTTATTATTTTCAATTATAATAAAAATTTACTAATCTGTTTAACTTTATAATATAATTTAAAATCCCCACAGTTTTAAATTTATATTAAATTTTCTTTTAAAAAATTATTAATTTCAATTATAATAAAAATTTACTAATCTATTTAATTTTTATAATATAATTTAAAATACACACAATTTTAAATTTATATTATATTTTCTTTTAAAAAATTATTATTTTCAATTATAATAAAAATTTACTAATCTATTTAATTTTCATAATATAATTTAAAATCCGCCCAGTTTTAAATTTATATTAAATTTTCTTTTAAAAAAATTATTATTATCAATTATAATAAAAATTTACTAATATATTTAAATTTTATAATATAATTTAGAATCCCTCAATTTTAAATTTATATTAAATTCCCTTTTATAAATTTATTATTTTCAATTATAATTAGAATTTACTAATCTGTTTAACTTTATAATATAATTTAAAATCCCCTCAATTTTAAATTTATATTAAATTTTCTTTTAAAATATTATTATTTTCAATTATAATAAAAATTTACTAATCTATTTCATTTTTATAATATAATTTAAAATCCCTCAATTTTAAATTTATATTAAATTCCCTTTTAAAAATTTATTATTTTCAATTATAATAAAAATTTACTAATCTGTTTAACTTTATAATATAATTTAAAATACACTTCATTTTAAATTTATATTAAATTTTCTCTTAAAAAATTATTAATTTCACTTATAATAAAGTTTTACTACTCTATTAAATTTTTATAAGTAGTATTCTTTATTGTCAAATATATGCCTTTCGGCGTTACATTTTTTTCTCTTCTTCCTGCATTACAACAATTCTTACATAATTACATTTTTACATTTTCTTATTTCTAGCTTATCCTAATATTTACAAAACAATTACACACTGTGTATCTCTTTGTTCCTCTCTACTTTTTTTTTGTCCCTATCTATCTTTAAACCCTCTTTTCCTACGCTACTTATACACTATTTTGTTTCCCACTCCTCCCACTCTTTCTTCTCCACCCTTTCTCTGTTTTCCCTTAGCTTCCTGCCCCAATTTGCGCCTTTTCCACTTTCGTCTAGCATTTCTTCTATTTTTCCTTGTATTTCTTCCATCTCCCTACATCTTCCAACTAGGTGCTCCAGCGTCTCCTCTTCTCCTCTACACATCCTGCATACTTTCTTCCCTTCTTTTTCCCAGAATTTATTTGCTCTTTCCTCGTTACCGCACCTCAGTCTTGCTATCGTCCTCACCCTATCCCCTTTTCTTCCTCTTTTTCCTATCAGGTATCTCGGTCTCCCCACCGTTCTTATTTCTTTGTACCTGGGCACACTTCTTGATTTCCACACCTTTTCTATCCTTTCTTGGTCCTGCACCTCCCTGTCTCTGCTTACTACTTTCCCTTCTATCGTTCGTTCCTCTTCTCTTAGTCTTACTACCTCCTTTACCCCCATTCCGCAACGCCAATAATATCTTTTTCTCTCTTCTCCCCATCTATCTAGCTTTCCCTCTTCTTCATCATTCCTTCTTTCTCTCCAACATTCCTTTAATAACTTTCGGTTTCCTTCCTTACGAATTTTCTCCTCATATCTGACCGCTCTCTTGCCTGCTTCTATTCTTATCTTGTCTTTCTTCATTTCATCCCTTACTATGTAACCTGGTGTTATTCTTTCTACACCCAATATCCATCTTATGTATCTCTCTTGTAGTCTTTCCATCTCCTCTCTTTCTTCTCATCCCCAGATCTCTGCTCCATATAATAATACTCCCCTCATCACCACGTCAAAGAGCTTCATTCTCCACGTCACGTCTGCCGTAAACTTCCTCTCTCCTATCCCCCATAATCCTCCCATTACTTTCCTAGCCTTTCCTACTCTTTCCTTTATGTGCGCCGTTTCACTATTTGTCCTACTCAGTGTGTATCCTAAGTATTTAATTTCTTTTACTTCTTCCACCTCCTTATCTCCCCATTTCCATATCTCTCTCTTCCTTTTTCCATTTCCGTTGCAGCATATTAGTATCTTCGTCTTCTCGTTATTCACCTCTAGTTTTTTCCTCACAAAGTACCTGCTTGTCCTCTTTATCATTTCTTTTAAGCCCCTCTCGTCTTTCGCCATAAGCACTATGTTGTCTGCATATCCTAAATACCAAATTTTCTCTTTCCCAATTACCACTCCTCCGTCTTGTCCTAACCTCAACGTTTCTTCCAGATCTGCCACATATATGTTAAATAGTTTCGGGCTCATCGGGCACCTCTGTCTCACTCCCTTCTGCACCCAGAATGGCTCCGACACTTCTGTCCCCACCCCCCTCACTTTGCATCTCGTCTCCCTATATATTTCTTTTACTATATCTATTAACTTCTCTTCTACTCCCCTTTTTTCCATTGCCTTCCAAAGTATACCTCTATCCATTCTGTCGAATGCAGCTCTTAGATCGACGAATGCCATGCATACTTTTCCTTTCTTTTCCTTCAACTTTTTCCCTATCACATGTTTAATTATATACACGTTATCCATTCCCCCTCTCTTTTTCCTGAATCCCGATTGTGTCTCGTCCAATCCTTTTTTCTCCTCCAGGCTTTTTATTATCCTATCATTCAATATCATTGAGTATATTTTGTATGCTGTCGCCGTCAGGGTCACTGCTCTGTAATTCTCCGCGATGTCTTTATCCCCTTTTTGTGGATGGGAACTACTACCCCCTCCCTCCATTCGTCTACGTATCCCTCTCCTTTCCATATCTTTCAAATAATCTCTCCTAGTTTTTCTCCAATACATTTTCCCCCTGCTATCCATGCCTCGTTCTTTATCTGGACTATTCCCTTCGCTTTTCCTTTCTTTAATCTTTTTATTTTCTCCATCACTTCCGCTTTTAATTGTGCTTCCTCCTCTTTCTCTGTAGCGTTTTCTTTCACTCTTCTGTTTTCTTTCTCCTTTGCCATTACCTTCTTTCTCTCTTCTGCCCCTAATACATTCATGAAGTGTTTCCTCCATTGTTCCATATTTATTTTGTCGCTCACCCTCACTTTCTTTTTCCTTTCTCTGTTTATGTATTTCCAAGCTTCCCCCTCGTCTCTGATTTCTTCTATCCTTTTTTCTTCTTTCTCTCTCCACTCTTTTTTCTTTCTTTCGCATAATTCTTTGTACTGTCTCCTCTCTTCCTTGAATCTTCCCGCTTCCACTTCCCCTCTCCCTTTCCCCTTTCCGATTTCTTTCCATGCCTTCTGTAATTTCTTCTTCCGTTCTCTGCATTCTCCGTCCCAGCATTCCGTTTTCCCGATTATCCATTTCTTTTTCCATTTCTTCTTCTTGGTTCCTTTTTTTATTGCTTCTGCCAGCTCTTTCCATTCATCTTCAACTCCTTGTTTATCCCATTTCATCTCTTCTATTTTTCTTTTAAATTCTTCCATCTCTTCCTGTCCCCATGCCTGCACTTCTCTCTCCTCTTCTTCCTCGTTTTTTCCCCATTTTGCTCCTTCTCTTCCGATCGTGACTATTATCGGTTGGTGGTCCGACTCTATCCTTCTTTCTATTTTAAATTCTTCTATCTCTTCCCATGACGCTTCATTTACTATCCCATAGTCAATCGTCGTTTCTATCTCGTTCCTGCTGTACGTTGTTTCCCCTACTTCGTCTCCCTTCGTATTCCCATTCAATATTGTCCACCCCCTTTCCGTTACCATCTTCATTAACTCTATTCCCTCACTGTTCATTGTGCGATCTTTCGTTTTTCTCTTCCCCCTCTTTGTTGTGTCCTCTTCTTCTCTATCTCCTTTTTCCCCTATTCTTGCATTGAAATCTCCTATTATTATCATTTTTCCCTCTTCTCCTTCCTCTCCTACCACCTTCTCTAGTTTTCTCAGTTTCTCCATACTTCCTCGCCTGTTGTATATCGAAATGATCCTCCATGTTGTGTCACCTATCTTCGCTCTTCTCTCTCGTATCCCCTCTTCCTCTGTTTCACTTTCATTTTCCACCGCTATTTCTTCTCTTACTCCTGTTATTATTCCCCCTTTAGCTCTTCCTTTCTTCTCTATACGTTCTGCTCCTTGACATTTCCACTTCCATCCTTTTGGCATCTTCCTCCTCCACCCTTCCCATTCTCTTTCCTCTATCCACGTCTCTGTCATTCCTATTATCTCGTATCCTCTTATGTAATTCCAGAAGTCTTCATCCTTGTCCCTTATCCCCGCCACGTTCCATGCTAACACTTTCACTCCTTTCTCGTCTTTTCTTCCCTATCTTCCCCCTCTGTCTCCTCTACCTTTGCCCCCTCTTCCTCCGCTTCCCTTTTCTCCTCTCTTTGTTTCCTCCTTTTCTATTAGCTGTTCTCTGTGATCGTTCCAAATCCATACTTTTTCTCCTATCCATATCTTCTTATATCCCACTTTGGTTTTATTTCCATTTTCTCTTTCTTCTCTTGCTCTCTCTCTTATCGCTTCCTGTACTTCCCTTTCCTTCCTTGTCAGATCGTCATCTATATATACTTTCCTTCCTCTTAATTTCCTTTTCATATTCATCACTCTTCGTTTTTCCTCCCACGATCCCAACTTTACTAGTATCGCTCTCTTCCTTCTTCCAATCTCCGCGACTTTGTTTAACTTCACCCCTGTTTCTGTCATCTCTTCTAATATGGTCCTTGCCATCTGTTCTGTCTCTACCTCGTTTTCTATCTCCTACCCTCTTATAATGACGTTGTTCTTTCTCTCTTGTTTCTCTTTTCTTACCCACTCTGTCTCTAATGCTTTTAGTCTTCTCTCCTGCTCTCTCTGTCCTGTTTCTTCTTTCTCTGTGTCTTCTTTCTTTCGCTCTTTCATCCTCTCTTCTATCTCTTTCAGCCAATTCTCCTTTTTCTCCTCCTCTTTCTTTTCCCATTCCTTTCTTTCTGCTTCCAATCTCTCTATCTTCTCCTCCAGTCTCCTTCTTTCTTCCACTTCTTTTTTCCTTATTTCTTCTATCTCTTTCCCTGTTTTGCTTGCTTCTTCTCTGGCCTCTTTTCTTCCATCTTCTATCTCTCTTCTCATACTTCTCATTTCCTCCATCAGTCCTCTCATTCCTTCCGACATCTCCGAACACATTTTCATCACTGTTACAATACCTTCTTGTTCTCCCGTCCCTATCCTTACTTCGCTTTCACTTCCTTTTTCCTTTCCTGTTGAAATTTTTCTTTTCTCCGGTGATCTCTGCGTTACCAAACTCTTTTTAAATACTCTGACAACCTCTTCTTCTGTCTCTCCTTTGCATCCTTTCTCTCCTTCGTCCCCCTGTCTCTTTCTCTTCCATAGCTCGAGCGTTCCGAATGAAGCCGATCTCTCTCTACTCCATCCGGATGCCTTCGGAGGTCTTCCCCTTCTTTTTCCTCCTGGTGAGCTTGCCGGTGTTCCCCACACTTCTACTATCCCGGCGTCGTCCTCCTCTATCCTCTCTTTCCCCTTCTCATCGGGCTCTACGTGTCCGTCCGTATCCTCCATATCCCCCGCTGCTCTCTCTGCCTTTTCTCTCACTCACTCTGTCTCGCGCTTGCGCACTCTTTGTTTGTCCTGTTCGTCAATTTTGAGGTTATCTTTCCTGACCTGTTTCTCTGACTCTAGTCCCTCAATATGTTCCTATTTTTTTTTCTTTTTTTTTTGGTTCCTCTCCCTTCTCCCCCTTTTTTTAACACTGCACTCTGATTTTCCGATCGCAGAAAAGCGTCTCTATGACGTTATGAGCCGGTGAAGATGGGTTGACAATGCAACACGCCGCCACGCACGTGGCTACAGTTTCTGTGGAAATATCTTCCGAAATACCAGGATTTCAGTAGACTCACTTTGTCACTTCGTTTCTACCTGTGTCCGTGACTCACTGAGCAACTTTCACTCTCGAGCTAAATGTAATTTCCGCCAAATTTCACCAAAAATCACAGAGCGAAGATAACACACGTGCTATACAATGCGCCATCTCGCGTCGTCTCTCTATTAAATTTTTATAATATAATTTAAAATCCCCACAATTTTAAAGGGTATAGCCGGATAAGATAGTCTAAAATGCCCTTGAGCCGAATTTTATCGATAATGTGCCATTCGATAAAGCACCAAGAAAAACCATACTGTGCAAAGTTCAACCCTGTATCTCGTATATGTATTATATGATATCTCGTATTATAATAAAAATTTAGTGATGTATTTAATTTTTATAATATAATTTAAAATCCCCCCAATTTTAAATTTTCATTAAATTTTCTTTTAAGAAATTATTATTTTCAATTATAATAAAAATTTACTAATCTATTTAATTTTTATAATATAATTTAAAATACACTCCATTTTAATTTAATATTATGTTTTCTTTTAAAAAATTATTATTTTCAATTATATTAAAAATTTACTAATCCATTTAATTTTTATAATATAATTTAAAATACACTCAATTTTAAATTTATATTATATTTTCTTTTAAAAAATTATTATTTTCAATTATAATAAAAATTTACTAATCTATTTCATTTTTATAATATAACTTAAAATCCCTCAATTTTTAATTTATATTAATGTTGAGCCGTTCATAGTCTTGCGGCAATAAGCACGCGACAATATAGCGACACCTATAATAGGTTTTTGGTACCGTGTGGTTCCCGCGCGGTCTGTTCTCACTGCTCTTCACGTGTCGCTTGTAGCCGCATGGTCGGCATCACACATTGTAATAATTATGTTAATTATGTGGCATTATTCTATTAAAGTGTATGTGTGTGTTTCATATTAAAGAAGTACTTCTATATTCATATATTTATTCTGTTCCCACGGAACAAGACCGTATATTTTATGGGCCCTGGCATGGTTATAACCTCAAATTGGTCGAAACACGTGTTCATTCAGACTACCCATTGAATTTTTTTTTCCATTAAGACAGATAACGATGTCTTCAATGATGAGGTGTTCTCGTATGGAACTATTGACAAAGGAGAATTATGACTCCTGGAGAGTTCATGAAGAAGCTGTATTAATTAAGGGTGAGTTGTGGGAATACGTTAGTGGAGATATTCCAATGCCGGGCGGAGATGCGGCAGATGCGAGGCAAAAATGGATAAAATGTGACCGTAAGGCTCGCGCAGAATTGGTCTTATTAATACATCCGAAGGAGTTGCAACAGATTCGAGGCTGTAACACCTCATATGAAATTCGGAGGAAACTTGAGACAGTGTATACTTCCAAAGGGCGAGCGAGAAAAGCCATATTTCTCAAGCAGTTAGCATTGTCTAGAATGTCAGAGGGTGATGATATTCGAGAACATTTAAATAAGTTTTTCGATGCAATTGATAAATTGGCTGCGATGGATATAATAATACATGCGGATATGGCTGCTATTCTTCTATTATATAGTTTACCAAGCAGCTATGAGAATTTTAGATGTGCAATTGAGTCTCGTGACGAGTTATCTAGTCCAGATATACTTAAAGTGAAAATTATTGAAGAAAGCGAAGCTAGGTGCAAGTCAAGTGCTGTTGATTCTCCTGGAGCATTTGCAGCGGACAATGAATACAAGCAAAGATATAATCCGTGCAACCAAAACAATAATTGGAGAAATAGGAACCAATTTGAGAAGGATACAAGGATGGAACGACAGGGAAGTACAAAAGTAAAATGTTATAAGTGTGGAAAACTGGGGCATAAATCCCCACAATGCAAATCAAAACAAGTATTCAGAAATACGCATTCATCGCACAATGTTGATGACGATACATTTTGTGTAACATATTCAGCTGTTGATTCTGCAGGTTATTCCTCAAATGAACATGTGTCAAGGAATCGCAACTGGATTTTAGATAGTGGATGTACAACGCATTTATATGCAACGAAGGACAATTTCCAATCTATAGATATGTCAAATTGTGGAAAAATTAACCTAGCCTGTCACATGTCTAGCGAGGTGAAGGGGAAAGGTGCTGTACAAATTCCAGTATCAAATAATTACAGAGAAAAGACGATTACGCTGGAGAATACTCTGTATGTACCAGATCTTCGATCAAACCTGGTCTCAATAGCGAAGATCACAAACAGAGGACACTCAGTCACATTTACAAAAGGATCTGCAATAGTAAAAAACCAATCTGGCAGAGTGATTTTGAAAGCAGAACGTACAGGTGACTTATACTATATCAAAGAAAATGTAAACTCTGTTAATGTTGTAGAATCAGGTTCATTAGCCAAGTTGTGGCACAGACGTTTAGGGCACTTAAATGCAAAGGATCTAATGCAATTAACAAAGTATTCAAAAGGGTTGAATATAAATAATCCTGAAGAAATATCAGCATGTGATATATGCATACGTGGAAAGATGACTTCTGTTCCGTTTCCTAAGGGTGGAAGGATTTCAAACGAACCATTAGGCATTGTGCACACAGACGTAGTTGGTCCAATGCGAACGCAAGGAGTGAATGGTTCAAGGTGGTTTGTCACCTTTATTGACGACAACTCACGGTAGTGTGAGGTTTACTTTCTTAAGACAAAGGCTGGTGTCTTAGAGGCTTTTAAAGCATACAAAAACAGGGTTGAAAACCGTCTGGGAAGGAAAATAAAATGTGTGCAATCTGATAATGGCGGTGAATACTGCAATTATGAATTCGACATGTTACTCAAAACCGCTGGGATTGAACGCAGATTAACTGTAGCTCGGACTCCTCAACAAAATGGAGTCGCTGAGTGCATGAACCGAACGCTGGTTGATATGGCGCGTTGTTTGTTGTTGCAGTCAGGGATGCAACGAATGTTTTGGACAGATGCAGTTTCAACTGCATGCTATATTCGAAATAGGTGTCCGTCAAGCAGTATAAATGGTATAACACCATATGAGAAATGACATGTGGTGCTGCCAAATCTGTCTCATCTAAGAACGTTCGGAGTACCAGTATATGTACTCAACAAGAATCCGACAAAGGATAAGTTTGCTGAAAGGACAGTAAAAGGAATATTTGTAGGATATTCGCGAGTAACCAAAGGGTATACAGTTTTGTTACCGGATGAGAGAAAGCATATTGTTGCACGTGACGTAAAATTTCAAGAGATTCATCCAAAGTGCGATAAAGACGTTGGAACTATCCAACATGACATGCAAGATGAGGTCGCCAACGAGAATTTAATATATGTTGACAATAACAGGTCGAGGTCGAGGTCAAGGTCGAAGTCGAGGCCAAGTTCGCCGATCTCGTATCCAAATTTGATTACAGATGATACTCCAAAGATTGAGCCTGCAAAAATTGAAGCGAACGACACTCGCAGGGGGCGAGGACGTCCCAGGTTGATCCGCACGGGAAACCGTGGAAGACCAAGAAAATTATTTCAGCAAGCAACAGCGTCTGTAGAAGAATGTAAAGTCGATGTACAAAATGAACAGGCACGGAATGTAGAATACGAGAGATTTACTAGGGTTGCTGAATTCTCGTTAAATGAAGCTATGTCATCGCCAGAGCAAGAAGACTGGAAGCATGCAATATTGTCGGAAGTGGAAAGTCTAGTCAAGAACGATACTATAGAAATAGTCAAAAGGTCTGAAGTACGAAACGTTATAGGCAGTCGTATAGTTCTTACAAATAAATACAATGCGGATGGAAGCATCAATAAAAGGAAGGCGAGAATAGTGCAAAAGGTTACAGTCAGAGACATGGTGTGGATTATCACTAGACATTCGCTCCTGTGGCCAGACTGGAATCAGTCCGACTTTTACTTGCATTGTCTGCACATTTTGGGATGAAAATCAGACAATTCGACATAGTCACAGCATATTTAAATGGATCGCTTGATGAAGAAGTATTTATGGAAGTACCAGATATGTTTCTGGATATGCTAAAGCTGTTGAGCGAACAAAAGAATACTTCCAACGTGATAAGGAAGCGATCAAATCAGATGTGACGACAGCTGAAGCAGGGTGAAAATGTATGTAAATTGAGAAAAGTCTCGAAAATTGAAGTGTATTGGTCTCCAAGCAACAAAAGGAGAGCCGTGTATGTATCACGCAAGGCGTAATGGCGATATAATTTTGTTGATTGTCTATGTAGATGATTTACTTATCGCATCCACCAACGATGAGTGGGTAGACGAGGTGAAGTCCAAACTGGCCGAAAGTTTTGACTTGAAGGATTTGGGTTTGGCAAAGTATTGTCTGGGTTTGGAAATTACTCAAGGACATGATTTCGTCATGGTGGGTCAGCAGGGTTGTGTAAATGACGTTCTTATTCGATATGGGATGAGTCAATGTAATCCGATAATGACTCCAGCGGAGTTAAAAGTAACCCATCCAGAGCATGATGCAGGAAAAATATCAAGTAGTTCCTGTACAGATAAAATAATGGACAATCGAGGCTATCGCGAGCTGATGGGCTCTTTGATGTATCTGGCTGTTGGTACCAGACCAGGTATATCAAACACTGTATCTAGACTTTCTCAGGTTGTCAATGATCCGAAACCACAGGATATAAGGGCTGCAAAGCGGATCTTAAGGTACTTAGCAGGTACGAGGACACTCGGAATCAAATATACCAAGTCCGATGAGATGCTATTGGGATATTCGGACGCGGACTGGGGTGGATGTACTCAGGACAGGCGTTCATATACGGGCTATACTTTCCTTCTTGCAAACGGAGCCATAGTCTGGAAGTCGCAAAAGCAGCGTACTGTGGCATTATCGTCTACCGAGGCGGAATATGTCAGTTTATCTAAGGTAGTGAAGGAGGTATTACATTTAAAAAGCCTTCTTGACGAATTGGGTTTTAGGAAACTCGCTGAGACTACATTGAACGTCGATAACAATGGGGCAATA
The DNA here is from genome assembly GCA_933228785.1 of Lasioglossum pauxillum. Classification (NCBI taxonomy): domain Eukaryota; kingdom Metazoa; phylum Arthropoda; class Insecta; order Hymenoptera; family Halictidae; genus Lasioglossum; species Lasioglossum pauxillum. The sequence continues at coordinate 25,457,214 of OW121699.1, forward strand.
TGTTTGGCTAGTGATCCTGTTTATCATTCACGAACTAAACATATAGACATTCGGCATCATTTTGTTCGAGATGCAGTTGAGAGGGGATTGGTTACCCTCAAACACGTTCCGACGGGCCAGATAACTGCGGATATTTTGACCAAGCCATTGGCACGAGTAACACATTGGAGATGTGTTAATGAACTTGGTTGTTGCACTGAAGAGAGTTGCTTCAAGATTAAGCGTGCTTCTTGAGGGGGCGTGTTGAGCCGTTCATAGTCTTGCGGCAATATGCACGCGACAATATAGCGACACCTATAATAGGTTTTTGGTACCGTGTGGTTCCCGCGCGGACTGTTCCCACTGCTCTTCACGTGTCGCTTGTAGCCACATGGTCGGCATCACACATTGTAATAATTATGTTAATTATGTGGCATTATTCTATTAAAGTGTATGTGTGTGTTTCATATTAAAGAAGTACTTCTATATTCATACATTTATTCTGTTCCCACGGAACAAGACCGTATATTTCCAACAATTAAATTCCCTTTTATAAATTTATTATTTTCATTTATAATAAAAATTTACTAATCTATTTAATTTTTATAATATAATTTAAAATCCCCTCAATTTTAAATTTATATTAAATTTTCTTTTAAGAAGTTATTATTTTCAATTATAATAAAAATATACTAATCTATTTAACTTTTATAATATAATTTATAATCCCCTCAATTTACAATTTATATTAAAATTTCTTTTAAAAAATTATTTACTTCATTTATAATAAAGTTTCACTACTCTATTTAATTTTTATAATATAATTTAAAATACACTCAATTTTAAATTTATATTATATTTTCTTTTAAAAAATTATTATTTTCAATTATAATAAAAATTTACTAATCTATTTCATTTTTATAATATAATTTAAAATCCCTCAATTTTAAATTTATATTAAATTCCCTTTTATAAATTTATTATTTTCAATTCCAATAAAAATTTACTAATCTATTTAATTTTCATAATATAATTTAAAATTCGCTCAGTTTTAAATTTATATTAAAATTTCTTTTAAAAATTTATTATTTTCAATTATAATAAAAATTTACTAATCAGTTTAACTTCATAGTATAATTTAAAATCCCCTCAATTTTAAATTTATATTAATTTTTCTTTTACAAATTTATAATTTTTAATTATAATAAAAATGTACTAATCTATTTAATTTTTATAATATAATTTAAAATCCCTTCAATTTTAAATTTGTATTATATTTTCTTTTAAAAAATTATTATTTTCAATTATAATAAAAATTTCCTAATCTATTTAATTTTTATAATATAATTTAAAATCCCTCAATTTTAAATTTATATTAAATTTTCTTTTATAAATTTATTATTTTCAATTATAATAAAAATTTACTAATCTATTTAATTTTTATAATATAATTTGTTGAGAATTAATACTCGATCTTTGTTTTGTGTCCGCGCCATCTGTACCAGAATGTATGATTTAACGGACCGTTCCTTTTTCTCGGCCCAGTCTGCGTTCCTTTATCCATGGTCTACACGCGAAAGCATGTATCTATGTAATCTTGTACATGAGAATAAAAAGTCTATCTGGTACATTGAATTTCCGATCCACGCGTACATAATCCTAACAGGTTATGGGCCCAGATAACGTGTCGGACAGATTAAATAATTAAAATCGTTTAATCGAAATCGTTTCGGGAGCTGTGCGAGTGATTTTGAGGTTAGATCGCCACTAGGGTGGACCTTAGCTATACTTGATGAAAATTATTTTGCAAAATTTTTTCCCGGGCACCCCCCAGAATTGTGACAACTGTTGAGAAAATGATCTGGAAAAAATTTGGGGCCTATTGGATCATGGGAAACCGGCGCTCAACGAATTTGAAAAATTTTTTTTTTTTAATCTTAACATAAATATACGTTGTAATATATCGTTGAATTTGTCTTTTTTTTCTCTGTAAGAATCCATATATAGTATAATCAGTTGTTAATAGAAAAAACATCCGTGACCTTGAAAACTTGAAAAAATAACCTTGAAAAATTTTTTTTCTCTGATGCTACATTCACCTCCTTATATACTACAACTTTTGTTTGAAAAGTTTTTTCATATATACATAACTGACAGAGATATAATAGAGTTTATTTTAAACGTTCGTAAATACTCTTGTAGAAGAAAGATGAACCAAAGTACCCAGGTGTTTAAGATACATTTTAAATTTTACCTAAAATATGTAATAGTTGTATTTCTGATAATACTACAGTTTCTTAAATAGTTAATTCGTATATTTTTTAGAATTTTAACACCTCCCTTAGAATCATCGGTAGAAGACTTGAACAACTAAAGGTGTCCTGATTGGAAAATCCAAAATCCAGCAAACCAATTAGGGTATCTTCTTTCTTATGACAATCGGTAAAAAGCCGCCCTCTCGATCCATAGAGGAGCCTCGAAAGTCAAGTTCACGTTCAGTTCAGTCCAAGCACTCGAACAAATTCGTGAACCGACGCGTCCGCGAGCAAACAGTTAAGAGAACAGTACGTTCTGGTTCTGAGTCTTCGGCGTGGTGACATTCAAATACGTGGTGAAAGTAAATTTCAAATGGACGGTACGAGAAAAAAATTATTTTTACTCGGGCACGCAGAAACCCAAATTATAGGTGCAAAATTGCCATCCAACGGGCAAGTTTTAAGAGTGCTATTTCACAATTTGCACAATGTGAAATTGAGTGTTCGCGGTAGTGCTCACTTAGTTATCCAGGAAGTTCAAGTGTTTTGGCAGAAAGCCAAAATTTCCATGAAAGTATTTAAGAATTGCATCGAAAAATTGGAATCATTGTATAAAGAATGGGTGAGCTTGCATAAAAATTGCAAACGCCGTACTAAAATTCAAGAAGATCGTGAAAAGGAATTTGTCGACAAACTGGAAGATCTTTTTGATATTGCACATGCGGATGCATTAGAAACGATTCAAATAGAGGAAGACAAACTGTTTCTGTTAAGTCAACGGCTACGGGGACGTCCTGGTTCTATGATTGGAGCGGATCGTGCATTATATCGAAAAAAAACTCAGAAAAGCGTTGCGACAGGAACAAGAAGAATCTAGACTAGCAAAGTATAAGGCAGACTTTGTGCCAGGTAAATATTCTTTTGCAGTTTATTTTTAAAAGCCAAAATATTGATCATTATCTTAGATATAAATATTCTTTAATCTTTATTTATATGTTGATATCTTTTAAATGTAGGTGAAACAATGGAAATATCATCGTTCAGCGAAGAAGAGAACGTGTCAAGTCAGGATGACAATATTGAAATTGATATTCCTGTGGATGAACCTGGTCCAAGCAACCCTAAAAAGAGACGTGGTCAAAAAGAGTTCATTACGGATAAACTTGTTGCAACACTTGACAAGTGCAAAGTAAGCGATCGTGATGCTGTTCGTATAATAACAGCAACACCACAAGCTCTTAATCATGATCTAGACGACTTAATTATCAATCGAACATCTATTCGACGTCAACGCACGAGGATTCGAGAAAAACTTGCAGAGAAATATCGCGTAGCGTTCAAAAATTGTGAATTGTAGATTGGAGCGTATTAATGAATTTATTTAATATCTCTGTCAGTTATGTATATATGAAAAAACTTTTCAAACAAAAGTTGTAGTATATAAGGAGGTGAATATAGCATCAGAGAAAAAAAAATTTTTCAAGGTCATTTTTTCAAGTTTTCAAGGCCACGGATGTTTTTTCTATTAACAACTGATTATGCTATATATAGATTCTTACAGAGAAAAAAAAGACAAATTCAACGATATATTACAACGTATATTTATGTTAAGATTTAAAAAAAAAATTTTCAAATTCGTTGAGCGCCGGTTTCCTATGATCCAATCGGCCCCAAATTTTTTCCAGATCATTTTCTCAACAGTTGTCACAATTCTGGGGGGTGCCCAGGAAAAAATTCTTTGGTCAAAAAATAAGGTCCACCCTAATCGCCACGTGGCGCGTACAAGGACGAAAAATGGCGGGACTAGTCAACTCGACCAGAATTGAATTATTATCGAAAGATAATTATGACACGTGGCGCATGCAGATTGAAGCGCTCCTAATAAAAAACGATGGGTGGACATATGTAAGTGGAACTATACCTAAGCCAGAAAACCCAGCGGACCAAGCAGCGTGGACCCTGGCAGATCAAAAAGCAAAATCTGATCTGATTTTATCGATAAGTCCATTGGATTTCACAATGCACGTGGATGTGAGACGTCACGTGATTTATGGGAAAAATTAGAGACAGTCTACGCATCAAAGGGACCGGCTCGGAAGACCACACTGCTAAAGCAACTCACACTGCAAAAGTTAAGTGAAAGTGGTAATGTACGAGAACACATTATGAAATTTTTTGATGCGGTAGATAAACTCAAATCCATGGATGTAACTATACACAAAGATATGCTTGCTACTCTATTATTATATAGTTTGCCTAGTACGTTCGAAAACTTCCGATGTGCTATAGAGAGTAGAGATGAGCTGCCTGATCCATATCAATTAAAAATAAAAATATTAGAGGAATACGAGGCCAGGTCACAAAAAGATATCGCAGGGAATACAACAGGGGCTTTCATGGCAAAGCAAAAGAAGAAACCTTTCGCAAAGAGGTGGACTGAACCAAAGAGCGAAGGGAAACAATCTTCAAATGAGAGGTTCCAAGTGCGATGTTATACTTGTAATAAATTAGGGCACAGAAGTTCTCAATGTTGGCATAGAGGTAATGATAAAAAACACACAGATAGTCAGGCGAACACTTACTTTGCAAGTGTATTTTCTGAGAATTCCTTTGCGCTACAAGCAAGCGATAAAGTGTCAAGTAGTAAATGGTGTCTTGACAGTGGATGCACCACACACTTATGCAAGGAGAGGATAAAATTTACACACATAAACCGTACAGAACCTAAAAATGTAAATTTAGCAAACAATACCTCTGTAAGTGTTTCTCAGACTGGCGCAGTTGAATTTATAGCATCGGTGTCAAACGATAAACGTCCAACAAAGCTAACGGATGTACTGCATGTACCAGAACTGCATACAAACTTGATGTCCGTGGCAAAAATAACTGACAGGGGTCATGAGGTTGTGTTCAAGAAAAATATTGCTCTGATCAAGGACCAGGAAGGAAAAATAAGACTTGTTGCAGACCGTCAGGGTGATCTTTTTTACGTTCGACAGGAAACAGAACACGTTAACAGCGTGGTTCATGAACAATATTCAGCTTTAGAGCTATGGCACAGAAGACTAGGTCACTTAAATTACTCAAATGTCATCGAGTTAAGTAAAAGAGGTGCTATAACCGAATTCAAAACAAAGCTGATGCCAAACAAATGTAAACTTGTCTCCGAGGAAAGCTAACCGCTTTACCATTTTGTGAACGAGAAGAATCAGCTGTTCAGGTTCTGGAGATTATACACATGGATATCTGTGGACCTATGCGTACGGAGTCTCAAGGTAAAGCAAAATACTTCATTACCTTTACAGATGAATTTACTAGGTGGTGTGAAGTGAGATTTCTGACAAATAAGAAGGATGCCCTACAAGCGTTTAAAGAATATAAAAATATGGCCGAGAAACAAACTGGGAAACATATAAAAAATCTCCAGTCAGACAATGGGGGAGAATTTTGCAATCACGAGTTTGATACTTTCCTGCGTATGGAGGGTATTAAAAGGAGATTGACGGTACCCTATACTCCGCAGCAGAATGGCATCGCGGAGAGGAAAAATCGGACGCTAGTTGAGATGGCTAGGTGCATGATTATGGAATCAAGAGCACCATCATCTTTTTGGGCAGAAGCCATTGCCATGGCAAATCACATCAGGAACCGATGCCCGACAAAGTCATTCAATGGAAAAATACCATACGAGTTATGGACTGGTAGAAATGTCAGGTTAGCGTATCTACATTCTTTTGGTATTAAGGCGTATATTTTGGATAAGTCGCCAAATAAGGATAAATTTGCTCCAAGAGGAAAGGAAGGTATGCTGGTGGGCTATTCCGATGAAACGAAAGGCTACAGAGTATGGATACCACAGGACAGGAGAATTACCATTGCTAGGGATGTCCGATTCCTTGATAAATATAGCAATTAGGGGGATTCTCAAGATATAATTTTACCCTCTGAAATTGATGATCGACACAAGTCAGAGTCAAGTGTCGAAATAGCGATTAATCCAAATTGTGGTACTAATATTATTTTTTCAGAAGCCGAAAAAATCAAGGTATACCGTCAAATGAAGGAATACCATCAAATGAAGGAATACCATCAAATGAAGGAATACCATCAAATGAAGGAATACCATCAAATGAAGGAATACCGTCAAATGAGGGAGTACCCGAGGAACCGCATGTACCTATTGAAATGAAGCGAACACGTGGTAGACCTCGTAAGGTGCATACAGGAAATAGAGGGAGACCGAAGAAAATTTATAAATACATCCCAGTCCAAAATCAGGTTGACCAACAGACTGAGGAGACTGCCAGTGAGGAACACTTAGAGGAAACTGTGAATGACGAGCATGGTGAAAATGGTGGCACAACAACGGAGAGTGATGATGATGCATTTGTTGATGCGGTTTCTGGTGAAGATACCGTTTGTTTCTCCGAGGTCACCATCCACGAGGCAATGGCGAGTCAAAATGCTCATGAATGGAAGGAAGCGATTTATTCAGAAGTTAAAAGCCTTGTGGATAATGGTACATGGGACATCGTTCGCAGACCCATGAGTAAAAATATTGTAACCTGCCGTACAGTTTTAACAAATAAGCGCGCTCCTGATGGATCTATAATGCGACGAAAGGCACGAATAGTTGCTAGGAGTTTCTCACAACGCCCTGGAATTGATTTCAAGGAGACATTTTCACCAGTAGCGCGAATGAGTTCTTTACGCATGATTTTAAGTTTGGCAGCCAGACATAACCTGAAACTACACCAAGTGGATGTTGAAACCGCATACTTGAATGGACATTTGGAGGAAGAGGTATTCATGGAAAAGCCTGATCTCCTAGAGGAAATGCTAAAATTGATTGTCAGTCGTGAAGATAAGAAGAGTATGGTGGTCAAACAAGCCCAAAGAATGCTCAAGGAAATGCATCATGGGGGCGAGGTATGTCGTCTCCGTAAAGCTCTGTATGGTTTACGCCAAGCAGAACGCCAATGGAATGCAACACTGAATAAAAAACATCTTGATTTGGATTTAAAGACAACAAATGCCGATTCATGTATATATTTTGCTCGACGTGGAAAAGCTATTATGTTGTTACTAGTATATGTAGATGACATTATAATCGCATCGGATAATCAGGATTGGATACAAGATATAATTGAAGGTCTTCAGAAAAATTTCAAGATAAAGGATCTTGGACCCGCAAAATACTGTTTGGGAATTGAAATAGACCAGACAGAGGACAAAGTGTCAATTTCACAAAAGGGGTATATTCAAGACATACTACACAAATTTGGAATGAATAATTGCAATCCTGTCTCTACGTCATTGGATGTAGGAAGCCGTCTTATCAAAAACGAACAAAATGAAGACGATGGAGAGAGGAAGCCTTATAGAGAATTGGTCGGGGCTCTTATGTATTTGGCTACATCCACCAGACCCGATATTGCTCATTCAATGAGTGTACTGAGCCAATTTAACGACTGTCATAACAGTACACATTGGAGAGCTGCTAAGCGTGTGCTTAGATATCTTAGTGGGACTTCTAATTATTCTATTGTTTACAGAAGGACGGACGAAAATTTGTTATGCTACGTAGATGCTGATTGGGGAAGCTGTAGCATAGACCGGAGATCGTATACTGGTTTCTCATTTTTGCTGGGCGGCGGCACCGTGAGTTGGGAATCACGGAAACAACGCACCGTTGCTCTATCATCGACGGAGGCGGAATACATGGCAATAACAGAAGCTGTCAAGGAAGCCATCCATTTAAGAACTTTTCTCCGTGAATTGGGTTTTCACGATATATCCAAAACAGTTCTTTTCAATGATAACACTGTTCAACAAATTCAAACTTTTTTTTAACTTCCCGATTTTATAGGGAAGTTATTGTAATTACCCCGAAAATCTAAAATCGATTTTTTAGCAGATCTTCACGTTTCATGGTCATTGTAGTCATTTTAGACTATTTTCAGCAAAATGTTCGTATGTGTGTGTGTGTGTGCGTATGGCCGTTTCTATGTAATCAAATTTTTCGTTAACGTTTTCAGTAAAAGTAACAACGCGATCAGGATAATGAATGATGCAATCGATGTGCCCCGTCGTAACTTAGAGCTGATTAGATTTTCGTCCATTTTGGTCAAGTAGTTTTTTAGTTTTTTTAGTTTTTTTCGAAAGAAGTTCATTCAACAATGCAATTTATACGAGAGAACGGAAAGTTTCCACCGAAGAAACAAACGTAATTACACAAAAAATTTTTTTTTCGATTTTTTTAAAATTAGAAATTTTTTATTTTTTTTTTAAATTCTTTTTTTGTACCTTACGATGATGTTTCCGCTTACTACAATCGAAAATTATCCCAATGCAAGAGTGAGTTAATCATCTCTACTCCCGAGAATACATTTTCAAAGAATATCGATGAAAGTACAAACAAAATTTATATTACAATCTTTAAAAAAACAATCAGTTCAAAACGTATTGTGAACTGAGATTAAATTGAAAATTAATATGAACTATATGATAATTATTAATAACAGTGATGATGAAAACGGATTGGTTAATGGAGCACACATGCGGAATATTAAAATTTATTACTTTTCAAGAAAATACTAAAATTCCGTCTATATTGTGATTAGATTTTCAAATAGCCAGAGTAGGAGTGAAAGTAAGAACTCGTTATCGTGATTATATGAAAAATGCAAATATTCATCAAAATTTAACACCAACAATAACTAGAGGGCTATTGTTGCTCGCTCGCTACGCTCGCTCGCGAGTAGGGTTGTTTTTGCTCGCTCGCTTCGCGAGCTCGCGGGTAGGACTGCTCTTGCGAGACGGTTAGTGATACGCATGGCTAGTAGGGCCTACTGATATTAATGTTTTTTATTTGGTGTGTGACTCTCCAAGAGTCACACAAAGAACTTCCCGATTCGTTACTCCTTCGCCAACATCGCTAACATCGTTTTTTTTTGTACTTTCATCGATATTCTCCCAAAATGTATTCTTGGGAGTAGAGATGATAAATTCACTGTTGCATTGGAATAACTTTCGATTATTCCAAGCGGTAACATTAGCATCAGTTAAAAAAAAAAATTTTTTAAATCTAAAAAAAAAATTTTTTTAAATCTAAAAAAAAAATTAAGAAAAAATTTTTTTTTATGTAATTGCATTTGGTACTTTGGTGGAAAATATTCGTCCTCCCTTATAAATTGCATTGTAGAATCAACTTTTTTCGAAAAAAAACTAAAAATCTAAAAAACTACTTGACCAATATGGACCAAAATCTAATCAGCTCTAAGTTACGACGGGGCACATCGATTGCATCATTCATCATCCTGATCGCGTTGTTACTTTTTCCGAAAACGTTAACGAAAAATTTGATTACATAGAAACGGCCATACGCACACACACACACACACACACATACGAACATTTTGCTGAAAATAGTCTAAAATGACTGCAATGACCATGAAACGTGAAGATCTGCTAAAAAATCGATTTTCGATTTTCGGGGTAATTACAATAACTTCCCTATAAAATCGGGAAGTTAAAAATATCGAATCAAGTAAATATTTCGAGTGAGGAAAAATATCAAATCACACGTAGTCAATTTCCAGTGGTTCCTGCTGAAGCGATTACGATTCATAAAAGTCAGGGATAAAAAACATACGAGAAAGTATGTTTGGAGTTTAAAAAATCAGAAAGGCGAACTTTACAAATGTTGTATGTAGCACTGAGCAGAGTTTCAAAATTGAGCGCGGTTTATATATTTCGGGACAATTTAAATTAACAGTATCGAAGAAAACCAAGATCAATACTGCAACCCCGGATAATGAGGAGTTGTATCGTTTGCGAAAAACTAATTAAGACAATTTATTTTGCAACATTAGTATACTATAACAAGGAACCAAGCGAGCAACGAGCCTGCGATGTTCGTTTAATGCGACGCCATATAGCAAACATTTTGATAAGTAGAAAACTATTGAATTTCCTTGAAAACGTATAATCATATTAAAACGTACACTCTATTTCTATTTTTGTCTTCTTGAAAAATTCAAAAGACTACATACGCCATGTGGTTGGGCATACTCTATATGCCCTTGGTTGCTCCTTTAGAAAATTTCGTTATTTCTGCGGTAGGACGCACCGTTCTCAGAAATTAGCGTTTACTTACTAGTGTAACGTCTTACAAGGGGAGTCCACGGTACACGGGAACCGGATTTTCCTGAAACTTGCAGTATTTGAAGATGACGTATCCAAATGTAATTTAGCAAAGCAGTAGCGCGCGCTTTTCAAGATTTCCCGAGAAAATTGCATTTGAAAAATCGGTTTACCCGTACATAAGGAGTTCACGTTAACCTATGAACATGAAGCGCAGTGGCCGAGGGCGCTTCGAGAAAGACTGGTAATCAGTAGGTCGCAGGTTTGAGTCTTGCTGTCGACATTTTTGTTTTAATCTTTTTTTTTAGTTTTATTCCTAAAATTTATGAAATCTGCCATAAACAATTATTTTTTAAATAGAAAATGCATGTTTTTTATTTGTGGGTATTGAAAAAAATCGAACATAAAAATAATACAGTGTTATATTTACTTTATTATTGCTCATTCTTTATTAATAAAAAAAAAATTGCGTGTTAGTATGACACGATCCAGAATGATACCCATCGTAAAAGCATGGGAAACAATAATTTTTTCGGCATCTAGCACACACTATAATAAATCAGAACTTCTGAAAACGGCGTGCTCTTGTACAAACGCTCCGTTTATTTTAGTGTGTTCTTGATGCCGAAAAAATTATTGTTTCCCATGCTTTTACGATGGGTATCATTTTGGGTCGTGTCATACTAACACGTAATTTATTTTTATTAATAATAAAGAATGAGCAGTAATAAAGTAAATATAACACTGTATTATTTTTATGTTCGATTTTTTTCAATACCCACAAATAAAAAACATGCATTTTCTATTTAAAAAATAATTGTTTAATGGCAGATTTCATAAACTTTAGGAATAAAACTGAAAAAAGATTAAAACAAAAATGTCGACAACAAGACTCGAACCAGCGACCTACTGATTACCAGTCTTTCTCGAAGCACCCTCGACCACTGCGCTTCATATTCATACGTTAACGCGAACCCCTTATGAACGGGTAAACTGATTTTTCAAATGCAATTTTCTCGGGAAATCTTGAGAAGCGCGCGCTACTGCTTTGCTAAATTACATTTGGATACGTCATCTTCAAATACTGCAAGTTTCAGGAAAATCCGGTTCCCGTCTACCGTGGACTCCCCTTGTTAGTACGATGGTAATGGTGTTTTAGCATTATTTAAATTGAAATATCTCCAGAACCACTAACTTTTCGACATGCATAGGTTAGTACTTTTTTATAACGAATGTAGGCTGCATCAATTGATGTATTGAAAAATACCTCATTCCATTTAAGAAAATTAATGACGTCAGATTTCGAGCGCCTCGATATCAAGTAAGTTTGGTCTGATGAATTTTCTATCTTCAAAAGCGTGCGGGTTATTCATGTGAATTACATATATATCATATAATTTGATTGTATCCAGAAGTAATATTTATACGTATATAATGAATTGATATTATATTGAAATAATTATTTTGGACGACGCTAGCGCGTTGGAATTTCGGACATCGCGTGCTGTGATGTTTATATTTCGCGTCTGTGCCGATGGAATGCGGCTAACGCTGTTGTAAAAAACACGGTTGTCGTATCGAACAAAATAAATAGAACGAAGTACGAATTATTGTTCTCAGTGGGGAATTCACGAAACATGTGTGCCTCCAGCATCAGTTTGATTGTGCTTCTCGAGCAGGAAGGTTGATAGGTAAGTCTTCATAGGTATACTAATCTGAATTTCTAACTTCTTTATTTTTCATAATTTTTTTATGGTACTTTGGAAAACGTATTCGTGGCATATTTCTAATGCAAAAAAATGAAACCAAATATGATATAATGCCGATGATATTTACTTGTGTAATGGACAATTAAAGTTTCGAACGCGTATAAACCTGTATATGATCCGAATTATATCATGTTTGGTATCATTTTAATCAGAAAAAATGTCACAAATCTATTAAAATAAGTTCTATAAAGAAATAAGTAATAATAAAAAAGTTATTCGTTGGTATCGCATTGTGAGGACGCGCGAGCCGTTGAACTGTGCTGCCGACTGCGACTCTTGGCGTCTCTTTCTTTCCCATGCGATCCTTCCTTGCGCTTGAAACTTTAATTGTCCATTACACAAGTAAATATCATCGGAAGTATATCATATTTGGTATCATTTTCCATTATAAAAATGCCACGAATATGTTGGTGAAAGTTCCGTAGAAAATAATGAAAAGAAAGAAGTTATTTTTTATATTCCAATAGGGTGAATTTACATATTCCTATTGTTTTTTATTTATTCAATATATTTTATAAATCATCGTTATTTATAAACATGTTTATTTTTTCAGATTGAAAATAGCCAATTTCTATAAAAAAATGGAACTTAATGCAAAAAATGAAGAGGTATCGAGTACGTATATAATATGAACACTCATCATAGTTCCTGCAAATAATTTTTTTTTATTCATCAATGATGTTTGATAATTTTTTGTATTCCAGACTTATTAAAAAAAATGGAGGTGATGGTAGTGAGGCCGCCTCCCTTACCGGGCACCTTAGCGAGCTGTGAGAGGCCACCACCACCACAACCGCTTTCTGTGCAGCCACCACCACCACCTCCTGCTGGAAAAATTGAAGTTGAGGAGCCCAATGTGGAGGTGCCAGTCACAATAATGGAACGGCTCCTCCAAACATTGGAAGGACTTAATAAAAGTAAGTTTTTTTTTCCTTATTTTTTTCTGATATATATGGGTCATATTTTCATATTTTCTAAAAACCCTGGGTCCGAGATAAGAATTTGATGAATATAATAAATAATAATATGGGAATAATTAATGTTCTTTTCCTCTTCAGATTGCGGTACTAATGCCGGATTATCGCGGGAGCGTTGGCGGCATGGTTCACATGGACGAAGGGGTGGAGGACGAGGCCGAGGCCGTGGTCGTGGTGGTCGTGGTCGTGGAGGAAGGGGAGGGGGGCCCAAGATGAATGTCGTCCAACATTTCCACTACGGCTGATGTTTTTTTTTCTTTATGGTTATTTTTTTTATAATAAATATTAATAAAAAAGTCAACTTTTTCGCTCTCTTTTGGGCACGTTTCTGCTTATAACTTTTGATCAAATGGACTTTTTCGAGTGCTGTTTGCTCTAATACCTTCCCGAAGAAACGCCGCGTCTAACGGTTCAAACCGCAGCTTTCTACGTAGGTGAGTGCGAGAGAGAGAGAGAGAGAGAGAGAGAGAGAGAGAGAGAGAGAGAGAGAGAGAGAGAGAGAGAGAGAATTGAAACAGAGTGGAAGGGAGTGAGAGACAGAGAGAGAGCGAGGAGATCAAGAAGAGCGAGTGAGAGAGAGAACTACAAAGCAACGCGAAAATCGAAATGGAATTGAACGAAATAGATTATCACAAACACGTTCAGTACGTATATGCTTTTAAAAAATACTGTGCCATAGCAACGCGTGGCGGGGGAAGCTAGTATAATATATATGTATTTGTGTGTCACGCGCTCGTTTATGGTAGCAGTACTTCTTTCCTTGCCCCTGAACGTCTCACCTTCGTCTCACCTACTGTACCTGGTACATTCTAACCAATTAAAGAAAACAAACGACGAAATATATTTGAGTGTGGATGTGGATGAGTGACGAATTCACTGTAAATATTTTCATTGTCAGTTCTACTGTGACACTCATGGTGATCACTTCGTATGTGAGTGAATATAACTTATGAGTTTCTTTTCATATTGAAACAGGTAAGAATTTTGTCTGTTTATATACAAATTATTTTTAACTTCCCGATTCATAGGGAAGTTACTGTAATTTAATTTTTTTTTTGTTAAACATTACTCCTTATTTCATTTTGTGTGTATATATATATATATATATATATATATATATATATATATATATATAAAATGACATAGGATTATATTATATATAATATACATACATTTATATTATATATTTGTATATAATAGAAATTTTTGAATAACATACAATCGTCAGCCGTAGGCAACACAAAGTACTAAATAACATACAATTCTCAGCCGTAGGCGACACAAAGTACTAAAAAATAACATACAATTGTCAGCCGTAGGCGACACAAAGTACTAAATAAAATATTGTATTGTCAGCCAGGGGCGACACTCATTTTTGAAAAAATACAATTGTCAGCCGTAGGCGACACAAAGTACTAAATAAAATATTGTATTGTCAGCCAAGGGCGACACTCATTTTTGAAAAAAATACAATTGTCAGCCTGGGGCGACACCTTTTGAATAATAAATAGTATACAATTTTCCGACAATACGAAAATGAAGGTAAAACGTTAATCACGAAAAGCCATCAATAAAAAAAGAAAATATGATTATCTCTCCCTTAATAATAATGTTGTCAATGAGAGCGAAAAAGAAGAAAAACGGAATGCACAAATAAGACAGGCCGTGCAAAAATTACGGTCTAAAAGTACATATAATAAAAAAAATGATGAATATGAGAAAAATAGAATGCGAAACAGAAAAAAATATCGTGATAATATAGATTGGAAGAAAAAAAAAATACATTGAATCTAATCGCAAACGAATGCAACGGAAACGACTGAATGACGATTTTCGTAAAAAGAAAATGAAATGAGGCAAAATCGAAAGAAACGAACAAGAAAAAATGACGATTATCGTAACAAAGAGAATGAAACAAAATTACTTTTCAAGAAAATACTAAAATTCCGTCTATATTGTGGTTAGATTTTCAATTGCCCAGAGTAGGAGTGAAAGTAAGAACTCGTTATCGTAATTATATGAAAAATGCAAATATTGATCAAAATTTAACACCAATAATAAAAATATCGAATCAAGTAAATATGTCGAGTGAGGAAAAATATCAAATCACACGTAGTCAATTTTCAGTGGTTCCTGCTGAAGCGATTACGATTCATAAAAGTCAGGGACAAACATACGAGAAAGTATGTTTGGATTTTAAAAAATCAGAAAGGCGAACTTTGCAAATGTTGTATGTAGCACTGAGCACAGTTTCAAAATTGAGCGGTTTATATATTTTGGGACAATTTAAATTAACAGTATCGAAAAAAACAAAAATGAATACTGCAAACCCGGCTAACGATGAATTGTATCGTTTGCGAAAAACTAAACAATTAAAATTATCATTCAATAATTTGGTCAATGAAAACGGATTAATAGTTATATATCAAAATATTGGTACTTTGACAAGTAAATTAATTCATATAAATAAAGATTCATGGTTTCATCGAAGCGATATATTAATTTTTAGTGAAACATTAACGAAAACCGATGATGAGTTGAATATTTTAAATTATGATATATTATTCCGATCTGACATTGTCAACAACAGCCGCGGATTAATTTGTTATGGAAAAACAGAATTAGCAATAGAAAAAAAATTATTTGTTGAACAGGAATTTAGTTCAAATGCGCATGTAGAACTGTTTACTTTTAAAATCAGAAATTATTATATAATAAGTGGTTATAAATCACCAAAAGCTACTAATTCTATGTTTGGTAGCGTTGTACAACGAATAATGAATAAAATTACAATTGAAAGTGAAAAGGTTTTGATAGGTAATTTCAATTACAATATATTAAATTGCAAGGGTAATGGTAATAATTATTTGATTAACCTTTTGAACAAGTACAATTTAAAAACTAAATTACCATCCAATAGTATAACGACTAATTTGAATACGCAAATAGATATCATTTTCTCAAATGTTGATGATATAGATTGCGGTGTTTATGAAACATATTTCAGCTATCATAAGCCCATTTATGCAATCCTCGATAAGAAGGTTGTCAAATATAAAAAAGAAGAGAATGTAGAGAAAACAGATGTAGCAATCACAAATCAAAAAATGAATCCTGAAAATTTTACAAATTTTGATGAATGTATAATGATCTCGGACCAGCATATCGACCAAAATAATCATGAATATGCAGTGCCTGCAGAATGTTTCCTCAATGATGGTTATAACTATGCTTTAGAAACAGCCGAATGTGAAGAAGTCATAAAACCTGATTGTTATTTACAAGATAAACATATTAATTTATTTCACGAAATTATGAACAGAAATCTAAACGAGCGTGGAATATACAACTTTGCTCAAGATACTGGTTACGTTCGAGCTTTTTTGAGTAATTTACAAGAGATCCCAGAACATGAGACGAATATTCAGATAATATACACTGGTGAAATTGGAGAAAAGGTAGTAGGACATTGGATTTGCACAAGATCTGATGGTAACGGTAATGTACACATTTATGATAGTTTTAATGCTAATCATTTGAACCATGATGTAATAGATTATTTGAATGCCCTTTATAAATATAGAAAGAAATATATATTTCACAGAGTACAATATCAAAACAATGCGTTTGATTGTGGAGCATTTGCAATTTATTTTGCAACATTACTCTGCTATAACAAGGAACCAAGCGAGCAACGAGCATACGATATTGGTTTAATGCGACGCCATATAGCAAACATTTTGATATGTAGAAAACTATTGAATTTCCCTGAAAACGTATAATCTTCTTAAAATGTACACTAAAAAAACTTGTGATAATAAATAATATACTGCAACTAACGAATCGGGAAGTTCTTTGTGTGACTCTTCAAGAGTCACACACCAAATATAAAACATTAATACCTGTAAGCCCTACTAGCCATGCGTATCACTAACCCTCTCGCAAGAGCAGTCCTACCCGCGAGCGAGCGAAGCGAGCGAGCAACAATAGCCCTCTAGTTTACTTTTCGATTCTCAATATGCGATTGTTATAGAGTTTTTCGCGCTGATTCCGAATCTGTTTTTAATTTTTTTCCTAGACGCATAGTTTTTGAGAAATTTGAGTTTGAAAAAATGACCTATTTTTCAACTTTGAACAAAGATTGTGATGTTATTATAAAAGATATTGTATTGTTCTTTACATAAAAAGATTCTCTAGACTTTCCCGAATCCAGTGATATCCAATATTAATGCATTATGATTGTTTAAACATGTTTAAACAATGATTAAAGACGGAGAGACACCACTTTTGCACCAATTTTTGCGGATATTTCTCAATTTATCTCAAAAAATAAGGGTCTAGCGGAAAATCGAACTACACCACGCGCTAGAGCAGACTTTTATCTTGAGAAACCACCCTTTCAACTTTCCAAAGTCGACGTTTTTACCGAAACAGAAAGCAAAATATCTTCGCCCGACACGAGCTGCCCCCAGTGGCGCTTACCGCTAGAATAGGCGTTCCACGGGATACGCCGCGGCGAACGCCCGTTGTAGTGGTGAGCGCCACTGGCGGCAGCTCGTGTCGGACGAAGATATTTTGCTTTCTGTTTCGGTAAAAACGTCGACTTTGGAAAGTTGAAAGGGTGGTTTCTCAAGATAAAAGTCTGCTCTAGCGCGTGGTGTAGTTCGATTTTCCGCTAGACCCTTATTTTTTGAGATAAATTGAGAAATATCCGCAAAAATTGGTGCAAAAGTGGTGTCTCTCCGTCTTTAATCATTGTTTAAACATGTTTAAACAATCATAATGCATTAATATTGGATATCACTGGATTCGGGAAAGTCTAGAGAATCTTTTTATGTAAAGAACAATACAATATCTTTTATAATAACATCACAATCTTTGTTCAAAGTTGAAAAATAGGTCATTTTTTCAAACTCAAATTTCTCAAAAACTATGCGTCTAGGAAAAAAATTAAAAACAGATTCGGAATCAGCGCGAAAAACTCTATAAGAATCGCATAGTAAGAATCGAAAAGATTTTTGGCTGTTGGACAGTGTAATCGAGGGGCAGGACTACTTACACAGAATCCTGTTTTTCACCACCGCATAAAGCATATTGACATGCGATATCATGATAGTATCAGATTGGAATATTTATCAACCAATGAGATGGCGGCTGATATACTCACCAAGGCACTTCCGCGGCAAAAACATGATTTTTGCGTAAATAAATTGGGAGTCATTCAAGATGTCTTAAAGAAAAATTAAGTTCGTTTATGCGTCGGTATTAAAGGGGAGTGTTGAGAATTAATACTCGATCTTTGTTTTGTGTCCGCGCCATCTGTACCAGAATGTATGATTTAACGGACCGTTCCTTTTTCTCGGCCCAGTCTGCGTTCCTATATCCATGGTCTACACGCGAAATCATGTATCTATGTAATCTTGTACATGAGAATAAAAAGTCTATCTGGTACATTGAATTTCCGATCCACGCGTACATAATCCTAACATAATTTAAAATACACTCAATTTTAAATTTATATTATACTTTCTCTTAAAAAGTTATTTTTTTCAATTATAATAAAAATGTACTAATCTACTTAACGTTTATAATATAATTTATAATCCCCTCAATTTACAATTTATATTAGAATTTCTTTTAAAAAATTATTATTTTCAATTATAATAAAAATTTTCTTATCTATTTAATTTTTAAAATGTAATTTAAAATCCCTCAATTTTAAATTTATATTAAATTTTCTTTTATAAATTTATAATTTTCAATTATAATAAAAATTTACTAATCTATTTAATTTTTATAATATAATTTAAAATCCCCTCAATTTTAAATTTATATTTTCTTTTAAAAAATTATTATTTTTAATTATAATAAAAATTTCCTAATCTATTTAATTTTTATAATATAATTTAAAATCCCTCAATATTAAATTTATATTAAATTTTCTTTTATAAATTTATTATTTTCAATTATAATAAAAATTTACTAATCTAATGAATTTTTATAATATAATTTAAAATACACTCAATTTTAAATTTATATTATACTTTCTTTTAAAAAGTTATTTTTTTTCAATTATAATAAAAATTTACTAATCTACTTAACGTTTATAATATAATTTATAATCCCCTCAATTTACAATTTATATTAGAATTTCTTTTAAAAAATTATTATTTTCAATTATAATACAAATTTTCTTATCTATTTAATTTTTAAAATGTAATTTAAAATCCCTCAATTTTAAATTTATATTAAATTTTCTTTTATAAATTTATTATTTTCAATTATAATAGAATAGAATAGAATAGAATAGTTTATTCCCTTTGCGGGGTACAACTGCGGACCTCCGCTCCGCTTACAAGGAGAAAATACAAAAAAAAAGTAACAAAAATAAATAAAATAAATCACAACAAAAACATCCACTTCTCTTAGTCTGTATTTCGACATTTCGGAGAGAGAGAGAGAGAAAACATACCACATTCATTCACGACTCATACCATCATTCACTCCCTGGACCCCCGGTTCCGGTGTTCATCCTTTCTCGCATCTCTTCCACTCTCTTCATCCATACCTCTCCTTCTCCTTCCTCCCCTAGCACTTCCGTCACCAGTTCCTGCCACCTTTTATTTCTCCCCCAATTCGTACACTCCTCCCACATATGCTCCCACGATTCTACCCCTCTCCCACATATCCTACAGCTCCTGCTCTCCTCTTCCCAATACCTCCCCCCTTTCATTTTACTCCCTAATCTGTACCCCGCTATGAGTTGCCACCTCTTCTCCTCCCAATTCTTCTTCAGATACCCTGGCACACCCTCTCCTTTCACCATCCCATACCATTTATTATATCTTGACTCCCTTATCCTTCTCCATCTCTCCTCCCTTTGCGCATTTTTCTCCTTTTTTACCAACTCTTCCCCCCTCAGCCTTCCTTCGCTCCTCATCTCCTCTACCTCCTCTATACTCCATCCCTTACCTTCATAAAACCTTCTCCTCTCCTCCTCCCATCCCTCCAACGCCCTACCCCTCCTTGGTCTTTCTCTTACCTCCAACCAGCATTTCCTCGCTAAGTGCCCCCCTTTCCCTTCATACAGCTTCCTTTCATATTCCCACGCCCTCATACTCATCCTTTCTACCAATAGATCTCTCTCCAATTCCTCTCGAATCATGTACCCTGGTACGATTCTTTCCACTCCCAACACCCATCTTATGTACCTCTCTTGTAAACTCTCCATTTTCCCCCTTTCTTTCCACCCCCATACTTCCACCCCGTAACTCATGACTGCCCATACTAATCTATCAAACAGCCATAGTCTTCTACCCCAATCCTTCGCAAATTTCCTTTTTCCTAATCCCCACACTTGTCTCATAGCCACCGCTCCTTTCCTCAACCTCTCCTCTACATGCTCGTCCTGCCTTCCGTTCGACATCACCACATAACCTAAGTACTTAAACTTTTTCACCTCCTCCACTTCTTCACCCTTCCACCACCATCTCGTCTTCCCTCTTCTCCCCCCTCCCTTTCTACATTTCAACATCTTCGACTTTCCTACATTCAGCACTAACTTTTTCTCATCCATATATCGTTCCAATCTCGCCATCAATCCCCTCATCCCATCTTCATCTTCCGCCAGCACTGCAACATCGTCCGCATATGCTAACGAGTATATCTTTTCTCCTTCCACCTTCATCCCCCCCACCTTCCCTTCTTCAGTTCCTCCTCCATGTCTGCAATCAGGATCGTGAACAGTATTGGGCTTAACGGGCAACCCTGCCTCTTGATTGCAATCAGGATCGTGAACAGTATTGGGCTTAACGGGCAACCCTGCCTCACCCCTTTTCTCGTCCAAAAGATCTTCCCTTCCTTCTTCCCCACCCTCACCTTACTTCTCGTTTCTCTCAACACCTCCATGCACGTCCCCACCAGCCCCTCTCTCACCCCTGCCTTCCTCATCGACCCTTCCAATACCGCCCTGTCCACCGAGTCGAAAGGTGCCTTCGTATCAATGAACAGAACCAGCATTTCCCCCCCCCTTCTTCGCTATCTGCCTATTAATTAGGTAATTTAATACGTAGATGTTGTCAATCGTTCCCAGCCCCTTTCTGAAACCCGTCTGGTTTGCCGGGAGTACTCCTTTTGCCTCGACATCCTTCCTCAGTCTCTCCGCTAAAACCGCCGCATAAACTTTATATGCTGTTTGCATTAGAGTTATCCCTCTATAATCTTCCACTTTTCTTCCTTCTCCTTTCTTGACTGTGGGCACCACCATCCCCTCTGTCCAGTCCTCTGGCCAACCCTCTCCTCTCCATACCCTATTGCATATTTCCCATAACCTCTCCCTTACTGCTTCCCCTCCATATCTCCATACTTCGTTTGGGATCCCATCCCCTCCTGACGCTTTCCCCTCCTTCAACTTTTTCACTACGACCTCTACTTCTTCTCTACTCAGTTCCTCCTCCCCCTCCTCCCCTCTCTCTCTTCCTTCTTCTCCTCTGACCCTCTCGCTCACTCCCTCTAGAACTCCTCTAAAATAATTGTCCCACTCCTCTATCTCAATTTCCTCATTTACTTCCCTCCTACTCTTTCTTCCTCTGTTAATAATCTTCCATACCTCTCTCTCTGATCTTACCCCCTCTATCTCCTTTTCCCCTCTCTCTTTTTCCTTCCTCTTTTTCTCTTTGCATAACGCGCCTACCTTGTTTCTCGCCCTCCTATATCCTTCCCCACTTCCCCCTTCCCTTCTCCATCTTGACAATTCCTCTTCGACCTCCTTCTTCTTCTCCCTACATTCTTCATCCCACCAACCTTTTCTTTCCCTTTTCCCCATCTTCCTCTCCATCTTCTCTAACACCCCTACTACTTTGTGTTTTAACTCTTCCCACTCTTTATCTATTTCCTTTCCCTCACCTTCCCAGTCCCCAAACTTTTTCGCAAACTCCTCCCTTCTTTCTACCGTCCACCATCCTTTTCCCCTTCCTCCCCCTCTTCCCTTCGTCCCATTTTTCCTCTTGTTACGTCCTGACGTCCGTCACCGGACTCCCTCCTTACATATTTGCACTACCAGCAAATATATAAGTAACTAACATTAATATCTAAGAAGACTCCCATCCGACGTCATCACCTTGGAATGTGATCTCGTCAAGCCTCAGTGATTTTGAGCATAACAATTCCAAGGCCTGCTCACTCAAGCATACGACGCTATTGTTCCCCCACCAACTCTTCTATTGTTCCCCCACCAACTCTTCTATTGTTCCCCCACCACAAGTCCACCTGGCAACAGGCCTATAAAAGCCAGGATCGCAGAGCAGAGAGACACAATTCGACAATTCACAATTCGAACATTCACACAATTCCACAATTCGACAATTACACGATTCGATCATTCAATCATTAATAAGCAGTAACCCAGCACTAAGCATTCTTATCATTCAGTCAGTCAGCAACAGTAGTAGCATTATTCGACTATTTAGTAGAGCAATCATTATTCAGTAGAGCGATCATTAGCAGTCAGTAACTCAGCAAGTCAGTACTATTTCGGGAAGGCTCAACGATAGCCAACAAGCATTTCTACGATTCAACCTCCGAACATTACAGTTCTCGCTGATGAATCAATGCGGGACGCTATAATTATTTATAGTTGATAACCGTGATCTGAGAGAACGCTCCCTTCCTCAAAGGTCTCCTTTTGTCTACGTGAGGTTCATCAAAAGTTCGATTCGTCAAGTGACGTGTGCGTGTGCAACGGAGAGAGAGAGTCACGAGTGAGAGTGAGAATCGCGCACCGGGCCCAATATCGTTTCTCCCTCGAACTAGGCGGACTTGGTCCAGCCGTTCGAGCCAACGATCCAACCCCGAACTAGGCGGACTTGGTCCAGCCGTTCGGGCACCCTCCTCATTCACGGTCAGGCGGACTGGGTCCAGCCGTCCGAGAATTCCCAAATCCTAGCTCAAACCCTCGACGATCGAACCGCTACATTCTATTCGATCTCTCTCTCGGGCCGGATCTGCGCGGTACGCTCCCACGTCACCACGAGTCGTGAACCACACGCAAATTCGAGTGCCATTTCGAGTCATCTCTCCGAGTCTCCGACGAAATATCCCTAATCCTCCGCAAAATCGTCCTGAGGTCAAACCTCGGTCGTAACATTGGTGACAGCTGCGGTGGGATTCGAATTGCTCAACGGAGCACCCACAATTGCCACATTCTACATAATTTTCAACATACACGATGTCTCGAACCTCGAATCCAAGCAACCCCGCATCGGTACAGTCGGTTCTCAATGAGGCCACAGCGAGGGAGCGCGTTTTACTGGAACAACTCGAAACAATGGGGCGAAGACACCAGGAACTGCTCGAAAAATACAATACACGATTCAACCCAGTACAGAAACGTGAGCAAGTCCCCGTCGTAAAGTCCGAAGCCGCAGCAAACCTCACTGTGATCGAAGGGATAGCCGCCAAACTGAAAACGCTGCAAGAAATGATCGAGAATCTGGGCAGCCCAGCGAGCTCTCATACATCCGAGCGCAGTCCGACACCGGACCCCTTGAGGCCACTGGACAAGATCGCGCACAAAATCGAGGCACATTCATCCCGCGAATGCGGACGAATTACGCTAAAAGACGCAGTGGAAACCGTCCCCCACTTCGATGGTGAGAACATTACCGTCTTCCAGTTCGCACGAGCATGTAAACGGGCCCGTGAAATGCTGCCCGCGAAAGCCGAGCCAAATCTGGCCAAACTCCTGCGTAATCGGTTGAAAGGACACGCAGCTCTGGCCGTTGAGGACCAAACACATCATTCAGTGGATGAACTAATCAACAGACTGAGATACGTCTTTTCACCTTCGAAAACGCCGAATCATTACAGAGGCGAATTGGCCAACATTATCAAGGATCCAAAAGAACATATCCTCGACTACATAGCGAGAGTTAAGGACCTAAACTCCGCTATTATCGACGGCGAAAGGGAACGATACGGTACGCTGAATGATAACCACGTCAACGACATCGACGACCTCACTCTGGAATCTTTCCTAGACGGACTACCCCCCACCATGAAGACTCGAATACGTCACGAGGGTTGTTACGGTCTAACCGAGACCTTCGACTCCGCCATCCAAATCACGAAAGAAATGGAACGAGAAAGCCGAAGATTCCCAACGACCTCGCGACCGACGCCAACCACGTGCCAGTTGTGCCTCCGACCGGGACACGAAGCCCGTGCATGTCGCGACCACGGAGTATCTCGCGGCCACGAACCGCCCCGCGACTACAGATCGCCCCGCGACTACAGATCGCCCCGCGACTATGGACCGCCCCGCGGCCTCACGCATGACCCTCGAGGTCAACCCACTCGATGGCCAGATCCACCACGTCGTGCCGTCGGCAACGACGCGAATAACACGCAACCATCCCAAGGTGCAGGAACGAAAATATGTGCCTATTGCAAAGCGACAGGGCATCTAATCTCCGAGTGTAGGAAACGGGCCTACAACAATCAACGATTCCAGGGAAACGAGAACCGCCCACGAGAACCTACGAGCGCGCCTCGTGGAGCACCTATACAGCAGACGCGTTCCGCCCTCCCGATAACCACGGAACACGAGAACCAGAACGGACACGAGCATGCGCAGTCCAATTGAAATCGGCTCTGATCGTACCCGCAATAATGCTGCACTCCGCTGACCTCAAAGAAACAACAGAAGCGATGGTCGACACCGGATCCGAAATAAATATCATTAAACAAGGAGCTTTAAGTAAGCCCGAGCTGACCAACACGCAAGAAAAAGTGAGCATCACAGGCATCACAAACCATACCGTCACCACTCTTGGCACATTCGAAATCGACATATTCAATCACAAGGTGACATTCCACGTCGTCGCCGACGACCTACCGATACCCCAAAAGGGCATAATTGGCTCCGAATTTTTCCGAAATCAATCCGTCGACATCGTCTACTCGGAAAATTGCCTCCGTTTCCATGGCACCACTATTCCATTTCTAAATCGCGAACAAGTCACGCTTCCGGCAAGATCCAAAACGGTCATTCCAGTACACATCCTAAACCCAAACCTTGACGAAGGCTATGTGCCACGTCAAGACCTCGGCGAAGGGGTCCACCTAGGACACGTCGTAATCAAATCGAAACAAGGGAAAGCCTACCTCCCCGTAGTCAACACGACGAACCAAGATATTATACTGCGGGAACCTAACGTCGAACTCCAAGAGTTCGAGGAATTCGAAAAACCTCCACCGATTCCTTCTTCACAGACCTCTTCTATTTCTATTTCTTCTACTTCTATTTCGTCCACCACAGTGCACCCACTCACTGAATCTTTACTAAATCCAAGTGTGCTGTGCGTGCGATCTCATCCCCCTCCAGAGGCATGCGAAATCAATCCTACTACTTCTAATTCTACTAATTCTCCCATGCCGGAGGTCTATTCTAAAGAATCCAAGCCGATTCTATCAAATCCTAAAATCTGTGAAGAAAAATCCCCTGAGGATACGTCGAATCCCGTCCCATTATTCCCTTGCCATTTTTCTCATCAAGATACCAACCCTCCAATATCAGTTGATGCAAACCCGTACGCCAATGACCGTATAACCGAAACCATGAAACTTCTAAACACGGAGCACTTAAACGCAGAAGAGGAAGCCAGCGTCAAATACCTCGTAAAGGAATACAACGCCGTTTTTCATCTCCCCGAAAATCAACTCGGGCACACCAACGCAATCACCCATCGGATAACAACGACGGACAACCGATCAATAAACATGAAACAATATCGCTTTCCATCAATTCACAAAGAAGAAGTGAATAAGCAGCTCCTCGACAACACCATCATACAACTATCGACATCACCATACAATTCCCCCATCTGGATAGTCCCCAAGAAACCGGGGCCGGACGGTCAAAAGAAATGGCGAATGAAAATCGATTACCGACTACTGAACGCCAAAATCATACCCGACGCCTACCCGTTGCCCAACATGCGAGTTCCATTTCCTATTTTTATTTTCATCCCCTCCACAACTGCAAATAGCGTTGTGCCAGCCCACAATTTTTTCTTTTTTCCTCCATAATCGCAGATAGCATTATGTGAGTGCCACTCCTTTTTTTTACGTTTTCATTTTTCATCTAGCTCTTCTTTTCCATTCGCTATTTCCTTCACGGGAACCCATCACGATTTGCGAACAAAAAAAATCGCATTCTTATTGCTTCGCAAACGAATTCTCTTTTTTTTTTTCCCGGGGGTGACGTGTTACGTCCTGACGTCCGTCACCGGACTCCCTCCTTACATATTTGCACTACCAGCAAATATATAAGTAACTAACATTAATATCTAAGAAGACTCCCATCCGACGTCATCACCTTGGAATGTGATCTCGTCAAGCCTCAGTGATTTTGAGCATAACAATTCCAAGGCCTGCTCACTCAAGCATACGACGCTATTGTTCCCCCACCAACTCTTCTATTGTTCCCCCACCAACTCTTCTATTGTTCCCCCACCACAAGTCCACCTGGCAACAGGCCTATAAAAGCCAGGATCGCAGAGCAGAGAGACACAATTCGACAATTCACAATTCGAACATTCACACAATTCCACAATTCGACAATTACACGATTCGATCATTCAATCATTAATAAGCAGTAACCCAGCACTAAGCATTCTTATCATTCAGTCAGTCAGCAACAGTAGTAGCATTATTCGACTATTTAGTAGAGCAATCATTATTCAGTAGAGCGATCATTAGCAGTCAGTAACTCAGCAAGTCAGTACTATTTCGGGAAGGCTCAACGATAGCCAACAAGCATTTCTACGATTCAACCTCCGAACATTACAGTTCTCGCTGATGAATCAATGCGGGACGCTATAATTATTTATAGTTGATAACCGTGATCTGAGAGAACGCTCCCTTCCTCAAAGGTCTCCTTTTGTCTACGTGAGGTTCATCAAAAGTTCGATTCGTCAAGTGACGTGTGCGTGTGCAACGGAGAGAGAGAGTCACGAGTGAGAGTGAGAATCGCGCACCGGGCCCAATATCGTTTCTCCCTCGAACTAGGCGGACTTGGTCCAGCCGTTCGAGCCAACGATCCAACCCCGAACTAGGCGGACTTGGTCCAGCCGTTCGGGCACCCTCCTCATTCACGGTCAGGCGGACTGGGTCCAGCCGTCCGAGAATTCCCAAATCCTAGCTCAAACCCTCGACGATCGAACCGCTACATTCTATTCGATCTCTCTCTCGGGCCGGATCTGCGCGGTACGCTCCCACGTCACCACGAGTCGTGAACCACACGCAAATTCGAGTGCCATTTCGAGTCATCTCTCCGAGTCTCCGACGAAATATCCCTAATCCTCCGCAAAATCGTCCTGAGGTCAAACCTCGGTCGTAACACTCTCCTCCCCTTTTCCTCCTTCTATCCATATTACCGTCGGCTGGTGATCCGAATCCACTTTTCCTTCTATCACCATTCTTTCGACTCTTTCCCTAGTTTCCTTATTACCTATTATATAATCTATCACCGACTCGCCATTCCCTGTATATGTAAATTCCCCCTCTTCGTCGCCTTCCACATCCCCGTTCATTATCTCCCACCCCAACTCACCTAGAAATTCACATAACATTCTTCCCTCTGTGTTGATTTTCTTATCCTTCGATCTTCTTGAACTTTCTTCGCTTTCCTCCCCTTCTTGAATTCTTCCCCCTTGCGTACCTGTCCTGGCATTAAAATCCCCCCACTACTACCCTCACCCCTCTTTCCTGCTCCTCCATCCACTCTCTTAGTCTTCCCATCTTCCTCTCCAAGTCCTTATTCACATACACTCCTATGACCTTCCATTCATCCCTTCCTAACCATATTTTCCTCACTATTATTCCCTCTTCCTCCCCCCCTTTTTGTCTTTCTCCATTCTGATTCCCTCCCTTACACCTATTAACATCCCTCCCATCGCTCTCCCCTTCTTTCTTTCCCACACATACCCTTTCGTCGCCTTCCTTTTCACTCCCTCCCAATCCTTCCTGCCTATCCATGTCTCGCTCATTATTACTACGTCCCATTCTTTGATTCCCTCCCAAAAGTCCCTGTCTTTGTTCTTTGCCCCCGCCACGTTCCAAAACGCTACCTTATACAACCTCTTCTCCTCTCTTATCGAATCTTCTACTTTCCTTTCTGCTTCTTTCTCCTCATCTCCCTGTTTTGTACCCCTCTTCATTCGTTTCCCTGATCCTCAATCCATCTCTCTTCTACTTCATCCCATCTTCTCATTCTGTTATTTACCCACATCTTCAAGTACCCTACTTGTACTCTCTTTCCCTCCCTTCTCTCTTTTTCGGCTTCCCTCTCTATCTTCCACCTTGCCCTTCTCTCTTCTACGGTCATATCGTCTTCTATTCTTTCCTTTCCCCCTTTTAATTCCTTTCTCGCCAACATTACTCTTCTCTTTCCTTCCATCTCCTCTATCTTTACCAGCATCGTACTCCTCCCCTCTGTATTCTCCCTTCCCACCCGTCTCACTTCTTCCACTTTTTCCTTAACACTTATTCTCGTCCATATCTCTTATATTATTTTTTTATCCTCCCTTCCTTCCACCTTTACCCCTTTTATTATTATGTTCCTTCTTCTCTCTTCCCTCTCCCTTTTATCTACTCTTATTACTATCTCCCTTATTCTTCTCTCCATCTCTTTCCTGCTCTCCTCATTTCCCCCTTTTCCTCCAGCCTCTTTCTCCTTTAATTCCAACTTTTCTACCCTCTTTTCTAACACTTCTGTCCTCCCCCGCACTTCTTCCCCCCCTTCGCCGTTTCCTCTATATTTCCCTCTACCTTTGCCACCCTTCCCTCTACGCTTTCGATCCATTTCTTCATTCTCTCCCTATATAACTCTTCTTTCCTCCTCTCTTCCTCCCACATCTCTCTTTCCCTCCTCCATTCCTCTATTACCTTTTTCCCTTCCTCCCTTTCCGTCCTCATCTCTTCACTCACCCTCCTTACCTCCTCTATTAGCCCTCTGATCATTTCCCCCATTTCTTCTCCACTCCCTCTGCCTTCCTTACTTCCTTCTATGGGAGACCTTGTTGTCTTGTCACTCCTTTTAAACATTGTTAGACTATCCTCCTCCCTCCCTCCCTCAACCTCCCCTATTCCCCTTTTCCTCCCCACACTCTCTACACTTTCCGTGCTGAACCATCTCTCTAGTCCAACTTCCTTCAAAATTGCACCCACTCTTCCCTTCCTTCCCTTCCTCCCTCTCCCTCCCTCTGCCTGCTTCCCCGCTGTCACTCATTTCCACTACCCTTCTTACCTTCTTTCTTCCCTCTTGTTCCTTATTTAAAATTCCCGCCTCTTCCACTACCTGTCGCCCAGTTTCACTTTCTTCCTCTAGAGCGCGCTACCTGCTCTCCTACTCTCTTCCTCCCGCGTCCACCTGTCTACGTCCACGCAGACCTAACCTCCTTCTCCCGCTCACTTTAATCCTCCCTGCTGACCTCTCCCTTACTCCCTCGCCCTTAGCTCTTTCTCTCCCGCCTACCTGTAGTCCCTACTAACCCTTCTCTCTCATTTTCTCCACTCACACTTCTTTCAGAACCGCTTTCTCACACCTAAAATTCGCTCAGCTAATTGCACACACCAGCCTCTCATATCACCGGAAACGGAAGTCCTAATTTTCAGTTATAATAAAAATTGACTAATCTATTTAATTTTTATAATATAATTTAAAATCCCCTCAATTTTAAATTGAGCTCCTGGTGGAGCAATGAGCTCAATAAGACCAGGGCGGAAACCAGGAAGCTGCTTAACAGGGCCATGAAGGTCAACTCTGAAGAAGCCTGGAGTACCTACAGGGAATCCCAGAGGAACTTCAAAAGGCTCATTAAATCTTCGAAAAGAGCGGCCTGGAGAAGCTTCTGCGAAGAAACGGAGGCCCTCCCCTTTGTGGCCAGGTTACGCAAGGTCTTTACAAACGGGCCCCTGACCACCTCAATTAACGACATCACCCTCCCAAACAGGAAGATTGGTGATGACAGTACACCGCTTTTAGAACATCTTCTGGAGGTTCATTTCCCGGGATCTACCCCGTTGGGCCAGGGGCAGCCGACTACGTCGGTTGGTACCAGGAACAATATGGGCGATCGCTGGAAAATTGCCTCAGAGGTACTTTGGGCGCTGCAATCTTTCGACAGATACAAAAGTCCAGGTCTCGATGGCATCTTCCCCGCTATGCTCCAAGAAGGAGGGTCTATCCTGGCTGACCGCCTAAGAGAGGTCTTCAAAGCTTGCCACGCCTTAGGCTACATACCTATCTCCTGGAGAATGGCCAGAGTAGTCTTCATTCCAGAAAAAGTGACTACAGCTCGGCCAAATCGTTCCGGCCGATAAGCCTCACATCCTTCTTACTCAAGACGATGAAACGGGTTATCGACAGGTATATCAGAGAAACAACGCTGATTCTGATACCTGTGCATGCCAATCAGCATGCCTACCAAAGTGGCAAATCAGTAGAGACGGCGCTCCACCACCTAGTTGGCCTCATTGAAGGAGCACTAGCAAACAAAGAATCGGTCCTCAGTGTTTTCATCGACATCGAGGGTGCCTTCGATAATACGTCCTTCGACGTGTTAGAGAAGGCCTTGGACCGTTTCAACATCAATGAACCCCTGAGCGGATGGATCAGCAGCATGCTTAGGAACCGCACCATGATGGCCGAAGCGAACGGCTCGACAGTGTATGCCCAGGCCGGCAGGGGCTGCCCTCAGGGAGGAGTCATCTCCTCACTACTGTGGACCTTGGTGGTCGATGGGCTTCTGAAAGAGCTGGTCGATGAGGGCCTCGTGGTCCAAGGCTATGCTGACGATGTATCCTTCTCAGTCAGGGGAAAACACTGTTGGCTAAGAGAATGCAAACAGCACTTACGCTAACCCAAAACTGGTGCCTTAACCACAACATCAGGGTTAACCCGGGTAAAACATGGTACTCTTTACGAGGAAGCGACGCTTTAAGTTCAAAGCCCCCTCCATCTTCGGCACCGAATTACGAATCTCGGATGATGTGCGCTACTTAGGTGTCATTCTAGACAAAAGGCTCACGTGGAAAAGGCACGTCGCCAGGCTATCCCAGAAGGCTATAAATACCTACTGGGCCTGCAAGTCGATGTTTGCCAGGACCTGGGGCCTGAAACCTCATGTGGTAAAATGGATCTATACTGCGATCATGGTACCACAGATGACGTACGCCGCCCTTGTCTGGTGGACCTCCATGAAGAAGGCCACACACAGAAGACTAATGGGAAGGGCCTACCGTCTGGCGTTAATGGGCATTACGGGCGCTTTCCACACCACGCCCACCCTGGCGCTGGGAGCTCTCGTTAATCTCGCACCCCCGCACATAGTGGCGGAGAGTTTAGCAAGGAATTCCGCCTTAAGACTCCATCTGGGAAACAGATGGACCAAATCAAGGTACGGCCACTCGACCCTGCTGGACGCACATGACCTCCAATGGATAATGTTGCGTGGGGGAGACAGGTGTGAGCCGCACTATAATTTCACGGTTAAACACCAAATCCGCTTCCCTAATAGGTGTGATTGGGAATCAAATGCTGGAGAACTTCTTTCTCCGCAAGGCCTGGTCTGGTTCACAGACGGCTCAAAGAATAGTACCGGAGCAGGAGCAGGTGTCTGCGGTGTCAGCCCAAGGGTTAGCCTGTCTCTAGCACTTGGGCAACACGCCTCGGTATTCCAAGCCGAAGTATGTGCTATCTTGGACTGCGCTGAACTCAACCTCAGCAAAGGCTACAAGAACAAACATATATATATATATATATATGCAGTGACAGCCGCGCGGCAATTAGATCACTGGACAAAGTTATGACCAGATCTAAGCTCGTCCGTGAATGTGTCACAGCCATTACAGAGCTAGCAGAACGGAATCATGTTAGCCTTCTTTGGGCTCCAGGTCACTCTGGTATCAAAGGAAACGAGGAGGCAAATAGATTGGCGCGTGAAGGCACCCGATGCCATAGCGCAAGTATCTACAGACCTCCAAAACTGGCACCTAGTGCAATTAAAAATTGGAATAAAGAATGGGCGAGCAACCAATTTGCCCATTTATGGAATTCCGAACCAGCTATGCGACACACGAAAGCTCTGTTGGAGGGGCCTAATAAAGACCTCGCCATCAAGCTGTGTCAAATGGACCGAACAAAGGTGAGGCGGCTCGTGGGAATTACCACGGGCCACTGGTACACCGGTAAGCACTTGGCTAGGCTAGGCGTCCAGATGGACTCTAAATGCCCAAGATGCCAGGAGGAGGATGAAACCCCTCTCCACGTATTACGGCACTGCAAAGGTACTGCGGCCCTAAGAAGTAAACTCGACGGGCTCTCGAACCAAGGTGTCCTTCGTCTTAAGGCAGACGGGGTTGACGCACTTCTGGATTTCGCCAGAGAGGCCGCCCTGCTCGAGCGCCTTGTATGAATTGGTAGCCCAATTTCCCCGGGCCCGGGTACAAAGGTCCCATAGGACCGAGTGCCCGGCTCACTCCCTAATTCAAATTCAATTCAATCTATTTTACTCCTATAATAAGACAATTTAAAATCCCCTCAATTTTAAGTTTATATTAAATTTTCTTTTTGAAAATTATTAACTTCAATTATAATAAAAATGTACTTATCTATTTAATTTTTATAATATAATTTAAAATCCCTCAATTTTAAATCTATATTAAATTTTCTTTTATAAATTTATTATTTTCAATTATAATAAAAATTTACTAATCTATTTAATTTTTATAATATAATTTAAAATCCCTCAATTTTAAATTTATATTAAATTTTCTTTTATAAATTTATTTGTTGGCGCATCAGGGTTGGAGTAAATTATATAGTACTATTCATAGTTTATTCACACACGATACACACACATAATAAAGTATAAATGGAAAGTAGTAATGATAATATTATACAATATCAACTGGCAAAACGTGGTCGCATGTCTCGACCGTTACGACAAGAACGCAAGTGCTCAAGTATCGAATATCCAACGTTATGCGCGATGCAGCGAGCGAAGCGACGCGCTACGGCGGGCCCCAACATTACTCGCAGCGGGAATTATAACCCAATTACAATCCTCCACTTTATAATTCGTTCGCGGATACTAATCCTAATCTCTTAGTGGCTTCTGAATGCAGATGTCTACCTAAAGCCTTTGTCAGTATGTCTGCCTTGTTATTGGAAGAAGCAACATACTTCAAACATACGACATCATCGTCTATAACCTGTCTCACGTAATGGTACGCGACATCTATATGTTTTGTTCTTGACCGCTCTATACGATTATTGGCGAAATCAATTGCTGCTCTGTTGTCGCACTAATCCGTATAGGGCGTCTTAATCCATTCTTCTAGGCTCAGCTCCTGGATGAATGACCTTGCCCATTTTGCTTCCTTAGCTGCCACTGACATGGCCACGTATTCAGCTTCCATTGTCGAAGTTGAAATACACTTTTGTTTTGACGCCCTCCAATCCACCAAATTTCCGCCAATGGTGATCGCTGTACCACTGAATGAGCGTCTGTCATCCACGTTACCTGCCCAGTCAGCATCTGTCCAGACTTCCAATACACGTGCTCTCCTCTCATATCTTTGCTCCAAATCGGACGTTTTGCTCAAGTATCTCAATACTCTTTGTGCCTCATTCCAATGTATCCTCCCAGGGTTGGATACGAATTGAGACAACTTTGTCACAGCGTAAGCTATATCGGGCCTCGTGCTCCGCGCCACATACATCAACGACCCTATCAGTTCACGATAAGGTATGTTCTTTACCTCTTCCTTTCCCGTTTCATCAATTGGACAGTCTTCTTTAGATAATTAACTTCCCGATTTTATAGGGAAGTTATTGTAATTACCCCGAAAATCGAAAATCGATTTTTTAGCAGATCTTCACGTTTCATGGTCATTGGAGTCATTTTAGACTATTTTCAGCAAAATGTTCGTGTGTGTGTGTGTGTGTGTGTGTGTGTGTGTGTTTGTGCGTATGGCCGTTTCTATGTAATCAAATTTTTCGTTAACGTTTTCTGAAAAAGTAACAACGCGATCAGAATGATGAATGATGCAATCGATGTGCCCCGCTGTAACTTAGAGCTGATTAGATTTTGGTCCATTTTGGTCAAGTAGTTTTTTAGTTTTTTTCGAAAGGTGTTGATTAAACATTGCAATTTATACGAAAGGCGTATCCACCGAAGAAGTAAACGTAACTATATATATATATTTAGACATATTTAAAAAAAAAATTTTTTTTATAAAATTAAAAAAAATTTTTTTATAAAATTAAAAAAAATTTTTTTCTTGTTTTTTTTAATTAAAAATACTTTTTTTCCAATTATGCAACTAATGCTAATGTAACCGCTTACAATAATCGAAAATTATTCCAATGCAAGAGTGAGTTAATCATCGCCGAGAATACATTTTCAAAGAATATCGATGAAAGTACAAAAACATTTATATTACAATCTTTAAATAAACAATCAGTTCAAAACGTATTGTGAACTGAGATTAAATTGAAAATTAATATAAAATATATGATAATTAATAACATTGATGTTGAAGACGGATTGGTTAATGGAGCATGCGGAATATTAAAATTTATTACTTTTCAAGAAAATACTAAAATTCCGTCTATATTGTGGTTAGATTTTCAATTGGCCATAGTAGGAGTGAAAGTAAGAACTCGTTATCGTGATTATATGAAAAATGCAAATATAAATCAAAATTTAACACCAATAATAAAAAAATATCGAATCAAGTAAATATTTCGAGTGAAGAAAAATAAGAAATCACACGTAGTCAATTTCCAGTGGTTCCTGCTGAAGCGATTATGATTCATAAAAGTCAGGGACAAACATACGAGAAAGTATGTATGGATTTTAAAACATCAGAAGTACGAACTTTACAAATGTTTATGTAGCACTGAGCAGAGTTTCAAAATTGAGCGGTTTATATATTTTACAATGAATAGTATCGAAGAAAATAAGATCAATACTGCAAACCCGGATAATGATGAGTTGTATCGTTTGCGAAAAACTAATTAAGACAATTTATTTTGTAACATTAGTATGCTATAACAAGGAACCAAGCGAGCAACGAGCATACGATATTGGTTTAATGCGACGCCATATAGCAACCATTTTGATAAGTAGAAAACTATTGAATCGGGAAGTTCTTTGTGTGGCTCGTGGAGAGTCACACACCAAATAAAAAACATTAATAGCAGTAGGCCCTACTAGCCATACGTATCACTAACCCTCTCGCAAGAGCAGTCCTACCCGCGAGCTCGCGAAGCGAGCGAGCAACAATAGCCCTCTAGTTTGATTCCCGGTTCCAGTGGGGTATGAGCCGGTCGGCAGTCCAACATTCCATATGCTTTTATTAAAGATTGAATATATGCCTTCTGGTTCAGCATGAGCATATCGTCTTCCTGGCGTACTCCCACTCCTAAAAGATAAGAAATTCGTCCCAGATCTCGTACCTCGTATTGTCGACCAATATTGGTCACTATTCCATTCAGCACGGCTTCGTCTTTGGCAAATACTAATAGGTCGTCTACGTATACAACTACGAATGTGCAGAAGTCCAACTTGTACAGGCAACTACACGACGACTGCCTTACAAATCCGATTTTATGAAGATATGTGTCTAATTCTTCATTCCAATTATGACCGCTTTGCTTGAGTCCATAAATAGGTCTTCGAAGTCTTACTATCTTTGTCTTCTCGCCTCCGCTAACCGTTTGCATTCTCATATAGAGCTCTTCCTTGAGACTTCCATTTAAATAGGCGCACTTTACGTCGATGTGTCTATTTTTCCATCCGTAAATTACCGAGAGAGTTAACAATTACCTTACCACTCCAAAACTAGCTACAGGAGCGTATGTTTTATCATAGTCAACCCCTTGCTTTTGTCCAAAGCCCTGAGCTACGAGTCTGGCTTTGTACCGAGCAACTTGACCATTTTCATCTGCTTTTACTTTGAATACCCATTTACTCCTTATACATGTTTTTCCTTTGGGTAATTCTGCATCTTCCCACGTTTTTAGTCGTTCTAAATTCTCAATTTCTTCGTGAATTGCTGATTCCCAGTGGTCTGCTTGTGGTAACGAGAGGGCTTCTCCTAGGCTATTTGGCTCTTCGATTTCCGTCAAATTTAACTCTACATTATTTATGTGGCAGAATCTGTGATGCCACATTCCTGGTTCGTTAACTGTTATGGAATGAAGTTCCTTTTTATCCAAAACGTGATCTTTTACATTTCCTTGTAAAACGTATAGATTATCCTGTCGACGAGCTGTGGCAATAGTATTATTTGTCCTTCTATTGGTGATTTTTGCAATTCCTTCGTCAAATGTAGTCATTTTTCCTTTTCTTTCTATTTGTGCTACTGATAAAAGATTTTTACGGCATCTAGGAACATAATAAACATTTTTAAGCGTTACCTCATAATCTATGTAATTTTCTCTTGTGTTCAATATTACATCTCCAATTCCTTCAGCTATTAATGTCGCTTCATCCTTTTTAACTGTTGTTTCTGCTGTACCAATTGGTTCCGGATTGATCTGTCTGAAATTCTGAAACCAATCTTTATTCTTACATACATGATGAGTTGCTGCGCTGTCAATTAACCATGCATCTTCTAATGCAACATGGTTCACGTTTATTGACAGTATGAATGACTCTTTCTGCTGAGAATGTGTACTTTGTCTAGTGTCTATCTTTTTCCTTCGACACTGACTTGCGAAGTGACCATTCTTACCGCAATTGAAGCACTTCTTATCTGTCTTTTTGAAATTCATCTGGCGATTGCCCTTATTTACTTGATATGCTGATACTTCACCTCTTTGATGATCCTGATCCTGATCTTTTGATATACGTCTTTCGTATTCCATCAGCAACGCCTTCTTGATTTCATTCGAAGTGAATTTGACATCTTCTAAATTAACCAGGGACATTGTTAGCGCATCATATGACTCTGGTAACCCTGAGAGCATCGCATAAGCTACATCCTCATCCTTCATTTCTGATCCAGCATCTTGTAGGTAATCAGCAATTATTTTCACTCTAGATAGATAAGAAGCCATTGTCTCATTTTCTTTTAAGCGAAGTCTAACGAACTCTCGCTTAAGCTGCATTATTCTCTGTCTAGACTTTGGCTCGTACACTTCTTGAAGGACGTTCTATGCCTCTGCTGCAGTTTTGCAATCTACTATATGTACTTGCTGATCAGGTTCAACAGCCAGTGCTATGGTTGCAAGCGCCTTTTCCATTCTACAACTAAATTGCCTTGTTTCCTCTGGAGTTGCTCCTGCCTTGAGCACTTCTTCACCAGTCACATAAGGCCATAGATCCTTCTGTATGAGGTACATTTTTGCCGAGAACTTCCATGTTCTATAATTATCCCCATTTAGGAGATCTATTTTTCCGGCCTTCGAAACGCTCGCCATTTTGCACGTGTCTAAGAATTTTCTGGAACTCTAACCTCAAAACGATACCTGGGCCCCTAACCTTATTGGCGCATCAGGGTTAGAGTAAATTATATAGTACTATTCATAGTTTATTCACACACGATACACACACATAATAAAGTATAAATGGAAAGTAGTAATGATAATATTATACAATATCAACTGGCAAAACGTGGTCGCATGTCTCGACCGTTACGACAAGAACGCAAGTGCTCAAGTACCGAATATCCAACGTTATGCGCGATGCAGCGAGCGAAGCGACGCGCTACGGCGGGCCCCAACATTACTCGCAGCGGGAATTATAACCCAATTACATTTATTATTTTCAATAATAATAAAAATTTACTAATCTATTTAATTTTTATAATATAATTTAAAATCCCCACAATTTTAAATTTATATTAAATTTTCTTTTAAAAAATTATTAATTTCAATTATAATAAAAATTTACTTATCTATTTAATTTTTAAAATATTATTTAAAATCCCCTCAATTTTAAATTTAGATTAAATTTTCTTTTATAAATTTATTATGTTCAATTATAATAAAAATTTACTTATCTTCTTAATTTTTAAAATATAATTTAAAATCACCTCAATATTGAATTTGAATTGAATTAGGGAGTGAGCCGGGCACTCAGTCCTATGGGACCATTGTACCCGGGCCCGGGGGAAGTTGGGCTACCACTTCATACAAGGCGCTCGAGCAGGGCGGCCTCTCTGGCGAAATCCAGAAGTGCGTCAACCCCGTCTGCCTTAAGACGAAGGACACCTTGGTTCGAGAGCCCGTCGAGTTTACTTCTTAGGGCCGCAGTACCTTTGCAGTGCCGTAATACGTGGAGAGGGGTTTCATCCTCCTCCTGGCATCTTGGGCATTTAGAGTCCATCTGGACGCCTAGCCTAGCCAAGTGCTTACCGGTGTACCAGTGGCCCGTGGTAATTCCCACGAGCCGCCTCACCTTTGTTCGGTCCATTTGACACAGCTTGTTGGCGAGGTCTTTATTAGGCCCCTCCAACAGAGCTTTCGTGTGTCGCATAGCTGGTTCGGAATTCCATAAATGGGCAAATTGGTTGCTCGCCCATTCTTTATTCCAATTTTTAATTGCACTAGGTGCCAGTTTTGGAGGTCTGTAGATACTTGCGCTATGGCATCGGGTGCCTTCACGCGCCAATCTATTTGCCTCCTCGTTTCCTTTGATACCAGAGTGACCTGGAGCCCAAAGAAGGCTAACATGATTCCGTTCTGCTAGCTCTGTAATGGCTGTGACACATTCACGGACGAGCTTAGATCTGGTCATAACTTTGTCCAGTGATCTAATTGCCGCGCGGCTGTCACTGCATATATATATATATATATATATATATGTTTGTTCTTGTAGCCTTTGCTGAGGTTGAGTTCAGCGCAGTCCAAGATAGCACATACTTCGGCTTGGAATACCGAGGCGTGTTGCCCAAGTGCTAGAGACAGGCTAACCCTTGGGCTGACACCGCAGACACCTGCTCCTGCTCCGGTACTATTCTTTGAGCCGTCTGTGAACCAGACCAGGCCTTGCGGAGAAAGAAGTTCTCCAGCATTTGATTCCCAATCACACCTATTAGGGAAGCGGATTTGGTGTTTAACCGTGAAATTATAGTGCGGCTCACACCTGTCTCCCCCACGCAACATTATCCATTGGAGGTCATGTGCGTCCAGCAGGGTCGAGTGGCCGTACCTTGATTTGGTCCATCTGTTTCCCAGATGGAGTCTTAAGGCGGAATTCCTTGCTAAACTCTCCGCCACTATGTGCGGGGGTGCGAGATTAACGAGAGCTCCCAGCGCCAGGGTGGGCGTGGTGTGGAAAGCGCCCGTAATGCCCATTAACGCCAGACGGTAGGCCCTTCCCATTAGTCTTCTGTGTGTGGCCTTCTTCATGGAGGTCCACCAGACAAGGGCGGCGTACGTCATCTGTGGTACCATGATCGCAGTATAGATCCATTTTACCACATGAGGTTTCAGGCCCCAGGTCCTGGCAAACATCGACTTGCAGGCCCAGTAGGTATTTATAGCCTTCTGGGATAGCCTGGCGACGTGCCTTTTCCACGTGAGCCTTTTGTCTAGAATGACACCTAAGTAGCGCACATCATCCGAGATTCGTAATTCGGTGCCGAAGATGGAGGGGGCTTTGAACTTAAAGCGTCGCTTCCTCGTAAAGAGTACCATGTTTTACCCGGGTTAACCCTGAGGTTGTGGTTAAGGCACCAGTTTTGGGTTAGCGTAAGTGCTGTTTGCATTCTCTTAGCCAACAGTGTTTTCCCCTGACTGAGAAGGATACATCGTCAGCATAGCCTTGGACCACGAGGCCCTCATCGACCAGCTCTTTCAGAAGCCCATCGACCACCAAGGTCCACAGTAGTGGGGAGATGACTCCTCCCTGAGGGCAGCCCCTGCCGGCCTGGGCATACACTGTCTAGCCGTTCGCTTCGGCCATCATGGTGCGGTTCCTAAGCATGCTGCTGATCCATCCGCTCAGGGGTTCATTGATGTTGAAACGGTCCAAGGCCTTCTCTAACACGTCGAAGGACGTATTATCGAAGGCACCCTCGATGTCGATGAAAACACTGAGGACCGATTCTTTGTTTGCTAGTGCTCCTTCAATGAGGCCAACTAGGTGGTGGAGCGCCGTCTCTACTGATTTGCCACTTTGGTAGGCATGCTGATTGGCATGCACAGGTGTCAGAATCAGCGTTGTTTCTCTGATATACCTGTCGATAACCCGTTTCATCGTCTTGAGTAAGAAGGATGTGAGGCTTATCGGCCGGAACGATTTGGCCGAGCTGTAGTCACTTTTTCTGGAATGAAGACTACTCTGGCCATTGTCCAGGAGATAGGTATGTAGCCTAAGGCGTGGCAAGCTTTGAAGACCTCTCTTAGGCGGTCAGCCAGGATAGACCCTCCTTCTTGGAGCATAGCGGGGAAGATGCCATCCAGACCTGGGCTTTTGTATCTGTCGAAAGATTGCAGCGCCCAAAGTACCTCTGAGGCAATTTTCCAGCGATCGCCCATATTGTTCCTGGTACCAACCGACGTAGTCGGCTGCCCCTGGCCCAACGGGGTAGATCCCGGGAAATGAACCTCCAGAAGATGTTCTAAAAGCGGTGTACTGTCATCACCAATCTTCCTGTTTGGGAGGGTGATGTCGTTAATTGAGGTGGTCAGGGGCCCGTTTGTAAAGACCTTGCGTAACCTGGCCACAAAGGGGAGGGCCTCCGTTTCTTCGCTGAAGCTTCTCCAGGCCGCTCTTTTCGAAGATTTAATGAGCCTCTTGAAGTTCCTCTGGGATTCCCTGTAGTTACTCCAGGCTTCTTCAGAGTTGACCTTCATGGCCCTGTTAAGCAGCTTCCTGGTTTCCGCCCTGGTCTTATTGAGCTCATTGCTCCACCAGGGAACCATCTTGCTGCTTTTCCTTGACCTAGCCGGACAGGCGAGTTCATAGGACCAGGTGACGGCCGATTGAATGTCGGCAACGGCACACTCCGTCTCATTGGTCGTCCTGGGGCGCACGAACAGACCCCCCAGTCCAGTGTCTAGCTCCTCTTTGTAGAGGCTCCAGTCACAGGCCCTGGGGTTTCTATAGGGGCCCGTCGGAACGACGCATGCCTCGCCCTCCAGCCTGAAAGAGATGAGTCTATGGTCCGAGAGGGTAATCTCATCGGAGACTCGCCAGTTTTTAGTTGTTTGTGCCACCTTAGCAGTACCGAGGGTGATGTCGATCACTTCTTGCCTGCGTGAGGTCACAAAGGTGGGTTTGTTTCCTCTGTTCATAATCTCCAGATTATGAGCAGATAGAAATTCTAGAAGAGCTATGCCCCTCCTGTTGCAGTCCGAGCTGCCCCAAAGGGTGTTATGCGAGTTTGCGTCGCAGCCGATGACCACCTGAAGTCCCTGGGCTCTGCAGTCTTCCACGAGCGCTCTGAGATCCCTCGTTGGTGGTGGTTCCTCAGCGTCGTACGGCAGATATGCCGAGCAGACTACCAGTTTGGTCATGTGGCCCTTAAGCTTTATTTTTATGAGGGCGGCCGCTAGATCCCTTGAGCAATGATTTCCTAGGCCCACGGCATTCAGCTTTTCACCTCAATATTAAATTTATATTAAATTTTCTTTTAAAAAATTATTTACTTCAATTATAATAAAGTTTTACTACTCTATTTAATTTTTATAATATAATTTAAAATTCCTTAATTTTAAATTTACATTAAAATTTCTTTTATAAATTTATTATTTTCAATTATAATAAAAATTTACTAATCTACTTAACGTTTATAATATAATTTATAATCCCCTCAATTTACAATTTATATTAAAATTTCTTTAAAAAAATTTTTAATTTCAATTATAACTAGAGGGCTATTGTTGCTCGCTCGCGAGTAGGGTTGTTTTTGCTCGCTCGCTTCGCGAGGTCGCCGGTAGGACTGCTCTTGCGAGAGGGTTAGTGATACGCATGGCTAGTAGGGCCTACTGATATTAATGTTTTTTATTTGGTGTGTGACTCTCCAAGAGTCACACAAAGAACTTCCCGATTCGTTACTCCTTCGCCAACATCGCTAACATCTTTTTTTTTGTACTTTCATCGATATTCTCCCAAAATGTATTCTTGGGAGTAGAGATGATAAATTCACTGTTGCATTGGAATAACTTTCGATTATTCCAAGCGGTAACATTAGCATCAGTTTAAAAAAAAGAAATTAAGAAAAAAATTTTTTTTTATGTAATTGCGTTTGGTTCTTTGGTGGAAAATTTTCGTCCTCCCTTATAAATTGCATTGTAGAATCAACTCTTTTCGAAAAAAAACTAAAAATCTAAAAAACTACTTGACCAATATAGACCAAAATCTAATCAGCTCTAAGTTACGACGGGGCACATCGATTGCATCATTCATCATCCTGATCGCGTTGTTACTTTTTCTGAAAACGTTAACGAAAAATTTGATTACATAGAAACGGACATACGCACACGCATACACACACGAATATTTTGCTGAAAATAGTCTAAAATGACTGCAATGACCATGAAACGTGAAGATTTGGTAAAAAATCGATTTTCGATTTTCGGGGTAATTACAACAACTTCCCTATAAAATCGGGAAGTTAATAAAGTTTTACTACTCTATTTAATTTTTATAATATAATTTAAAATACACTCTATTTTAAATTTATATTATATTTTCTTTTTAAAAATTATTATTTCCAATTCTAATAAAAATTTACTAATCTATTTCATTTTTATAATATAATTTAAAATCCCCTCAATTTTAAATTTATATTAAATTCCCCTTTATAAATTTATTATTTTCAATTATAATAAAAATTTACTACTCTATTTAATTTTTATAATATAACTTAAAATACACTCAGTTTTAAATTTATATTAAATTTTCTTTTAAAAAAATTATTATTTTCAATTATAATAAAAATTTACCAATATATTTAAATTTTATTGGACTTGGTTAGAGGGCGTGTAAGTGTAAGCGTTGTGTGAGAGCGAAGTGTGTTAATAAGCGATATAATTAGCGGTAAGAGTAGATGTTGAGCGGTAAAAGGTTGGGATAGAAAGGGCAAAAGGTAGGGAAGGGGAGGTAGAAGAGGGATAGACGT
The DNA here is from genome assembly GCA_933228785.1 of Lasioglossum pauxillum. Taxonomy (NCBI): domain Eukaryota; kingdom Metazoa; phylum Arthropoda; class Insecta; order Hymenoptera; family Halictidae; genus Lasioglossum; species Lasioglossum pauxillum. Next base: position 25,500,483 of record OW121699.1, read on the forward strand.
GGGACCAAAGGCTAGGGCGTAGGGTGGAGTGGAAGCGATTTAGTATCGTAGAGGTTAGAAAAAATAGCAAGAACTAGATAGGAACATGGAGGATGGCGCGCTAGGGTGGGGAAGGCAGTCCGTCGGCAGCGACAGCGCAGTCGATAAAACAGGGATACCGGTAGACCCGATCCCGTTGGTGTCGAGGACTCCGGTAAAGTCAGAAATCAGGAAGTCGAAAAGAGGTCCCGCAAACGCGGATAAAATAGTAAAGGATAGCAACGGTAAGGAAAAGGGGACGATAGAAGAATTTCTTAATAAAATTGAGAAGATATCGGGGAAGGAGAGTAGTCGAGCGGACGGGCAGAAGGAAGAGGCGGATGTTGCAGAGGAGAATGAGAGAGGGACAGAGACGCAATGCGTGAAAGAAGCAGAAGGAGGTAAGCAGCAAACAGGGGACACAGCGGAAATATTAACTGCCTTAGCAAGTTTAGTAGGGGAGGTGCAGGGATTAAGGGGAGAAATGCGAAATAACAACAGTTCATTGGAGCAAGAACTGAAAGATTTAAAAAAGATGATGAGAGAGAAGGAGGTAAGATGGGAGAAGGACACGGAAGAGTTGCGGGAAAGGGTCAAGCAACTTGAGGATAAGGTGGGGCATATTAGGGAGAGAGAGGACTACAATAATAACATATCTATGGAAAAGAGAATTGAAGAATTAGAAGTCAGGAACACAGAGGTAGGAAGAATGAGTAGAATGATGGAATGGCAAGATAGAAGGGACAGAAGGAATAATGTGGTAATGAAGGGACTAATGATAAACAAGGAGACAGCAAAAGAAGAAGTCAGGAATTTCTTTAGAGAGAAATTACAGTCACGTGTGGACGTACTGTGGGCAAGAGTAGTAGGTCCTCAAGGAGAGGAAGTTACAATAGCAGGTCTAAAGACCTGGGAGGAAAAACAGGAAGTAATGAGGAGTTAAACCAAGCTGAGGGGCAGCAAAGTTTTTATAAACCACGATCTGACCAAAGCAGAGAGAGAAATTCAGGGTAAAATTCTAGTAGCTGCAAGGGAGGAAAGGAAAAAAGGAAAAAGTGTGAGAGTAGGTTACCAGAAGTTAATGGTAGAGGGAAGATGGATAGAATGGAATGACAAGGTTAAAGAGAGACCGGTCAACAGGGGATATCAGGATTTTCAATAAATCGGTGGAGCAGCGAGGACAGTGGTAAAGAAAGGGAAAACGAAGGGGAAAGAACGGGTAAAATGGTTTTCTGGAACGTTGCGGAAATCTCAAATAAAGACAGCGATTTTTGGAATTATATTCAGAACTTCGATTTTGTGGGTCTTACCGAGACATGGCTGGAAGAGAAAGGATGGGAAAGATTAAAGAATAAGTTGCCGTCAGACTTTGAGTGGAAATGCCAATTCGCGAAGAGGGAGTACAAGAAGGACAGAGCAATAGGTGGAATAATTACAGGAGTTAGGAATGAGTGGCTTGCGGGAAAGGCAGAAACGGAAGTAACAGATGTAGTAGAAAGGAAAATGAAGGTGGGGGGAAAGGGATGGAAGATAGTTACAGTCTATAACAGAGACGGAATGAGGAAAACTGAAAAACGGATCGACGAATTGGTTCAGGTGGAGAAGGAGGAATTTCTGATCATCGCAGGTGATATGAACGCAAGAACTGGTAATAAAGGAGATATGTATCTGGGGGAGAGAAGGGAGGATCAGACAAAAAGGAAGTCGAAGGACACAGAGAGTAACGTGGAGGGAGAATTGCTTCTACAGCTAATAGAGAATAGGGGATGGCACATGGCTAACGGGAACATACAAGGGGATGAAGAAGGTGAGTACACCTATGTGGGATGCAGAGGGGCTACGGTCATTGACTACGCGATAAGCAATACGGCAGGGCTAGAACAAATTATAGGATTCGAAATCGGGAGTCGAATAGAATCGGACCACATGCCTATTTGTGTAACCTTCCGTATTCCGTTGGGTCGTAGGAAGGATAGGCAAGCGGAGAAGAGTAAAGTTTTGGAAATTATGTGCTGGGAAAAAGAGAATGTGGAGCGTTACCAAAGCAATTTAGAGATGTTAGAGCTGGTACAAAACGGAGTAGAGGAGTGCTGGATGGAGCTGAAAAAAGGTATAAGCGAAAGTATAGTCAAGAAAAGTATCAAAATAAAGGAAAGAAAGATGGGATACAGAGTGTGGTGGGATAAGGAATGTAAGAGGGAAAAGAGAAGAGTTAAGGCGCTATATAACAAATGGAAAGGTGGAGAAATCAAAAGAGAGGAGTATTTGGAAGGAAAGGTAAGCTTTAGAAAATTATGTGAGTGAAAAGAAAGAAAGAAAAAGGAAGAGGAAATTGAGGAGATAAGAAACGCAAAGACTGAGAAGGAAATCTGGAGTTACATAAATAAGGACAGAAGAAAACGAAGCGATATATCCGGAAATATAAATAAAAAGGAGTGGGAAAAACACTTCAGTAGTTTGCTAGGCGGCTCTGAAGTTAAGACAGTAGGAGAGAAGAGAGACAGAGACATTTCGGAAGGAGAGCAAGAAGAGGAGCTGACGGATCAAGAAATAGAAAAGCAGATTCAAGGATTAACTAGAGGGCTATTGTTGCTCGCTCGCTTCGCTCGCTCGCGAGTAGGGTTGTTTTTGCTCGCTCGCTTCGCGAGCTCGCGGGTAGGACTGCTCTTGCGAGAGGGTTAGTGATACGCATGGCTAGTAGGGCCTACTGATATTAATGTTTTTTATTTGGTGTGTGACTCTCCAAGAGTCACACAAAGAACTTCCCGATTCGTTACTCCTTCGCCAACATCGCTAACATCGTTTTTTTTGTACTTTCATCGATATTCTCCCAAAATGTATTCTTGGGAGTAGAGATGATAAATTCACTGTTGCATTGGAATAACTTTCGATTATTCCAAGCGGTAACACTAGCATCAGTTAAAAAATTAAGAAAAAAATTTTTTTTTATGTAATTGCGTTTGGTACTTTGATGGAAAATTTTCGTCCTTCCTTATAAATTGCATTGTAGAATCAACTCTTTTCGAAAAAAAACTAAAAATCTAAAAAACTACTTGACCAATATGGACCAAAATCTAATCAGCTCTAAGTTACGACGGGGCACATCGATTGCATCATTCATCATCCTGATCGCGTTGTTACTTTTTCTGAAAACGTTAACGAAAAATTTGATACCATACAAACGGACATACGCACACACACACACACACACACACACACACACACACACACACACACACACACACACACACACACACACACACACACACACATACAAACATTTTGATAAAAATGGTCTAAAATGACTCCAATGACCATGAAACGTGAAGATCTGCTAAAAAATCGATTTTCGATTTTCGGGGTAATTACAGTAACTTCCCTATGAATCGGGAAGTTAAAAAGGAAAAAAGCAGCGGGAGAGGATGGTATTCCGGGAGAAGCGTGGTTATTCAGTGAGGGAAGAACGAGGGAAAGGTTGAAAGAAATTTTGAAGAAAGTCTGGAGAGGGGAGGGATTCCCGAACGATTGGAGAAAAGCGGTGATCTTTCCCATTCATAAAAAAGGGGATATGGATAAAGTAGGAAACTACAGAGGAATCTCCCTGCTGGACTCGGCCTGCAAGCTATACGCGAGTATTCTGAACGAAAGACTCAAGAAGGAGCTAGACGACAAGGATATCTTACCCGAGACCCAAGCAGGGTTTAGAAAGGAAAGAGGAACTATAGATAACGTATATGTTTTGCAACATGTAGTAGAAAGAGAGATCGGAGAGAAAGGAGGTAAGGTATTCGCGTTTTTTGTGGACCTCAAGGCCGCATTCGACAAGGTAAACAGGAAAGAACTCTGGAAGAAAATGGAAGAAAGAGGAATCAGGAAAAGTCTGATAGAAAGAGTAAAAGAAATTTACGAGGTAACGGAAAATGTGGTAAAGATAAAGGAGGAGCTATCAGACAAGTTCTGGACTAGCGAAGGCGTGCGACAGGGGTGTCCTTTGAGCCCGACATTGTTTACCATATTTATAGCGGATTTGGAAGAAGTTTTTAGAAAAGGGTTAGAGGGGGGCATCCGTATTGGCAAAGAAAGATTCTGGACTTTAACGTATGCAGATGACATGGTACTCGTGGCAGATAACGAAGAATGCATGAAGAACATGATACGAAGACTAGAAAGATACCTAGACAGGAGGAAACTAACATTAAATACAGAAAAATCGAAAATGATGGTATTTAGGAAAGGAGGTGGCAGGTCAAGGAAAAGAGAATGGAAATGGAAGGGAGCAGAGGTAGAGGAGGTGAAGGAATTCATATACCTAGGGGTGAGATTTCACAGGAATGGAAGTATGAATAGTCACATAAAAGAAAGGGTAAAGAACGCGAATGTGGTATTGGGTCAAGTATGGGGAATAGGTAAGAGGAAATTTAAGGATGACTTCAAGAGAAGGATGTTTTTATTCGATTATTTGGTGGGGGGGGATACTGTTATACGGTGCGGAAATTTTTGGTTGGAAAGAGAGAGCAGAAATGGAACAGATCCAGACTAAGTACTTGAAGTGGTGCCTGGGACTAGACTATTGCATCCCTAGGTACATAGTGCTGGAGGAAACAAAAAGGGAAAAGATACGAATTAAGGCGGGGAGAAGAGCTCTGAGGTATGAAGAAGGTATAAGGAAGGGAAAAGGAAGAGTATTAGTTAAGGAGTGTCTGGTCGAAAAGGAGAGGAAGAAGAGGGAGACCAAAAATAGTAGGGAAAGAGAGGAATACTTAGGGAGACTCGGGTACAGCCAGATAGAGACAGAGGAGTTAAGGAAGCGGCAAGCAGATGTCATTCAGATTCTGACCGAAAGAGATAGAGAACAGCAAGCGCAGGTGCAGTATAACAAAGTCGAGAATGCGCGATATAATTGGAGATATAAGTATATTAGAACGGTGGGTGGAGTAGAATATTTAGAGAAACAGGGAAAGGGAGGCAGCCGAGAGTTGATCGCAAGAGTGAGATGCGGAAACTTCGAAGAAGGAAATCGGTACTGGCTAGAAGAGGAAAAAAGGAAATGTCGGTTGTGTGCGTTGCAGATAGGTACAATAAGACATCTTTTACAAGACTGCTATAAAGTAGAGGGCAGCGAATTAAGAGTGGAGGAAATAGTTGGGGGCAGGTCAGGGGGTGAAGTGCTAAGCTGGCTGAGAAGGATAGAGGCGAAGCGCAGACAAGTGATGAATGTGCAATAGACCAAAGATAGGTAGTTAGGGGAAATGTATATAGGGATATAGGAGTATAGTATGTATGTGTGCGGTATGGAAATGAGTGAGTGTGATAAAAAATGTAAAACCAAGTCCATTTCTGGGCTGCGAAGCCGAAATAAATAAATGAATATATATATATTGTGACGTTGCAAGTCTGCGACGTCACTTCTCCGTTTGAGAAACGGTCAAACAACCGTATCGGGAGTGGACCGGACCGACCGTTAGCGATTGCGAGAACCACCCGCAATTTTGAGCACTCCTTAAGGAAGAGGTTCGGTTCGAAGATCGCTCCTAATGCCATCTATGGCACGCGCCGAGAGCGGCTACTTTCAGGAACGTGCCTAGGGAGCGACAACTATCGTAAAGGCGCCCCGCAACAGAGGATCAACAGGACGACAAAATAGTGGCCGTAAAACAAAAACCATTCCGGATCCGGAGAGGTGGCAAAGGGCACCGCCGCACACGAGTGAGGAAGCTCGGAGGCGACGATGTGGGACGAAGGGGTCACACATGCGTAACATCGGGCATTTTGGTGGGTCCCGCCGTCGTCTCATCCCGCCTATATCTGACCCCGGCAAGGGTGGTGCGGAGGAGCGCCTGGGAGGAATCAACCTCCCCGGTCGTCATGGGCGATCGTAATTTGGTGTTTGTGGAAGGTCTGGGGCCCAAGACCTGTTCCGAAAGTTCGGTCCTGCAACTAGGAATAGTTGCGTTGCGGGTGCGCCCATAGGGAATTTCGGTAGGACGAAAGGAGTGGGGAGACCGAGAATCGATGCGTTCCATCGATAAGGATTCGCGGATCACTGTCGCGCCGATTGTCGAATGAGCTACCTCTACTTCCGAAGTCTCGCTGACTTACTTACGAATTCCGCCTAATCCAAAGTTAGTACGCATCGCGGGTGGTTTGATTTCCGCGTCATAATTGCCGTGTACCGCGAGTTCGGAACCGAAGGCGAAGGTTTCGGCCTTTCCAAGGAAACCCAGCGAGCGTAGCCGACCACGGTAAGTCGATTCAGTGATCCTCGGTTCGCGAATTAGTGTTGGCTCGGGATTTAGTGCGAGGACGAGACGAGAGCGTGTCGTCCTCGATCCATTGGTGTTAGCCGAGGCATTGGGCCTCGTGCTTTGTACTCGCGTTCTCGCAGAGAACGCTTTGAGTCCGGTAGAGCAGTCTCCCCCTTCGAATAGTCGGAAGTCTTCCTTAAGGAGCCGCGTCGGGAAAAGGATAATTTCGGAATTAGCGAGTCCGGTAAATCGGTGTAGATCGTGCTCGTCAATCTCGCGACAGTCCGTCGAAACTGCGCCGTCCATCTGCGTCACGCGAATTCTCGTCTCTCGCGAGACTTGCATTGTACCGCCGTACCGTATCTTGAATCGCGTGGAAATCTCGACTAACGCGCTCCGCGATCGAACAACTATCGCCAAAGTGTACAAGGAGCGCGGGCTCCCGGGTCGCGGCCACGTGGCCGCCTCTCTGTATTTATTTTTGACTACGAATAAATTCGTTAGAGCCCTAAATTCTCGAGATTATTTCCGACCTGCGAGATCCGTCCTGCCGCGAGGGCTGTCCTCGTTATTCCCTGAGTCCGAACTCCTGGCCGTTCGTGTCGTAAAATTCCGTCAGTGAGCGCGAGAAGATTCTAAGCTCGTGTTCGACTTCCTCGAACACGAGGCCTTGGTGTTTCGTTAGTGTGGTACTTCCGTGTACCTGGCGCCCGAACAATTATTAGTGTTCTTTCTCGAATCTTCCCGCCAGTCACCTTTGTACCGAGAGAACCGTGTCCGCGCGGCCGCGCACGGCCCGTCCTCAGTGGCTGTAAATTCTCGGAAGTTGGTCATTTTCGCCGGCCAGAAACCCGTGCGAAAAAGGGCAACGTTACAATATATATATATATATTTAAATTTTATAATATAATTTAAAATCCCCTCAATTTTAAATTTATATTAAATTCCCTTTTATAAATTTATTATTTTCAATTATAATAAAAATTTACTAATCAGTTTAACTGTATAATATAATTTAAAATCCCTTCAATTTTAAATTTATATTAAATTTTCTTTTAAAAAATTATTAATTTCAATTATAATAAAGTTTTACTACTCTATTTAATTTTTATAATATAATTTAAAATCCCCTCAATTTTAAATTTACATTAAATTTTCTTTTAAAAAATTATTTACTTCAATTATAATAAAGTTTTACTACTCTATTTAATTTTTATAATATAATTTAAAATACACTCAATTTTAAATTTATATTATATTTTCTTGTAAAAAATTATTATTTTGAATTATAATAAAAATTTACTAATCTATTTCATTTTTATAATATAATTTAAAATCCCTCAATTTTAAATTTATATTAAGTTCCCTTTTACTTGCCCGGTGGGCCATCGCCGTAAGTGACGCGTTTCAGGTTGTGCAAATGGTGTATGTATGGGACGCGTGCATGAGAGTATGTATGGCCTTACGAGGGCGGCCCCCCGGGAGGGTTGAGTGCCAGCCGAGCGCGTCTCCAGGTGGCGGATAGGAGAAACGGTCTGGGCAGCCTGGAATCGGAACATCGGGGGCCGATGCTGCTGACACAGTAGCATCCGGCCCTCGATGAGCCACCTCTGGGTAACCCAGGCCAGTAGGTGCCATAGGGATCCCCAGCGGCCTAAAAACCGTAAGTGGGTGAACGAAAGCCCTGCCGCGGACCAACTCCCCCAAGCCACGGTGGGAGCTATCGTGCCGAGGGCTGCATGGCACCAGGGGTTACATGGTGTCTCAAACGATGCCCACGGGGTACCGGGCGACCCCCCGTGGTTCTCTAGCCTTACCCCCACATGTCAGGCTCTGTGGGGGCGGACCGTATATTTCCTAGTCTTCTCGTGGGATATGCATGGATATCGACAAATTTAACAATTTAAAATTAAGCTCAAACACCGAGGTCGGAGAAGCGACGACACCCTCGGAGGAGGGGACTTCGCTCACCGACTCAAACGTCACAGCTGTGCGCCTGGCTGAGGTGGCATCTACGACAGTAGAGCCACACGAAGCCAGGCCCGCTGTTGAAGCGGGGGCAGATACCGGTCTTGGTACCGGGCAGCCTCCGCCCGCCGCTGCGGCCGCCACCAAGTCCAAGACCAGCGGCGCGGCCAGGAAAAGGGCACGCAGAGCCAAATTGGCTCTGGGTGACCAATTACCTGGCCCATCCAATGCCACTGAGGCTGCTACAGGAGGGGATGCCGGGGCGCGTCGGGGCCAAAAAAGGGACCGACAACCCGCATGTGACACCCCCGAACAGCCTCCTAAGAAAAAAGGGGGCCTCCTACCAGGCCCCTCAAGTTTCAGAGAGGCAGTAACTTCGGGCAGAAGGGTAGCCATCACGCTACCCGGCTACCCGGAGGAACTGCTATCGGCAGAACAGGGTGAAAGAGTGATCCTGGCTTTGGGGAGGGAGATTGATGCCATCCCCGAGAGCCAGGCACCTCCCCTCTTCGACGAGTGCAGGGAGGTGCAGGGCATCATATGGATAACCTGCACCAACTTGGACTCGAAAGCGTGGCTAACAGCCACGCTAGACAGAATTAGGCCCTGGGAGGGCGCATCCCTGATCCTCAAAGAAAGGGAGAGCCTCTCTAGGCATAAAAAGGTCAGCACCTTTATACCAGGCCCACTGCAAAGAGTGAGGTCCTGCTGCAGAGACTGGCCAGGCAGAATCCGGGCCTCCGCACCAACCTCTGGCGGGTGTGGGACCGGAGGGACGCGGATGGGAGGACGCATCTTGTCATGGGCATTGATGCGGACTCCCTGAAGGTCCTGAAATCCAAGGGCTATGTGGCCCACGTGGGCATGGTAAGGGCCCTCTTTAAAGAGGGAGCAACCCGCCCCCGCGAGAGCCACAACCCTGAATCAACCAGCGGCGGGCAGGGGGACACTGCCGCTGATGTGGCAGCTCAACCCTCCAGGCCCGCTGGCACTACATCGCCAACCCGTGCCTCCCCTGAAGCCACCGCTGCAGAGGCGACTAAAGTTAGCCTCACAGAACGGCCGGTGCCAGCGACCACGCGGAACCCACCCGAGGGTGGTGGTGACCGCGCGGAGACTGGCCCAGAACCCAAAGAGTGGGGAGCCAAAACGCGGGGGCCCTCTCATAGAGGCAACTGCAGGGGTAGACCTTCCGGGGCTACCCTCACCCACAAGATGGGGATCGAGGAGACTCGGAGGGGCAGGCAGAAAACCCTGCCTGCTTCTCTCGGAGTCCACCAAAACAAGGGCACAGGGAGCAGGCCCGGAGAAAATCCGGGACGGGCTCCCCCCAAGTAGGGGGTAGGGATTAGCAGATTCACGGAGCTTCTTCCTAACCCCAACCTCGCGAAAAGGCACACGTCGGATGCCTCCGTGACCTCCGGCGGAATCATATTTTCGTAGATCAACCTGCAGCACTGTAAAGCGGCTACGGACTTACTCCGACGGCGCATAACAGTGATGCATACAGATATTATCCTCATACAAGAACCGTGGATACACATGGGGCATGTAGGACTAAAATCGAATTGGGGCACCGTGATACAAGATACCACAGTGGCCGGGCCCAGGGCATGCTTACTAATTAACAAAAAGCTGAATGCCGTGGGCCTAGGAAGTCATTGCTCAAGGGATCTAGCGGCCGCCCTCATAAATATAAAGCTTAAGGGCCACATGACCAAACTCGTAGTCTGCTCGGCATATCTGCCGTTCGACGCTGAGGAACCACCACCAACGAGGGAACTCAGAGCGCTCGTGGAAGACTGCAGGGCCCAGGGACTTCAGGTGGTCATCGGCTGCGACGCAAACTCGCACAACACCCTTCGGGGCAGCTCGGACTGCAACAGGAGTCATAATCTTCTTCATAATCATAATATGAGTCGAACTCATAATCTGGAGATTATGAACAGAGGAAACAAACCCACCTTTGTGACCTCACGCAGGCAAGAAGTGATCGACATCACCCTCGGTACTGCTAAGGTGGCACAAATAACTAAAAACTGGCGAGTCTCCGATGAGATTACCCTCTCGGACCATAGACTCATTTCTTTCAGGCGAGGCATGCGTCGTTCCGACGGGCCCCTATAGAAACCCCAGGGCCTGTGACTGGAGCCTCTACAAGGAGGAGCTAGACGCTAGACTGGGGGGTCTGTTCGTGCGCCCCAGGACGACGAACGAGACGGAGTGTGCTGTTGCCGACATTCAATCGGCTGTCACCCGGTCCTATGAACTCGCCTGCCCGGCTAAGTCAAGGAAAAGCAGCAAGATGGTTCCCTGGTGGAGCAATGAGCTCAATAAGACCAGGGCGGAAACCAGGAAGCTGCTTAACAGGGCCATGAAGGTCAACTCTGAAGAAGCCTGGAGTACCTACAGGGAATCCCAGAGGAACTTCAAAAGGCTCATTAAATCTTCGAAAAGAGCGGCCTGGAGAAGCTTCTGCGAAGAAACGGAGGCTCTCCCCTTTGTGGCCGGGCTACGCAAGGTCTTTACAAACGGGCCCCTGACCACCTCAATTAACGACATCACCCTCCCAAACAGGAAGATTGGTGATGACAGTACACCGCTCTTAGAACATCTTCTGGAGGTTCATTTCCCGGGATCTACCCCGCTGGGCCAGGGGCAGCCGACTACGTCGGCTGGTACCAGGAACAATATGGGCGATCGCTGGAAAATTGCCTCAGAGGTGTTCACGAAAGAAAGAGTAATTTGGGCGCTGCAATCTTTTGACAGATACAAAAGCCCAGGCCTGGATGGCATCTTCCCCGCCATGCTCCAAGAAGGAGGGTCTATCCTGGCTGACCGCCTAAGGGAGGTCTTCAAAGCTTGCCTCGCCTTAGGCTACATACCTATCTCCTGGAGAATGGCCAGAGTAGTCTTCATTCCTAAAGTGGGAAAAAGTGACTACAGCTCGGCCAAATCGTTCCGGCCGATAAGCCTCACATCCTTCTTACTCAAGACGATGAAACGGCTTATCGACAGGTATATCAGAGAAACAACGCTGATTCTGACACCTGTGCATGCCAATCAGCATGCCTACCAAAGTGGCAAATCAGTAGAGACGGCGCTCCACCACCTAGTTGGCCTCATTGAAGGAGCACTAGCAAACAAAGAATCGGTCCTCAACGTTTTCATCGACATCGAGGGTGCCTTCGATAATACGTCCTTCGACGTCTTAGAGAAGGCCTTGGACCGTTTCAACATTAAGGAACCCCTGAGCGGATGGATCAGCAGCATGCTTAGGAACCGTACCATGATGGCCGAAGCGAACGGCTCAACAGTGTATGCCCAGGCCGGCAGGGGCTGCCCTCAGGGAGGAGTCATCTCCCCACTACTGTGGACCTTGGTGGTCGATGGGCTTCTGAAAGAGCTGGTCGATGAGGGCCTCGTGGTCCAAGGCTATGCTGACGATGTATCCTTCTCAGTCAGGGGAAAACACCCCCTACTGTTGGCTAAGAGAATGCAAACAGCACTTACGCTAACCCAAAACTGGTGCCTTAACCACAACCTCAGGGTTAACCCGGGTAAAACGGAAATGGTACTCTTTACGAGGAAGCGACGCTTTAATTTCAAAGCCCCCTCCATCTTCGGCACCGAACTACGAATCTCGGTTGAGGTGCGCTACTTAGGTGTCATTCTAGACAAAAGGCTCACGTGGAAAAGGCACGTCGCCAGGCTATCCCAGAAGGCTATAAATACCTACTGGGCCTGCAAGTCGATGTTTGCCAGGACCTGGGGCCTGAAACCTCATGTGGTAAAATGGATCTATACTGCGATCATGGTACCACAGATGACGTACGCCGCCCTTGTCTGGTGGACCTCCATGAAGAAGGCCACACACAGAAGACTAATGGGAAGGGCCTACCGTCTGGCCTTAATGGGCATTACGGGCGCTTTCCACACCACGCCCACCCTGGCGCTGGGAGCTCTTGTTAATCTCGCACCCCCGCACATAGTGGCGGAGAGTTTAGCAAGGACTTCCGCCTTAAGACTCCTTCTGGGAAACAGATGGACCGAATCAAGGTACGGCCACTCGACCCTGCTGGACGCACATGACCTCCAATGGATTATGTTGCGTGGAGGAGACAGATGTGAGCCGCACTATAATTTCACGGTTAAGCACCAAACCCGCTTCCCCAATAGGTGTGATTGGGAATCAAATGCTGGAGAACTTCTTTCTCCGCAAGGCCTGGTCTGGTTCACAGACGGCTCATAGAATAGTACTGGAGCAGGAGCAGGTGTCTGCGGTGTCAGCCCAAGGGTTAGCTTGTCTCTAGCACTTGGGCAACACGCCTCGGTATTCCAAGCCGAAGTATGTGCTATCTTGGCCTGCGCTGAACTCAACCTCAGCAAAGGCTACAAGAACAAACATATATATATATATGTATGCAGTGACAGCCGCGCGGCAATTAGATCACTGGACAAAGTTATGACCAGATCTAAGCTCGTCCGTGAATGCGTCACAGCCATTACAGAGCTAGCAGAACGGAATCATGTTAGCCTTCTTTGGGTTCCAGGTCACTCTGGAATTAAAGGAAACGAGGAGGCAAATAGATTGGCGCGTGAAGGCACCCGATGCCATAGCGCAACTATCTACAGACCTCTAAAACTGGCACCTAGTGTAATTAAAAATTGGAATAAAGAATGGGCGAGCAACCAATTTGCCCACTTATGGAATACCGAACCAGCTATGCCACACACGAAAGCTCTGTTGGAGGGGCCTGATAAAGACCTCGCCAACAAGCTGTGTCAAATGGACCGAACAAAGGTGAGGCGTCTCGTGGGAATTACCACGGGCCACTGGTACACCGGTAAGCACTTGGCTAGGTTAGGCGTCCAGATGGACTCTAAATGCCCAAGATGCGGGGAGGAGGATGAAATCCCTCTCCACGTATTACGGCACTGCAAAGGTACTGAGGCCCTAAGAAGTAAACTCGACGGGCTCTCGAACCAAGGCGTCCTTCGTCTTAAGGCAGACGGGGTTGACGCACTCCTGGATTTCGCCAGAGAGGCCGCCCTGCTCGAGCGCCTTGTATGAATTGGTAGCCCAACCCACCGGGCCCGGGTACAATGGTCCCATAGGACTGAGTGCCCGGCTCACTCCCTAATTCAATTCAATTCAAGTTCCCTTTAATAAATTTATTATTTTCAATTATAATAAAAATTTACTAATCTATTTAATTTTTGTAATATAATTTAAAATCCGCTCAGTTTTAAATTTACATTAAATTTTCTTTTAAAAATTTATTTACTTCATTTATAATAAAGTTTCACTACTCTATTTAATTTTTATAATTGTTCAAGATTAGCGCGCCCGAGTGCCATATAGTCACACCGGCACCGTGCGACCCCGCCAAGACTAGCGCGATCCCGCTGAAACCGCGAGCGGCAGCGTATGCCATCGAGGCTCACGCGGGCAATAGATCGGCTGCGTGATTGGTCTATTCCCATTCTCGATCCTTCTGGAATGTTCGCGAACGCTCAACCGGATCCACCGGTGCGTGACGAACTTCCAGAAGGATCGAGACAATAAAAGAGAGTGACAACCGTCGCCTCACTCTCTCTGCGACTAGTTCTCTCTGCGACTAATTCTCCAAACGATCAGCTGTTTAACGTCATACCAAGCGATTCCTCTCAAAGCCTTTTCAAAGTCTTCTTTATTTCAAACCATTGTACAATAGTTCCGCGACACAGTGTATACCTTATGACAAACATCTTAAAGTGCAAAATACAGTTTATTTATACGTAGATTCATACATTCGTGCTCACAATATCATTTATACAATCCACTTCTCTTCCAGTTCAAATCCATCCGTTATCCATTCCTTTCAATCTTGCATTCTGTCTCTCATACCAATCACTCTGCAATCCTGTCACACTCTTCTCAGTCATTCCATTCCTTCAATTACACATCCCTTTCATTCTGGTCGATCAAGACCGCCTCCTCCACATCTTCGTCCTTGTACATTGTTGGTCCTTCGAACCCTTTGTACACATTTGGTCCTTCGAGCCGGATCCCTTGTACATTTTTGGTCCTTCGAGCCGGATCCCTTTGTACACATTTTGGTCCTTCGAACCGGATCCCTTGTACATTTTTGGTTCTTCGAGCCGGATATCCACGTTTCTGGCAACCTTCCTTCCACGGATCTACATTCAGTGATCAACCTAGTGGTCAAACCAGTGATCAAACTAGTGGTCAAACCAGTGATCAAACCAGTGATCAACGCAGTTCCACCAGTGAGAATCTCGTCCAGCGAACCAGCCGCATTCAAAATGGATGTCTCACCTGAGGAACTGCTCAACATCCAACAGGTTCTGGCAGAGAAAATCAGCAAAACCATGAAAAACTTCTGGAAGTCAGCAGCCCGGTCCGAGGTTACGAGAGAAGCCATCCAAACCAGGATGCAAATCATAAATGATGACTTCTTCAACAAATTTCAAGGGAATCACGACATAATCACGTACCGTCGCAGAGCAGAATTCAAGGACAGTGATTACATACGTAATGAATTCTACGACACAGTCGAGGAGTCCTACCTACAGTAAACAGCTAGACTGATAGATCTGGACTTGGCTCTTCAACACGGCGAAAGCGTCACACATCCGCCGCCGCAAACTCAGGCAAGGGATGCTCTCAGCTTTCAAACCTTCTCAGAGCCCAGATCACAGAGGCTCCAGCCCAAGAGAACTTCATGGAATGTCCTTCCAGCAATGCCGTTTCCATCAGGTCCACGGAAACGACGCAAAGGACCAGTGCAATCCACGACAGTTCCCTCGAACCGCCTTCTGGAACAGATCGTACCAGTTTCAAACGATCGTACAGCGTGTCCAATCATGCCCAGAAGCAACACAGACAATCTGGCTTCTCCTCGCCTACTCAAACGCCAGCGGAGACAACTGCCAGCTCCGATTCAAGGTCGCTGTCCAGACCTTAGCCGTCTACATTACGTGAGGCCTTCGTGGACTGTCCTTCCAGCAATGTCGTTTCCTCCAGGTCCACGGAAACGACGCAAAGGATCAGTGCCATCCACGACAGCTCCCTCAAACCGCCTTCTGGAACAGATCGTACCAGTTCCAAACGATCGTTCAGCGTGTCCAGGACCAATCACGCCCAGAAGGAACGAAAACAATCTGGCTTCTCCTCGTCTACTCAATCGTCAGCGGAGACAAATTCAAGCTCCGATTCCAGGTCGCTGTCCAGACCTCAGTCGTCTCCTTCACGTGAGGCCTTCGTGGACTGTCCTTCTAGCAGTGCCGTTTCCTTCAGATCCACGGAAACGACGCAAAGGGCCAGTGCACTCCACGACAGTTCTCTTGAAATGCCTTCTGGAACAGGTCGTGCCATTTCCAAGCGACTGTTCAGCGTGTCCAGTGCCAATCACGCCCAGAAGGAACAGAGACAGGCGAGCATCTCCACGTGTACTCAACCATCGTCGTTTGGTTCAAGGTCGCTGTCCAGACCTCAGACGTCTCCACGTCAACAAGACTGCGCGGACTGTCCTTCCAGCGTTGTCGTTGCCTCCAGGTCTACGGAAACGACGCAAAGGACCTGTCTGATTCAGAACAGTTCCATCAAAACTCCTTCTGGAACAGATCGTGCCACTTCCAATCGACTGTGCAGCGTGCCCAGGACCAAGCACGCCCAGAAGGTAGAAAGACGAGCTGACTTCTCCACATTTGCTGAAATAACTGCGGAGACCGTTCCAGGCTCCAGTTCAGGATCGCCATCGAGACCTCAGACGTCTCAGCATCAACACGATTGCGTCGACTGGTCTTCCATCGATGCCGTTTCCTGTATTTTCACGGAAACGACATCGGAGATCAGCCACAGCCACATCAGTCGCCGCAAAGCAGCTTTTGGGGCAGATCACGATGACTCCGAGCGATCAGCCGACGTGCTCCCTGCAACCAAAAGGGACGGAGTCAGGAAAGGTGCTCAACATGACACAGAGTGACAATACAAAATTCACAAGCTTGCTGACAGTCGAGAGTCAAAGGAGCAAGGCACTATCGAGCCCACACGCGGCTCATCCATTGTCCTACACCCAGAACTTCGAACGGAGGCGTTCAATCCACCTCCAGGGTCGCACAGCATCACCTCTGGAACACCAGCGAGCGCTCCACATCCAAAGGGGGAATCCAAGGGCGTGCATTCAGCTCCTCTCACGTAAAAGGGCACCAGGCAGTCGTAGTCCATGCCACACTCCAGCGACTACGAACGGCGCGGTTGCGCTCACCAGCACGCAGCAACCAGCCTCCGCAGCAGCGGAGATCATCAAAGCTGAGAGATGCTGAATGCGACACTGCCAAAACATCACCTGCAACAAGGAAAGTGAGAGGTTATGGAACAACCGATGCTCAACACTCGCGAGCAGCCTCTCACCTTTGTCGCCCACACCAGATACCATCAGCACGCAGAGAGTCGAGAAGATCTGGGCAAGATACCTCGGAGTCCATCCGAGGCTCATTCATTGTTTTGCCCTCAGAACCTAACCTCAATCCTTTGCAGGTTATGTTCTCTTCTACCAGGACCGCACCAGGAGGCGTCCATTACGACACCAGGGTCGTTCGACAGCACTGTCGGAACCACAAAGGGCACTCCATCACCAGAGGGTCGCTTCAAGGACGTGCAACAGCTCTGCCATGGCGGGCGGAGTCAGTTCACCAACCAAAGGTCGAACTGTCGGAGCATCAAGTCACTCCTGCACGTTCCTTCCACTCCACCGATGGGGACCATGCCCATCCTGCCTTGCTGCCTCACCTCAGGGCGTCCAAGGGCCTTCTTACATCCAAAGGGTCGAGCAAAGGACGTGCAGCAGGTCTGCCATGGCGGGCGGAGCCAGTTCGCCAGCCCATGGACGAGCTGTTGAAGCATCAGTCACTCCAGCACGTTCCTGCCACTCTGCCGATGTCGCCCATGCCAGTCAAACATCGCTGCAGACCATACCATGATGTGGGCAGGCCAATTCGAAACGAACCGGTTACCTCCAGGACTCAACACGCGTCCAAGATGTCGTCGCCCGAAGGAACTCCTCGCGCCCGGTCGTCGCAGTATCGTCGTCGGCAAACCGACTTCTCCCTCGCGACATCCACTCGCGCGCGTGACGGAATTTCACTTCGGG
Organism: Lasioglossum pauxillum; assembly: GCA_933228785.1. NCBI lineage: Eukaryota > Metazoa > Arthropoda > Insecta > Hymenoptera > Halictidae > Lasioglossum > Lasioglossum pauxillum. The sequence goes on from OW121699.1 coordinate 25,517,872, forward strand.
ACCGTCGGTCACGTCAGAAACGTTCGTGTCGCGAAAGTGTATGTATGTATGTATGTATATTTATTCGTTCCCTTTCGGGTTACAAAGAGACCCCGTTCCCTTTACACTGCTATCATTTTACATTCACTTTTTACATTCACTTTTTCTTTTTCTTTTCTCTCTGTCGCCGTCCTTATATATACCATACCATTCTCTCACATTTCTCGCACACATTCTCCCCCCTCTCTCTCTCTCTCTCTTTCTCTCCTTCTCTCTCACCCATTCTCACTCATCCTTTCGATTCCTTGGCGTCCTCTTCCCTCTGTCTCTCCTCCGTGTCTCCCTTCCTGGATTGCTTTTCTTTCCCTATCCAATTCTTCCATCCACTTCTCTCCCCTCCCGTCCTCTGCTAATATTTCCTTCATCTTCTCCTGCATGCTCATTTCCATTCCACCTTCTCTTCTGCACCTTTCCAGTACATGCTCCCATGTCTCTTCTTCATACCCGCACCTTCTGCACCGTTTTTCCTCTTCATCTTCCCAATACCTTCCTCCCCTCATTTCATTTCCTAATCTGTACCTTGCTATTCTACTCCATCTCTCTTCCTTCATTCCTTTTTCTAAATACTCCGGTACTCCTTTCACTCTTATTTCCCCGAACCATTTATTGTACCTTGAATCCCTCGACTTTTTCCAATTCTCTTCTTTTAATAATCCCTTCTCTCTGCTTTCTATCCTATCCCACTCTTCTTCTCTCCTTTACCTATCCCCCTTCTCTAGCATTGTTCTATTCCCTCTCTCTTCTATATATTTTTTTCTCCCTTCTTCCCATTTGGACAGTTTTTCTCCTCTTCCAACTCTCTCCTCTATTTCTTCCAGGCATCGCCTTGCCCATTCACTTCCCCTTCCGCCTCTTAGCCTTTCTTCAAATTTCCATGCTTTTCTGGCACCCCTCGCTCTCAATTTCTCTCTCTTTGTTTCCTCTCGTACCATGTATCCTGGCGTTACCCAGTCTACCCCTAGCACCCATCTGATGTACCTCTCCTGCATAGCTTCCACCGACTTTCTCTCCTCCCAACCCCATATCTCTACCCCGTATGCTATAACTGGCCATATTAGGGCATCAAAAAACCACACTCTCCTCTTGTATTTGTCCTTGAAATACCTTTTTCCTAAGCCCCACACCGTCCTCATTACTTTTCCTCCCTTCCTCGTTCTGTCTTCTATCTGCTTTTCTTGTCCGCCGTTCTTCTTAAAAATGTATCCAAGGTACTTTATTTCTTCTACCTCTTCCACTTCTCCGTCTCCCCATCTCCACAACATTTCCTTCTGTCTTCTTCTCTCGAATCTAATCACTTTCGTCTTTTCTCTATTTACCTCTAGACCTTCCTCTCTTATATAGCTTCTAAATTCCTGCATCATCAATTTCATGCCTCCCTCATCCTTTGCCAACAGCACCATATCATCCGCGTATTGCAGTGTGTATACTTTTTTTCCTCTTATCTCTACCCCTCCTTTCCCTCTTTTCTTCATCCTCTCCTCCAGATCCGCCATGAATAGGATAAATAGCTTCGCACTTAAAGGGCACCCTTGTCTTACCCCTCTTCCTACCCAAAATTTCTCTCCCGTCTCTCTTCCTATTCTGACTTTGGCTATGGTTTCTCTATATACCTCCTCCATTCTCTCTCCTAGCTCTTCACTTACACCTCTTTCCCTTAGCGCTTCCCATAATTTTTTCCTATTGATGCTGTCGAACGCTGCCCTTAAATCTATGAAGCATCCTATCAATTTTCCTTTTTTCTTCGCTAGCTCCCTATTTATTAGGTAATTTAACACGTATATGTTATCCACTGTCCCCTTCTCTTTCCTGAATCCTGTCTGGTTCTCCGGGATCATCTTCTTTTCTTCGACCTCTCTCTCTCTAACCTCTCCTCTAGTACCACCGTGTATATTTTGTAAAGAGTGTTCATTAGCGTTACTCCTCTGTAGCATTCCACCGTTTTACCATCTCCTTTCTTCTTTATCGGTATTATTATTCCTGTTTTCCATTCTTCCGGCCATCCACCCCCATTCCATATCCCGTTGCAAATTCTCCACACCTCCTTCTTCATCTTTTCCCCGCCGTACTTCCATATTTCGTTCCCCATCCCGTCTTCTCCTGCTGCTTTCCCTCCTTTTAATTTTCCTATTACTTTTTCTATCTCTTCTATTTTTATCTCTTCCTCTCCTCCCTCGCTTTTCTTCCTCCCTCCACCTCCTACCACTTTTGTTTCCACTCCTCCTAGTAATCCCATAAAGTAATCCTTCCATTCTTCTTTTTTTATCTCGCTCTCCATTCCTTTTCCTGTCCCTCCTCTCATTCTTCTTAGAAATTCCCATACCCTTCCTTCTGTGTTCGCTTTCCCTGCTTCCTGCAATATCTTCTCTCTTTCCTGCTCTTTTTTCACCTCGCATAGCTTCTTGTATTCTCTTTTCATTCTTCTGTATACCTCTCCTTCTTCTTTCTCCCTTTTCCATTTCCTTAGCACCTTTCTTAATTCCTTCTTTCTCTCGCTGCACTCTTTGTCCCACCAGCCTTTCCTTTTCCTCTCTTTCTTGCCTTTCTCTTTTCTTATTTCCTCCATAATTTCGTTTATCTTCCTTTCTAACTCTTCTAGTCTTTCCCCTACACTTTCCCCTGTTATTTCTATTCCTTCTGTTCTAAGTCTGAATTTTTCTTTTACCTCTCTCCTCCACTCCACTTTTGGGGTGCCCTTCTTATGATATCTTCTCTCTTCACCTCGATCTTTTTTCCTTCCTTTCTTCATTGTTATTACCATCGGTAGGTGGTCTGAATCTATCCTCTCTTCTATCTCCATTCTTTCAATCCCTTCCTTCGTTCTTTCTTCTCCTATCACGTAATCTATTACCGTTCTTCCCCTCTGGCCTACGAAAGTATACTCTCCTCTTTCGTCTCCTTCTATCCCTCCATTCATTATTTCTAGCCCCATCTCTCCTAGTGCTCTTATCAGCTTCCTCCCTTCACCATTTACTTTCTTGTCTCTTGATGCCCTACCTTCTTCACCCTCCTCCTCCTGTCTTACTTTCCCTCCTTCTTCTCCTGTTCTTGCGTTAAAATCGCCTCCAACTATTATTTTATCCTCTCTCCCTTTATCCCACCAGCCCCTCAAAACTTTCAATTTTCTGTCAATATCTTTATTTACATACACTCCTATTATCCTCCACTCTTCCTCTTCTATCCTTACTTCTCCTTCTATTATCCCTTCTATCTCTTTTACTCCTCCTCTCCCCTTCTCTTTGATCATAATTTCTTTTTTCGCTCCTAATATCATTCCTCCCTTAGCTCTTCCTATTTTTTTGTCTCTTACTGCCCATTGCTTTTTCCGTGCATATCCCCTTGGTAGTTTTCTTTCGATCTTCTCCCACATCTTTTCTTCTACCCACGTCTCCATTAGCACCATTACATCCCATTGCTCTAGGTCTTTCCAGAAACCTTCGTCCTTCCCAATCATTCCTGCTACATTCCAAAATCCGATTTTTATACTATGTCTTCCCCTTTCTTCCATCTTTTTCTCTTCCGGCGTTTCCCTCTCCCCTATCCCCCCTACTCTTACTTTATTCCCTCCCTCACTTTCTCTCCCCATTCGTTTCCCTCCCTGTTCTTCAGTACTTTCTCCCTCTCATCCCACTTCCACATATTCCCCTCTATCCATAGCTTCATGTATCCCATCTTCACCAGTTTCCCTTCTCCTCTCTCCTTCTCCATTATCTTTCTTATCTTCCATTGCACGCTTCTCTCTTCCCAGGTAAGGTCATCTTCTATCCTTTCCTTTCTTCCTGCTAACCTTTTCTTTTCTGTCATTATTCTTCTTTTTTGTTCCTCTGTCGCTATCCTTACCACTGCCCATTCGCCCTTTCCCACTCCCTTTCTGCCTCCTTTCTTTACTTCTTCTATTTCAACTTTCTCCCCTATCACTTCTAATATCTGTTTTACTTCTTCTCGTCCATCGCTTCCGTCTTTTATTTCCATGCCCTTTATTATTATGTTCCTCCTCCTTATCTCCCTTTCCTTTCTTTCCCATTTCATCTCTACTTCTTTTAGTCTTCTTTCCATTTCTCCGACTCCCCGTTCTCCATGTTCTCCTTTTTCCTTTCTTTTCCTCTTTTCTATCTCTTCTACTCTTTTGTCGATTTTGTCTTCTATCTTCCCTTCTAGCTCTAAGTTTTTCATTCTCTCTTCTATCTCTCTCCATGCTTTTCTGTCTCTTTCCCTTTCCTTCTCCCAATCTTCTTTCATTTCTTTCCTCTCTCTCATCATTCCCTTCATCTCTTTCCATCCTTCTAGCATTTCATTCATCATATTTACCGTTCCTTTTAATGCCCCCTTTATCTCCTCCCTTATTATCTCTGTTATGTCACCTTGCACCTCTATCCTATCTCTACTGTCCTCTCCCCTCTCTTTCTCCGGGGATCTTCCTGTTTTTCGGCTTTTTCTAAACGGATCTTTTTCCTTTTCTTCTTTTCGATCATTCTCTCTGTCTTTCCTCTTCTTATCTAACCACTTTTCTAAGCCTTCTACTTTTGATAAACTGTTGCATCTTGTCCTTTCCTTCTGTCTTATCCTCATTAACTTTCTTGCTGTTTCCCTTTGCTCTTCTTCGCTTTCCTTTTTGCTCATTTCGTTTCCTTATCTGCTCGTCTACCTTCTTTACCGGCTTTCCTTTCTTCTGTCTCCTAGCTACTTTCTTTTCCTGCACGATGGCGCTCTTTCCTCAGCTTCTGTTGTCTCTGTTTTTCCCTCACTTTTACATTCACTATGCTTCTAACCTCACTTTCTTCTTCTTACCACTTTCCACTCTTCTTTTCGCTTTCCTTTCTCCTCTTCTTATCTCCACCTGCTCTTGGACACTCCCTTCAGCCACGAAGCCACTCTCTCCCTCTTTCTTCACTTTTACTTTTCCAAATTCTCCTCTTTATCTGTCACTCTCGCAAAACGCACCTTCTCTCTATACAACCGGAAACGGATCTCCGTGTCGCGAAAGTGATCACCGCAATCACCGAATTCGTGAACCCAATGCGAAATTTCATTGTTCCATCGATCGACGCGGATAATCAATGAACGCGTCGATACAGTCACCGCGCGCACACTCATTGCGCAGCTTACAACTGCGTAGTACGCGACGCGACGCATCAACACACCGGCGCTTTTCATTCACACATTCCGCTACTTCGTCTACCACATCTCAATAGTCTGATCGTGTTCACCATGTAGCTGCGAATTCCATACCACTCGCGCTCATCTCATCCATACACTTTCTTCAAATCACTATTCAAACCATTTGTCAACGTTACGTAGTCCACCGATCAATGTTACGCGAGCACGGGTAACTTCGACAAGTCGAGGCGGGCGGTATGTTCAAGATTAGCGTGCCCGAGCGCCATATTGTCACACCGGCACCGTGCGACCCCGCCAAGACTAGCGCGATCCCGCTGAAACCGCGAGCGGCAGCGTATGCCATCGAGGCTCACGCGGGCAATAGATCGGCTGCGTGATTGGTCTATTCCCATTCTCGATCCTTCTGGAATGTTCGCGAACGCTCAACCGGATCCACCGGTGCGTGACGAACTTCCAGAAGGATCGAGACAATAAAAGAGAGTGACAACCGTCGCCTCACTCTCTCTGCGACTAGTTCTCTCTGCGACTAATTCTCCAAACGATCAGCTGTTTAACGTCATACCAAGCGATTCCTCTCAAAGCCTTTTCAAAGTCTTCTTTATTTCAAACCATTGTACAATAGTTCCGCGACACAGTGTATACCTTATGACAAACATCTTAAAGTGCAAAATACAGTTTATTTATACGTAGATTCATACATTCGTGCTCACAATATCATTTATACAATCCACTTCTCTTCCAGTTCAAATCCATCCGTTATCCATTCCTTTCAATCTTGCATTCTGTCTCTCATACCAATCACTCTGCAATCCTGTCACACTCTTCTCAGTCATTCCATTCCTTCAATTACACATCCCTTTCATTCTGGTCGATCAAGACCGCCTCCTCCACATCTTCGTCCTTGTACATTGTTGGTCCTTCGAACCCTTTGTACACATTTGGTCCTTCGAGCCGGATCCCTTGTACATTTTTGGTCCTTCGAGCCGGATCCCTTTGTACACATTTTGGTCCTTCGAACCGGTTCCCTTGTACAATAATATAATTTAAAATACACTCAATTTTAAATTAATATTATATTTTCTTTTAAAAATTATTATTTTCAATTATAATAAAAATTTACTAATATATTTAAATTTTATAATATAATTTAGAATCCCTCAAATTTAAATTTATATTAAATTGCCTTTTATAAATATATTATTTTCAATTATAATTAAAATTTACTAATCAGTTTAACTTTATAATATAATTTAAAATCCCCTCAATTTTAAATTTATATTAAATTTTCTAATAAAAAATTATTAATTTCAATTATAATAAAGTTTCACTACTCTATTTAATTTTTATAATATAATTTAAAATACACTCAATTCTAAAGGGCCTAGCCGATTAAGATGGTCAAAACTGCCCTTAGAGCTTTTTCAATGGCTATTGAACCATTCGAAAGCTGACCAAGAAAAACCCCTCTGAGTAAAATTTCAGCCCCCTAGCTTGCCCGTGAGGGTAGTTACAGGGTAAAATAGATTTTGCGCTTTTCGGCGCATTTTCCGGTCTTAAATGCGCTCTAAAATTCTGAAAAAAATGTGACACATTCCGGATCCTAAGGCGCATTTTTGAGAATTTTTTCAGATTTTTTTGTTGCAAACTGTGGTCGTAAAAAATGAAAAACCTCAAAAAAATCGGGAAAATATTTTTTTCTAAAAAATATGAAAACATGCCATTTTACTGTTTGGTTCCCTGATAAAGTACTATAAGAGGCAATGTCATCAATTTTTTTAAGATTTTTTATTCGGCTGCATCATTGTCAAAAACAATAAAAACCGAATTTTTTCGACGTTTTTGCTGTGAGAAGGGAAGTTACACTTGTTGGCTTTACCGTGGGTGTATATTAAGTAATTTTTAGCGTTATTACACTGAAACAAGCAATTATTTTACATAAAAAATGTGATTTGAGAGAAAGAAAAAATTGTATTCTGTGCAATATATACCTAAATGTTCGCAACGATTACAACATCGCCGGTTGGCACAGCGGTTAAGGCGTCGGACTACGGAGCGGGATACTCTGGGGTTCGAATCCTGTCGAAGCAGTTTTTTTCCATACGTCAAACTTTATTTTTTCAATTTCTTATTATGTATACGATTTATTCATATGAGTTTAACAATATTCTTTTAATGTTTAAAAAATATTTAAGTAACATTTTTAAGCAAAATACGTACAAAAATAGTTTTGGAGTATCTATTATTTTCTCGATTCTCTAATTGTATATGTTCATCATGGCGGTCCCGTTTAACATTTTTTACATTGACAATCATGAATCTAGTTTCTAGGCTTTTCGGAATTGGTAAAAACGGGTAAAATAGAAAGAAGTATATATAGCAGATGGTCTTCTGAGTTGTCATTGTTAGTCCATTAGCTGCTGTTTTTGCGTGACCTGTTAATTACAGAATTATTTATGTATCATAAAAGTAAATACTTGTATGTAGTTGATAGATGTGTGCCAACCGTAACCGTACTATTGGGTGTTGTTCACACTTAGCAGCTATTATTTATTACTTATCCCATGCTCGATACCTATATACTATTATACGGCCAGCTGAAATACTTAGCACCATTTTTAATCAAACTGGAGTTACGCATATCATTATTGAGGACAGTGATAAAGATTAAAAACCAGAACGCATTATTTTCGGGTTAACTCATCAACGAAACTAGATTCAATAGACAATAGAAACTAGATTCATGATTTTTAATGTAAAAAATGTTAAACGGGACCGCCATGATGAACATATACAATTAGAGAATCGAGAAAATAATAGATACTCCAAAACTATTTTTGTACGTATTTTGCTTAAAAATGTTACTTAAATATTTTTTAAACATTAAAAGAATATTGTTAAACTCATATGAATAAATCATATACATAATAAGAAATTGAAAAAATAAAGTTTGACGTATGGAAAAAAACTGCTTCGACAGGATTCGAACCCCAGAGTATCCCGCTCCGTAGTCCGACGCCTTAACCGCTGTGCCAACCGGCGATGTTGTAATCGTTGCGAACATTTAGGTATATATTGCACAGAATACAATTTTTTCTTTCTCTCAAATCACATTTTTTATGTAAAATAATTGCTTGTTTCAGTGTAATAACGCTAAAAATTACTTAATATACACCCACGGTAAAGCCAACAAGTGTAACTTCCCTTCTCACAGCAAAAACGTCGAAAAAATTCGGTTTTTATTGTTTTTGACAATGATGCAGCCGAATAAAAAATCTTAAAAAAATTGATGACATTGCCTCTTATAGTACTTTATCAGGGAACCAAACAGTAAAATGGCATGTTTTCATATTTTTGAGAAAAAAATATTTTCCCGATTTTTTTGAGGTTTTTCATTTTTTACGACCACAGTTTGCAACAAAAAAATCTGAAAAATTCTCAAAAATGCGCATTAGGATCCGGAATGTGTCACATTTTTTTCAGAATTTTAGAACGCATTTAAGACCGGAAAATGCGCCGAAAAGCGCAAAATCTATTTTACCCTGTAACTACCCTCACGGGCAAGCTAGGGGGCTGAAATTTTACTCAGAGGGGTTTTTCTTGGTCAGCTTTCGAATAGTTCAATAGCCATTGAAAAAGCTCCAAGGGCAGTTTTGACCATCTTAATCGGCTAGGCCCTTTCTATTATATTTTCTTTTAAAAATTATTATTTTCAATTATAATAAAAATTTACTAATCTATTTCATTTTTATAATATAATTTTAAATCCCTCAAGTTTTAATTTATATTACATTCCCTTTTATAAATTTATTATTTTCAATAATAATAAAAATTTACTAATCTATTTAATTTTCATAATATAATTTAAAATTCGCTCTGTCTTAAATTTATATTAAATTTTCTTTTAAAAAAATAATCATTTTCAATTATAATAAAAATTTACTAACATATTTAAATTTTATAATATAATTTAGAATCCCTCAATTTTAAATTTATATTAAATTCCCTTTTATAAATTTATTATTTTCAATTATAATTAAAATTTACTAATCTATTTAATTTTTATAATATAATTTACAATACACATCGTTTTAAATTTATATTATATTTTCTATTAAAAAATTATTATTTTGAATTATAATAAAAATTTACTAATCTATTAAATTTTTGTAAAATAATTTAAAATCCCCTCAATTTTAAATTTATATTAAATTTTCTTTTAAAAAATTATTATTATCAATTATAATAAAAATTTACTTATCTATTTAATTTTTATAATATAATTTAAAATACACCCAATTTTAAATTTATATTATATTTTCCAACCACCACCACCATTAACCACCACCAACCACCACCACCATTAACCACCACCAACCACCACCACCACCACGAACCACCACCACCACCTCCAACCACCACCAACCACCACCATCACCACCGCCACCACCAACCACCACCAACCACCACCAACCACCACCACCACAACCAACCACCGCCAACCACCACCACCACCACCAACCACCACCAACCACCACCACCACCACCAACCACCACCAACCACCAACCACCACAACCATAACCAACCACCACCAATCACCACCAACCACCACCAACCACCACCAACCACCACCACCACCACCTACCACCAAAAACCACTACCAACCACCACCAACCACCACCACCACCAACCACCACCAACCACCACCAACCACCACCACCACCAATCACCACCAACCACCACCACCACAACCACCACCAACCACCACCAACCACCACCACCACCAACCACCACCAACCACCACCACCACCACCAATCACCACCAACCACCACCACCACCACCACCACCAACCACCACCAACCACCACCACCACCACCACCACCACCACCAACCACCACCAACCAACTGCCACCACCACCGCCACCACCACCACCACCAACCACCACCAACCACCACCACCACCAACCACCACCAACCACCACCAACCACCAACCACCATTAACCACCACCAACCACCACCACCACCACGAACCACCACCACCACCTCCAACCACCACCAACCACCACCATCACCACCGCCACCACCAACCACCACCAACCACCACCAACCACCACCACCACAACCAACCACCGCCAACCACCACCACCACCACCAACCACCACCAACCACCACCACCACCACCAACCACCACCAACCACCAACCACCACAACCACCACCAACCACCACCAACCACCACCAACCACCACCAACCACCACCAACCACCACCACCACCACCTACCACCAAAAACCACTACCAACCACCACCAACCACCACCACCACCAACCACCACCAACCACCACCAACCACCACCACCACCACCAATCACCACCAACCACCACCACCACCACCACCACCAACCACCACCAACCACCACCACCACCAACCACCACCAACCACCACCACCACCACCAATCACCACCAACCACCACCACCACCACCACCACCAAACACCACCAACCACCACCACCACCACCACCACCACCACCACCACCAACCACCACCAACCAACTACCACCACCACCGCCACCACCACCACCACCAACCACCACCAACCACCACCACCACCAACCACCACCAACCACCACCAACCACCAACCACCAACCACCACCATCCACCACCACCACCACCACCACCACCACCACCACCACCACCACCAACCACCACCATCCACCACCACCACCACCACCACCACCACCACCACCACCACCACCACCACCACCAACCACCACCACCACTACCAACCGCCACCAACCACCACCACCACCACCAACCACCACCAACCACCACCACCACCACCAACCACCACCAACCACCAACCACCACCACCACCAAAACCACTACCAACACCACCAACCACCACCAACCACCACCACCACCACCAACCACCACCAACCACCACCAACCAACACCAACCACCACCACCACCACCACCAATCACCACCAACCACCACCACCACCACCACCAAACACCACCAACCACCACCAACCACCACCAACCACCACCAACCACCACCACCACCAACCACCACCAACCACCACCACCACCACCACCAATCACCACCAACCACCACCACCACCACCACCAAACACCACCAACCACCACCACCACCACCACCACCAACCACCACCAACCACCTACCACCACCACCACCACCACCACCACCACCACCACCACCACCACCACCACCACTACCAACCACCACCAACCACCTACCACCACCACCACCACCACCACCAACACCAACCAACACCAACCACCACCAACCACCACCAACCACATACCACCACCACCACCACCACCAACCAGCACCAACCACCAACCACCACCACCACCACCAACCACCACCAACACCACCAACCACCACCAACCACCACCACCACCACCAACCACCACCACCACCACCAACCACCACCAACCACCACCACCACCACCAATCACCACCAACCACCACCACAACCACCACCACCAAACACCACCAACCTCCACCACCACCACCACCACCACCACCACCAACCACCACCAACCACCTACCACCACCACCGCCACCACCACCACCACCAACCACCACCAACCACCACCAAAACCAACCACCACCAACCACCACCAACCAACAACCACCAACCACCACCATCCACCACCACCACCACCACCACCACCACCACCACCACCACCACCACCACCACTACCAACCACCACCACCACAACCAACCACCACCAACCACCACCACCACCACCAACCACCACCAACCACCACCACCACCACCAACCACCACCAACCACCAACCACCACCACCACCAAAACCACTACCAACACCACCAACCACCACCAACCACCACCACCACCACCAACCACCACCAACCACCACCAACCACCACCAACCACCACCACCACCACCAATCACCACCAACCACCACCACCACCACCACCAAACACCACCAACCACCACCAACCACCACCAACCACCACCAACCACCACCACCACCAACCACCACCAACCACCACCACCACCACCACCAATCACCACCAACCACCACCACCACCACCACCAAACACCACCAACCACCACCACCACCACCACCACCAACCACCACCAACCACCTACCACCACCACCACCACCACCACCACCACCACCACCACCACCAACCACCTCCAACCACCTACCACCACCACCACCACCACCACCACCAACACCAACCAACACCAACCACCACCAATCACCACCAACCACCACCACCACCACCACCAAACACCACCAACCACCACCACCACCACCACCACCACCACCAACCACCACCAACAACCTACCACCACCACCACCACCACCACCACCACCACCACCACCACCACCACCACCACCACCACCACCACCACCACCACCACCACCAACCAACCACCACCAACCACCTACCACCACCACCACCACCACCACCAACACCAACCACCACCAACCACCACCAACCACCACCAACCACCACCAACCACCAGCACCACCAACCACCACCAACCTCCACCACCACCACCACCACCAATCTCCACCACCACCACCAACCACCACCAACCACCACCACCACCACCAACCACCACCACCACCACCAACCACCACCAACCACCACCGCTACCACCAACCACTAACCACCAACCACCAACCACCAACCACCAACCACCACCAACCACCACCAACCACAATCAACCACCACCACCACCACCAACCACCACCACTAACACCAACCACCACCAATCACCACCACTACCACCAACCACCACCACCAACCACCACCAACCACCACCAACCACCACCACCAACCACCACCACCAACCACCACCACCACCACCAACACCAATCACCACCAACCACCACCACCACCACCACCACCACCACCAACCACCAACCACCAACCACCAACCTCCACCACCACCACCACCTCCAACAACACCACCACCACCACCACCACCACCAATCACCACCAACCACCACCACCACCACCAACCACCACAAACCACCACCAACCACCAGCACCACCAACCACCACCAACCTCCACCACCACCACCACCACCAATCACCACCACCACCACCAACCACCACCAACCACCACCAACCACCACCACCACCAACCACCACCACCACCACCAACCACCACCAACCACCACCAACCACCACCAACCACCACCAACCACCACCACCACCACCAACCACCACCACCACCACCAACCACCACCAACCACCTACCACCACCACCGCCACCACCACCAACCACCAACCACCACCATCCACCACCACCACCACCACCACCACAACCAACCACCACCAACCACCACCACCACCACCAACCACCACCAACCACCACCACCACCACCAACCACCACCAACCACCAACCACCACCACCACCACCAAAACCACTACCAACACCACCAACCACCACCAACCACCACAACCACCACCAACCACCACCAACCACCACCAACCACCACCAACCACCACCAACCACCACCACCACCACCACCAATCACCACCAACCACCACCACCACCACCACCAAACACCACCAACCACCACCAACCACCACCAACCACCACCAACCACCACCGCCACCAACCACCACCAACCACCACCACCACCAATCACCACCAACCACCACCACCACCACCTCCATACACCACCAACCACCACCACCACCACCAACCACCACCAACCACCTACCAACACCACCAACCACCACCAACCACCACCACCACCACCACCAATCACCACCAACCACCACCACCACCACCACCAAACACCACCAACCACCACCAACCACCACCAACCACCACCAACCACCACCGCCACCAACCACCACCAACCACCACCACCACCACCAATCACCACCAACCACCACCACCACCACCTCCAAACACCACCAACCACCACCACCACCACCACCAACCACCACCAACCACCTACCAACACCACCAACCACCACCAACCACCACCAACCACCACCACCACCACCAACCACCTCCAATCACCACCAACCACCACCAATCACCACCACTACCACCAACCACCAACATCAACCACCACCAACCACCACCTACCACCACCAACCACCACCACCAACCACCGCCACCACCACGAACACCAATCACCACCAACCACCACCACCACCACCACCACCAACCACCACCACCACCACCATCACCAACCATCACCAACCACCACCAACCACCACCAACCACCACCACCACCACCATAACCACCACCTCCACCAACCAGCACCAACCACCACCACTACCACCAACCACCAACCACCAACCACCAACCACCAACCACCAACCACCAACCACCAACCACCAACCACCAACCACCACCACCACCACCAACTACCACCAACCACCACCAACCACCACCAACCACCACCACCACCACCAACCACCACCACCACCAACCACCACCAACCACCACCACTACCACCAACCACCACCACCAACCACCACCAACCACCACCAACCACCACCACCAACCACCACCACCACCACCACCACCAACACCAATCACCACCAACCACCACCACCACCACCACCACCACCAACCACCACCACCACCACCATCACCAACCACCACCAACCACCACCAACCACCACCAACCACCACCACCACCACCATAACCACCACCTCCACCAACCAGCACCAACCACCACCACTACCACCAACCACCAACCACTAACCACCAACCACCAACCACCAACCACCAACCACCAACCACCACCACCACCACCACCACCAACCACCACCACCACCACCAACCACCACCAATCACCACCAACCACCACCACCACCACCAACCACCAATCACCACCACTACCACCAACCACCAACATCAACCACCACCAACCACCACGAACCACCACCACCAACCACCACCACCACCACCACCAACACCAATCACCACCAACCACCACCACCACCACCACCACCACCACCACCAACCACCAACACCACCATCAACCACCTACAATCACCAACCACCAACCACCAACCACCAACCACCAACCACCAACCACCAACCACCAACCACCAACCACCAACCACCAACCACCAACCACCAACCACCAACCACCAACCACCAACCACCAACCACCAACCACCAACCACCAACCACCAACCACCACCAACCACCACCAACCACCACCACCACCAACCACCACCAACCACCACCACCACCACCACCAATCACCACCAACCACCACCACCACCACCACCAAACACCACCAACCACCACCACCACCACCACCACCAACCACCACCAACCACCTACCACCACCACCACCACCACCACCACCACCACCACCACCACCAACCACCTCCAACCACCTACCACCACCACCACCACCACCACCACCAACACCAACCAACACCAACCACCACCAATCACCACCAACCACCACCACCACCACCACCAAACACCACCAACCACCACCACCACCACCACCACCAACCACCACCAACCACATACCACCACCACCACCACCACCAACCACCACCACCACCAACCACCACCAACACCACCAACCACCACCAACCACCACCACCACCACCAACCACCACCAACCACCACCAACCACCAACCACCAACCACCAACCACCAACCACCAACCACCACCAACCTCCACCACCACCACCACCACCAACCACCAACCACCAACCACCACCAACCACCACCAACCACCACCACCACCAACCACCACCAACCACCACCACCACCACCACCAATCACCACCAACCACCACCACCACCACCACCAAACACCACCAACCACCACCACCACCACCACCACCAACCACCACCAACCACCTACCACCACCACCACCACCACCACCACCACCACCACCACCACCACCACCACCACCACCACCACCACCACCACCACCACCACCACCACCACCACCACCACCACCAACCACCACCAACCACCTACCACCACCACCACCACCACCACCAACACCAACCAACACCAACCACCACCAACCACCACCAACCACATACCACCACCACCACCACCACCAACCACCACCACCACCAACCACCACCAACACCACCAACCACCACCAACCACCACCACCACCACCAACCACCACCAACCACCACCAACCACCACCAACCACCAGCACCACCAACCACCACCAACCTCCACCACCACCACCACCACCAATCTCCACCACCACCACCAACCACCACCAACCACCACCACCACCACCAACCACCACCAATCACCACCAACCACCACCACCACCACCAACCACCACCAACCACCACCAACCACCAGCACCACCAACCACCACCAACCTCCACCACCACCACCACCACCAATCACCACCACCACCACCAACCACCACCAACCACCACCAACCACCACCACCACCAACCACCACCACCACCACCAACCACCACCAACCACCACCAACCACCACCAACCACCACCAACCACCACCACCACCACCAACCACCACCACCACCACCAACCACCACCAACCACCTACCACCACCACCGCCACCACCACCAACCACCAACCACCACCATCCACCACCACCACCACCACCACCACCACCACCACCACCACCACCACCACCAACCACCACCACCACAACCAACCACCACCAACCACCACCACCACCACCAACCACCACCAACCACCACCACCACCACCAACCACCACCAACCACCAACCACCACCACCACCAAAACCACTACCAACACCACCAACCACCACCAACCACCACAACCACCACCAACCACCACCAACCACCACCAACCACCACCAACCACCACCACCACCACCACCAATCACCACCAACCACCACCACCACCACCACCAAACACCACCAACCACCACCAACCACCACCAACCACCACCAACCACCACCGCCACCAACCACCACCAACCACCACCACCACCACCAATCACCACCAACCACCACCACCACCACCTCCAAACACCACCAACCACCACCACCACCACCACCAACCACCACCAACCACCTACCAACACCACCAACCACCACCAACCACCACCACCACCACCACCAATCACCACCAACCACCACCACCACCACCACCAAACACCACCAACCACCACCAACCACCACCAACCACCACCAACCACCACCGCCACCAACCACCACCAACCACCACCACCACCACCAATCACCACCAACCACCACCACCACCACCTCCAAACACCACCAACCACCACCACCACCACCACCAACCACCACCAACCACCTACCAACACCACCAACCACCACCAACCACCACCAACCACCACCACCACCACCAACCACCACCAATCACCACCAACCACCACCAATCACCACCACTACCACCAACCACCAACATCAACCACCACCAACCACCACCTACCACCACCAACCACCACCACCAACCACCGCCACCACCACCAACACCAATCACCACCAACCACCACCACCACGACACTCCACCACCAATCACCAACACCACCACCAACCACCACCAATCACCAACCACCAACCACCAACCACCACCAACCACCACCAGCCACCACCACCACCACCAACCACCACCACCAACCACCACCAACCACCACCACCAACCACCACCACCACCACCAACACCAATCACCACCAACCACCACCACCACCACCACCACCAACCACCACCACCACCACCATCACCAACCACCACCAACCACCACCAACCACCACCAACCACCACCACCACCACCATAACCACCACCTCCACCAACCAGCACCAACCACCACCACTACCACCAACCACCAACCACCAACCACCAACCACCAACCACCAACCACCAACCACCAACCACCAACCACCAACCACCAACCACCAACCACCAACCACCACCACCACCACCAACTACCACCAACCACCACCAACCACCACCAACCACCACCACCACCACCAACCACCACCACCACCACCAACCACCACCAACCACCACCACTACCAGCAACCACCACCACCAACCACCACCAACCACCACCAACCACCACCACCAACCACCACCACCACCACCACCACCAACACCAATCACCACCAACCACCACCAATCACCACCACTACCACCAACCACCAACATCAACCACCACCAACCACCACCTACCACCACCAACCACCACCACCAACCACCGCCACCACCACGAACACCAATCACCACCAACCACCACCACCACGACACTCCACCACCAATCACCAACACCACCACCAACCACCACCAATCACCAACCACCAACCACCAACCACCACCAACCACCACCAGCCACCACCACCACCACCAACCACCACCACCAACCACCACCAACCACCACCACCAACCACCACCACCACCACCAACACCAATCACCACCAACCACCACCACCACCACCACCACCAACCACCACCACCACCACCATCACCAACCACCACCAACCACCACCAACCACCACCAACCACCACCACCACCACCATAACCACCACCTCCACCAACCAGCACCAACCACTACCACCAACCACCAACCACCAACCACCAACCACCAACCACCAACCACCAACCACCAACCACCAACCACCAACCACCACCACCACCACCAACTACCACCAACCACCACCAACCACCACCAACCACCACCACCACCACCAACCACCACCACCACCACCAACCACCACCAACCACCACCACTACCACCAACCACCACTACCAACCACCACCAACCACCACCAACCACCACCACCAACCACCACCACCACCACCACCACCAACACCAATCACCACCAACCACCACCACCACCACCACCACCAACCACCACCACCACCACCATCACCAACCACCACCAACCACCACCAACCACCACCAACCACCACCACCACCACCATAACCACCACCTCCACCAACCAGCACCAACCACCACCACTACCACCAACCACCAACCACTAACCACCAACCACCAACCACCAACCACCAACCACCAACCACCAACCACCACCACCACCACCACCACCAACCACCACCACCACCACCAACCACCACCAATCACCACCAACCACCACCACCACCACCAACCACCAATCACCACCACTACCACCAACCACCAACATCAACCACCACCAACCACCACGAACCACCACCACCAACCACCACCACCACCACCACCAACACCAATCACCACCAACCACCACCACCACCACCACCACCACCACCACCAACCACCAACACCACCATCAACCACCTACAATCACCAACCACCAACCACCAACCACCAACCACCAACCACCAACCACCAACCACCAACCACCAACCACCAACCACCAACCACCAACCACCAACCACCAACCACCAACCACCACCAACCACCACCAACCACCACCACCACCAACCACCACCAACCACCACCACCACCACCACCAATCACCACCAACCACCACCACCACCACCACCAAACACCACCAACCACCACCACCACCACCACCACCAACCACCACCAACCACCTACCACCACCACCACCACCACCACCACCACCACCACCACCACCAACCACCTCCAACCACCTACCACCACCACCACCACCACCACCACCAACACCAACCAACACCAATCACCACCAACCACCACCACCACCACCACCACCAAACACCACCAACCACCACCACCACCACCACCACCACCAACCACCACCAACAACCTACCACCACCACCACCACCACCACCACCACCACCACCACCACCACCACCACCACCACCACCACCACCACCACCACCACCACCACCAACCACCACCAACCACCTACCACCACCACCACCACCACCACCAACACCAACCAACACCAACCACCACCAACCACCACCAACCACATACCACCACCACCACCACCACCAACCACCACCACCACCAACCACCACCAACACCACCAACCACCACCAACCACCACCACCACCACCAACCACCACCAACCACCACCAACCACCACCAACCACCAGCACCACCAACCACCACCAACCTCCACCACCACCACCACCACCAATCTCCACCACCACCACCAACCACCACCAACCACCACCACCACCACCAACCACCACCAATCACCACCAACCACCACCACCACCACCAACCACCACCAACCACCACCAACCACCAGCACCACCAACCACCACCAACCTCCACCACCACCACCACCACCAATCACCACCACCACCACCAACCACCACCAACCACCACCAACCACCACCACCACCAACCACCACCACCACCACCAACCACCACCAACCACCACCAACCACCACCAACCACCACCAACCACCACCACCACCACCAACCACCACCACCACCACCAACCACCACCATCCACCTACCACCACCACCGCCACCACCACCAACCACCAACCACCACCATCCACCACCACCACCACCACCACCACCACCACCACCACCACCACCACCACCAACCACCACCACCACAACCAACCACCACCAACCACCACCACCACCACCAACCACCACCAACCACCACCACCACCACCAACCACCACCAACCACCAACCACCACCACCACCAAAACCACTACCAACACCACCAACCACCACCAACCACCACAACCACCACCAACCACCACCAACCACCACCAACCACCACCAACCACCACCACCACCACCACCAATCACCACCAACCACCACCACCACCACCACCAAACACCACCAACCACCACCAACCACCACCAACCACCACCAACCACCACCGCCACCAACCACCACCAACCACCACCACCACAACCAATCACCACCAACCACCACCACCACCACCTCCAAACACCACCAACCACCACCACCACCACCACCAACCACCACCAACCACCTACCAACACCACCAACCACCACCAACCACCACCACCACCACCACCAATCACCACCAACCACCACCACCACCACCACCAAACACCACCAACCACCACCAACCACCACCAACCACCACCAACCACCACCGCCACCAACCACCACCAACCACCACCACCACCACCAATCACCACCAACCACCACCACCACCACCTCCAAACACCACCAACCACCACCACCACCACCACCACCAACCACCACCAACCACCTACCAACACCACCAACCACCACCAACCACCACCAACCACCACCACCACCACCACCACCACCAACCACCACCACCAACCACCACCAACCACCACCACCAACCACCACCACCACCACCAACACCAATCACCACCAACCACCACCACCACCACCACCACCAACCACCACCACCACCACCATCACCAACACCACCAACCACCACCAACCACCACCACCACCACCACCAATCACCACCAACCACCACCACCACCACCACCAAACACCACCAACCACCACCAACCACCACCAACCACCACCAACCACCACCGCCACCAACCACCACCAACCACCACCACCACCACCAATCACCACCAACCACCACCACCACCACCTCCAAACACCACCAACCACCACCACCACCACCACCACCAACCACCACCAACCACCTACCAACACCACCAACCACCACCAACCACCACCAACCACCACCACCACCACCACCACCACCAACCACCACCACCAACCACCACCAACCACCACCACCAACCACCACCACCACCACCAACACCAATCACCACCAACCACCACCACCACCACCACCACCAACCACCACACTACCACCAACCACCAACCACCAACCACCAACCACCAACCACCAACCACCAACCACCAACCACCAACCACCAACCACCAACCACCACCACCACCACCAACTACCACCAACCACCACCAACCACCACCAACCACCACCACCACCACCAACCACCACCACCACCACCAACCACCACCAACCACCACCACTACCACCAACCACCACCAACCACCACCAACCACCACCACCAACCACCACCACCACCACCACCACCAACACCAATCACCACCAACCACCACCACCACCACCACCACCACCAACCACCACCACCACCACCATCACCAACCACCACCAACCACCACCAACCACCACCAACCACCACCACCACCACCATAACCACCACCTCCACCAACCAGCACCAACCACCACCACTACCACCAACCACCAACCACTAACCACCAACCACCAACCACCAACCACCAACCACCAACCACCACCACCACCACCACCACCACCACCAACCACCACCACCACCACCAACCACCACCAATCACCACCAACCAGCACCACCACCACCACCAACCACCAACATCAACCACCACCAACCACCACGAACCACCACCACCAACCACCACCACCACCACCACCAACACCAATCACCACCAACCACCACCACCACCACCACCACCACCACCACCAACCACCAACACCACCATCAACCACCTACAATCACCAACCACCAACCACCAACCACCAACCACCAACCACCAACCACCAACCACCAACCACCAACCACCAACCACCAACCACCAACCACCAACCACCAACCACCAACCACCAACCACCAACCACCAACCACCAACCACCAACCACCAACCACCAACCACCAACCACCAACCACCAACCACCAACCACCAACCACCAACCACCAACCACCAACCACCAACCACCAACCACCAACCACCAACCACCAACCACCAACCACCAACCACCAACCACCAACCACCAACCACCAACCACCAACCACCAACTACCAACCACCAACCACCAACCACCAACCACCAACCACCAACCACCAACCACCAACCACCAACCACCAACCACCAACCACCAACCACCAACCACCAACCACCAACCACCAACCACCAACCACCAACCACCAACCACCAACCACCAACCACCAACCACCAACCACCAACCACCAACCACCAACCACCAACCACCACCACCACAACCACCACCACCACCACCTACACCACCAATCACCACCATCCACCACCACCACCACCAACCACCACCATCCACCACCAACCACCACCACCACCACCAACCACCACCACCACCAACCACCACCACCACCACCAACCACCACCATCCACCACCAACCACCACCACCACCACCAACCACCACCAACCACCACCAACCACCACCACCACCACCAACCACCACCAATCACCAACCACCAACCACCAACCACCACCAACCACCACCAGCCACCACCACCACCACCAACCACCACCACCAACCACCACCAACCACCACCAACCACCACCACCAACCACCACCACCACCACCAACACCAATCACCACCAACCACCACCACCACCACCACCACCACCAACCACCACCACCACCACCATCACCAACGACCACCAACCACCACCAACCACCACCAACCACCACCACCACCACCATAACCACCAACCACCAACCACCAACCACCAACCACCAACCACCAACCACCAACCACCAACCACCAACCACCAACCACCAACCACCAACCACCAACCACCAACCACCAACCACCAACCACCAACCACCAACCACCAACCACCAACCACCAACCACCAACCACCAACCACCAACCACCAACCACCAACCACCAACCACCAACCACCAACCACCAACCACCAACCACCAACCACCAACCACCAACCACCAACCACCAACCACCACCACCACAACCACCACCACCACCACCTCCACCACCAATCACCACCAACCACCACCACCACTACCAACCACCACCATCCACCACCAACCACCACCACCACCACCAACCACCACCACCACCAACCACCACCACCACCACCAACCACCACCACCACCACCAACCACCACCAACCACCACCAACCACCACCAACCACCACCAACCACCACCACCACCACCAACCACCACCAATCACCAACCACCAACCACCAACCACCACCAACCACCACCAGCCACCACCAACCACCACCACCACCACCAACCACCACCAATCACCAACCACCAACCACCAACCACCACCAACCACCACCAGCCACCACCACCACCACCAACCACCACCACCAACCACCACCAACCACCACCAACCACCACCACCAACCACCACCACCACCACCAACACCAATCACCACCAACCACCACCACCACCACCACCACCAACCACCACCAACCACCACCAACCACCACCAACCACCACCAACCACAACCAACCACCACCACCACCACCAACCACCAACACTACCACCACCAACCACCAACCACCAACCACCAACCACCAACCACCAACCACCAACCACCACCAACACCACCACCATGCACCACCAACCACCAACCACCACCAACCACCACCAACCACCACCAACCACCACCACCACCACCACCACCACCAACCACCACCACTACCACCAACCACCACCAATCACCACCACCTCCACCACCACCTCCACCACCACCTCCACCACCAATCACCACCAACCACCACCACCACCACCACCAACAACAACCACCACCAACCACCACCAACTACCACCAACCACCACCAACCACCACCAACCACCACCACCACCACCAACCACCACCACCACCACCAACCACCACCAACCACCACCACTACCACCAACCACCACCACCAACCACCACCAACCACCACCAACCACCACCACCAACCACCACCAACCACCACCAACCACCACCACCACCACCAACCACCACCACCACCACCAACCACCACCAATCACCACCAACCAGCACCAATCACCACCACTACCACCAACCACCATCATCAACCACCACCAACCACCACCTACCACCACCAACCACCACCACCAACCACCGCCACCACCACCAACACCAATCACCACCAACCACCACCACCACGACACTCCACCACCAATCACCAACACCACCACCAACCACCACCAATCACCAACCACCAACCACCAACCACCACCAACCACCAAAGGCCACCACCACCACCACCAACCACCACCACCAACCACCACCAACCACCACCACCAACCACCACCACCACCACCAACACCAATCACCACCAACCACCACCACCACAACCACCACCAACCACCACCACCACCACCATCACCAACCACCACCAACCACCACCAACCACCACCAACCACCACCACCACCACCATATCCACCACCTCCACCAACCAGCACCAACCACCACCACTACCACCAACCACCAACCACCAACCACCAACCACCAACCACCAACCACCAACCACCACCACCACCACCAACTACCACCAACCACCACCAACCACCACCAACCACCACCACCACCACCAACCACCACCAACCACCACCACTACCACCAACCACCACCACCAACCACCACCAACCACCACCAACCACCACCACCAACCACCACCAATCACCACCAACCACCACCACCACCACCAACCACCAATCACCACCACTACCACCAACCACCAACATCAACCACCACCAACCACCACGAACCACCACCACCAACCACCACCACCACCACCACCAACACCAATCACCACCAACCACCACCACCACCACCACCACCACCACCACCAACCACCAACACCACCATCAACCACCTACAATCACCAACCACCAACCACCAACCACCAACCACCAACCACCAACCACCAACCACCAACCACCAACCACCAACCACCAACCACCAACCACCAACCACCAACCACCAACCACCAACCACCAACCACCAACCACCAACCACCAACCACCAACCACCAACCACCAACCACCAACCACCACCACCAACCACCAACCACCAACCACCAACCACCAACCACCAACCACCAACCACCAACCACCAACCACCAACCACCAACCACCAACCACCAACCACCAACCACCAACCACCAACCACCAACCACCAACCACCAACCACCAACCACCAACCACCAACCACCAACCACCAACCACCAACCACCAACCACCAACCACCAACCACCAACCACCAACCACCAACCACCAACCACCAACCACCAACCACCAACCACCAACCACCAACCACCAACCACCAACCACCAACCACCAACCACCAACCACCAACCACCAACCACCAACCACCAACCACCAACCACCAACCACCAACCACCAACCACCAACCACCAACCACCAACCACCAACCACCAACCACCAACCACCAACCACCAACCACCAACCACCAACCACCAACCACCACCACCACAACCACCACCACCACCACCACCTCCACCACCAATCACCACCAACCACCACCACCACCACCAACCACCACAATCCACCACCAACCACCACCACCACCACCAACCACCACCACCACCAACCACCACCACCACCACCAACCACCACCATCCACCACTAACCACCACCACCACCACCAACCACCACCAACCACCACCAACCACCACCACCACCACCAACCACCACCAATCACCAACCACCAACCACCAACCACCACCAACCACCACCAGCCACCACCACCACCACCAACCACCACCACCAACCACCACCAACCACCACCAACCACCACCACCAACCACCACCACCACCACCAACACCAATCACCACCAACCACCACCACCACCACCACCACCACCAACCACCACCACCACCACCATCACCAACCACCACCAACCACCACCAACCACCACCAACCACCACCACCACCACCATAACCACCAACCACCAACCACCAACCACCAACCACCAACCACCAACCACCAACCACCAACCACCAACCACCAACCACCAACCACCAACCACCAACCACCAACCACCAACCACCAACCACCAACCACCAACCACCAACCACCAACCACCAACCACCAACCACCAACCACCAACCACCAACCACCAACCACCAACCACCAACCACCAACCACCAACCACCAACCACCACCACCACAACCACCACCACCACCACCTCCACCACCATTCACCACCAACCACCACCACCACCACCAATCACCACCATCCACCACCAACCACCACCACCACCACCAACCACCACCACCACCAACCACCACCACCACCACCAACCACCACCATCCACCACCAACCACCACCACCACCAACCACCACCAACCACCACCAACCACCACCACCACCACCAACCACCACCAATCACCAACCACCAACCACCAACCACCACCAACCACCACCAGCCACCACCACCACCACCAACCACCACCACCAACCACCACCAACCACCACCAACCACCACCACCAACCACCACCACCACCACCAACACCAATCACCACCAACCACCACCACCACCACCACCACCAACCACCACCACCACCACCATCACCAACCACCACCAACCACCACCACCACCACCAACCACCAATCACCACCACTACAACCAACCACCAACATCAACCACCACCAACCACCACGAACCACCACCACCAACCACCACCACCACCACCACCACCAACACCAATCACCACCAACCACCACCACCACCACCACCACCACCACCACCAACCACCAACACCACCATCAACCACCACCAATCACCAACCACCAACCACCAACCACCAACCACCAACCACCAACCACCAACCACCAACCACCAACCACCAACCACCAACCACCAACCACCAACCACCAACCACCAACCACCAACCACCAACCACCAACCACCAACCACCGACCACCAACCACCAACCACCAACCACCAACCACCAACCACCAACCACCAACCACCAATCACCAACCACCAACCACCAACCACCAACCACCAACCACCAACCACCAACCACCAACCACCAACCACCACCACCACAACCACCATCACCACCACCTCCACCACCAATCACCACCAACCACCACCACCACCACCAACCACCACCATCCACCACCAAGCACCACCACCACCAACAACCACCACCACCACCAACCACCACCACCACCACCAACCACCACCATCCACCACCAACCACCACCACCACCACCAACCACCACCAACCACCACCAACCACCACCACCACCACCACCACCAACCACCACCACCACCACCAACCACCACCATCCACCACCGCTACAACCAACCACCAACGACAAACCACCAACCACCAACCACCACCAACCACCACCAACCACCACCAACCACCACCAACCACCACCACCACCACCAACCACCAACACTACCACCACCAACCACCAACCACCAACCACCAACCACCAACCACCAACCACCAACCACCAACCACCAACCACCAACCACCAACCACCAACCACCAACCACCAACCACCAACCACCAACCACCAACCACCAACCACCAACCACCAACCACCAACCACCAACCACCAACCACCAACCACCAACCACCAACCACCAACCACCAACCACCAACCACCAACCACCAACCACCAACCACCAACCACCAACCACCAACCACCAACCACCAACCACCAACCACCAACCACCAACCACCAACCACCAACCACCAACCACCAACCACCAACCACCAACCACCAACCACCAACCACCAACCACCAACCACCAACCACCAACCACCAACCACCACCACCAACCACCACCAACCACCACCAACCACCACCACCACCACCAACCACCACCACCACCACCAACCACCACCAATCACCACCAACCAGCACCAATCACCACCACTACCACCAACCACCATCATCAACCACCACCAACCACCACCTACCACCACCAACCACCACCACCAACCACCGCCACCACCACCAACACCAATCACCACCAACCACCACCACCACGACACTCCACCACCAATCACCAACACCACCACCAACCACCACCAATCACCAACCACCAACCACCAACCACCACCAACCACCAAAGGCCACCACCACCACCACCAACCACCACCACCAACCACCACCAACCACCACCACCAACCACCACCACCACCACCAACACCAATCACCACCAACCACCACCACCACAACCACCACCAACCACCACCACCACCACCATCACCAACCACCACCAACCACCACCAACCACCACCAACCACCACCACCACCACCATATCCACCACCTCCACCAACCAGCACCAACCACCACCACTACCACCAACCACCAACCACCAACCACCAACCACCAACCACCAACCACCAACCACCACCACCACCACCAACTACCACCAACCACCACCAACCACCACCAACCACCACCACCACCACCAACCACCACCAACCACCACCACTACCACCAACCACCACCACCAACCACCACCAACCACCACCAACCACCACCACCAACCACCACCAATCACCACCAACCACCACCACCACCACCAACCACCAATCACCACCACTACCACCAACCACCAACATCAACCACCACCAACCACCACGAACCACCACCACCAACCACCACCACCACCACCACCAACACCAATCACCACCAACCACCACCACCACCACCACCACCACCACCACCAACCACCAACACCACCATCAACCACCTACAATCACCAACCACCAACCACCAACCACCAACCACCAACCACCAACCACCAACCACCAACCACCAACCACCAACCACCAACCACCAACCACCAACCACCAACCACCAACCACCAACCACCAACCACCAACCACCAACCACCAACCACCAACCACCAACCACCAACCACCAACCACCAACCACCAACCACCAACCACCAACCACCAACCACCAACCACCAACCACCAACCACCAACCACCAACCACCAACCACCAACCACCAACCACCAACCACCAACCACCAACCACCAACCACCAACCACCAACCACCAACCACCAACCACCAACCACCAACCACCAACCACCAACCACCAACCACCAACCACCAACCACCAACCACCAACCACCAACCACCAACCACCAACCACCAACCACCAACCACCAACCACCAACCACCAACCACCAACCACCAACCACCAACCACCAACCACCAACCACCAACCACCAACCACCAACCACCAACCACCAACCACCAACCACCAACCACCAACCACCAACCACCAACCACCAACCACCAACCACCAACCACCAACCACCAACCACCAACCACCAACCACCAACCACCAACCACCAACCACCAACCACCAACCACCAACCACCAACCACCACCACCACAACCACCACCACCACCACCACCTCCACCACCAATCACCACCAACCACCACCACCACCACCAACCACCACAATCCACCACCAACCACCACCACCACCACCAACCACCACCACCACCAACCACCACCACCACCACCAACCACCACCATCCACCACTAACCACCACCACCACCACCAACCACCACCAACCACCACCAACCACCACCACCACCACCAACCACCACCAATCACCAACCACCAACCACCAACCACCACCAACCACCACCAGCCACCACCACCACCACCAACCACCACCACCAACCACCACCAACCACCACCAACCACCACCACCAACCACCACCACCACCACCAACACCAATCACCACCAACCACCACCACCACCACCACCACCACCAACCACCACCACCACCACCATCACCAACCACCACCAACCACCACCAACCACCACCAACCACCACCACCACCACCATAACCACCAACCACCAACCACCAACCACCAACCACCAACCACCAACCACCAACCACCAACCACCAACCACCAACCACCAACCACCAACCACCAACCACCAACCACCAACCACCAACCACCAACCACCAACCACCAACCACCAACCACCAACCACCAACCACCAACCACCAACCACCAACCACCAACCACCAACCACCAACCACCAACCACCAACCACCAACCACCACCACCACAACCACCACCACCACCACCTCCACCACCATTCACCACCAACCACCACCACCACCACCAATCACCACCATCCACCACCAACCACCACCACCACCACCAACCACCACCACCACCAACCACCACCACCACCACCAACCACCACCATCCACCACCAACCACCACCACCACCAACCACCACCAACCACCACCAACCACCACCACCACCACCAACCACCACCAATCACCAACCACCAACCACCAACCACCACCAACCACCACCAGCCACCACCACCACCACCAACCACCACCACCAACCACCACCAACCACCACCAACCACCACCACCAACCACCACCACCACCACCAACACCAATCACCACCAACCACCACCACCACCACCACCACCAACCACCACCACCACCACCATCACCAACCACCACCAACCACCACCACCACCACCAACCACCAATCACCACCACTACAACCAACCACCAACATCAACCACCACCAACCACCACGAACCACCACCACCAACCACCACCACCACCACCACCACCAACACCAATCACCACCAACCACCACCACCACCACCACCACCACCACCACCAACCACCAACACCACCATCAACCACCACCAATCACCAACCACCAACCACCAACCACCAACCACCAACCACCAACCACCAACCACCAACCACCAACCACCAACCACCAACCACCAACCACCAACCACCAACCACCAACCACCAACCACCAACCACCAACCACCAACCACCGACCACCAACCACCAACCACCAACCACCAACCACCAACCACCAACCACCAACCACCAATCACCAACCACCAACCACCAACCACCAACCACCAACCACCAACCACCAACCACCAACCACCACCACCACAACCACCATCACCACCACCTCCACCACCAATCACCACCAACCACCACCACCACCACCAACCACCACCATCCACCACCAAGCACCACCACCACCAACAACCACCACCACCACCAACCACCACCACCACCACCAACCACCACCATCCACCACCAACCACCACCACCACCACCAACCACCACCAACCACCACCAACCACCACCACCACCACCACCACCAACCACCACCACCACCACCAACCACCACCATCCACCACCGCTACAACCAACCACCAACGACAAACCACCAACCACCAACCACCACCAACCACCACCAACCACCACCAACCACCACCAACCACCACCACCACCACCAACCACCAACACTACCACCACCAACCACCAACCACCAACCACCAACCACCAACCACCAACCACCAACCACCAACCACCAACCACCAACCACCAACCACCAACCACCAACCACCAACCACCAACCACCAACCACCAACCACCAACCACCAACCACCAACCACCAACCACCAACCACCAACCACCAACCACCAACCACCAACCACCAACCACCAACCACCAACCACCAACCACCAACCACCAACCACCAACCACCAACCACCAACCACCAACCACCAACCACCAACCACCAACCACCAACCACCAACCACCAACCACCAACCACCAACCACCAACCACCAACCACCAACCACCAACCACCAACCACCAACCACCAACCACCAACCACCAACCACCAACCACCAACCACCAACCACCAACCACCAACCACCAACCACCAACCACCAACCACCAACCACCAACCACCAACCACCAACCACCAACCACCAACCACCAACCACCAACCACCAACCACCAACCACCAACCACCAACCACCAACCACCAACCACCAACCACCAACCACCAACCACCAACCACCAACCACCAACCACCAACCACCAACCACCAACCACCAACCACCAACCACCAACCACCAACCACCAACCACCAACCACCAACCACCAACCACCAACCACCAACCACCAACCACCAACCACCAAACACCAACCTCCAACCACCAACCACCAACCACCAACCACCAACCACCAACCACCAACCACCAACCACCAACCACCAACCACCAACCACCAACCACCAACCACCAACCACCAACCACCACCAACACCACCACCACCCACCACCAACCACCAACCACCACCAACCACCACCAACCACCACCAACCACCACCAACCACCACCACCACCACCAACCACCACCACTACCACCAACCACCACCAATCACCACCACTTCCACCAACCACCAACATCAACCACCACCAACCACCACCAACCACCACCACCAACCACCACCACCACCAACACCAATCACCACCAACCACCACCACCACCACCACCAACCACCAACACCACCACCAACCACCACCAATCACCAACCACCAACCACCAACCACCAACCACCAACCACCAACCACTAACCACCAACCACCAACCACCAACCACCAACCACCAACCACCTACCACCAACCACCAACCACCAACCACCAACCACCAACCACCAACCACCAACCACCAACCACCAACCACCAACCACCAACCACCAACCACCAACCACCAACCACCAACCACCAACCACCAACCACCAACCACCAACCACCAACCACCAACCACCAACCACCAACCACCAACCACCAACCACCAACCACCAACCACCAACCACCAACCACCAACCACCAACCACCAACCACCAACCACCAACCACCAACCACCAACCACCAACCACCAACCACCAACCACCAACCACCAACCACCAACCACCAACCACCAACCACCAACCACCAACCACCAACCACCAACCACCACCACCACAACCACCACCTCCACCACCAATCACCACCAACCACCACCACCACCACCAACCACCACCATCCACCACCAACCACCACCACCACCACCAACCACCACCACTACCAACCACCACCACCACCACCAACCACCACCATCCACCACCAACCACCACCACCACCACCAACCACCACCAACCACCACCAACCACCACCACCACCACCAACCACCACCAATCACCAACCACCAACCACCAACCACCACCAACCACCACCAGCCACCACCACCACCACCAACCACCACCACCAACCACCACCAACCACCACCAACCACCACCACCAACCACCACCACCACCACCAACACCAATCACCACCAACCACCACCACCACCACCACCACCAACCACCACCACCACCACCACCATCACCAACCACCACCAACCACCACCACCACCACCAACCACCAATCACCACCACTACCACCAACCACCAACATCAACCACCACCAACCACCACGAACCACCACCACCAACCACCACCACCACCACCACCACCAACACCAATCACCACCAACCACCACCACCACCACCACCACCACCACCACCAACCACCAACACCACCATCAACCACCACCAATCACCAACCACCAACCACCAACCACCAACCACCAACCACCAACCACCAACCACCAACCACCAACCACCAACCACCAACCACCAACCACCAACCACCAACCACCAACCACCAACCACCAACCACCAACCACCAACCACCAACCACCAACCACCAACCACCAACCACCGACCACCAACCACCAACCACCAACCACCAACCACCAACCACCAACCACCAATCACCAACCACCAACCACCAACCACCAACCACCAACCACCAACCACCAACCACCAACCACCAACCACCAACCACCAACCACCAACCACCAACCACCAACCACCACCACCACAACCACCATCACCACCACCTCCACCACCAATCACCACCAACCACCACCACCACCACCACCACCACCTCCACCACCAATCACCACCAACCACCACCACCAACACCAACCACCACCAACCACCACCAACCACCACCACCACCACCAACCACCACCAACCACCACCACTGCCACCAACCACCAACCACCAACCACCAACCACCAACCACCAACCACCAACCACCAACCACCAACCACCAACCACCAACCACCAACCACCAACCACCAACCACCAACCACCAACCACCAACCACCAACCACCAACCACCAACCTCCAACCACCAACCACCAACCACCAACCACCAACCACCAACCACCAACCACCAACCACCAACCACCAACCACCAACCACCAACCACCAACCACCAACCACCAACCACCAACCACCAACCACCAACCACCAACCACCAACCACCAACCACCAACCACCAACCACCAACCACCAACCACCAACCACCAACCACCAACCACCAACCACCAACCACCAACCACCAACCACCAACCACCAACCACCAACCACCAACCACCAACCACCACCACCACAACCACCACCTCCACCACCAATCACCACCAACCACCACCACCACCACCAACCACCACCATCCACCACCAACCACCACCACCACCACCAACCACCACCACTACCAACCACCACCACCACCACCAACCACCACCATCCACCACCAACCACCACCACCACCACCAACCACCACCAACCACCACCAACCACCACCACCACCACCAACCACCACCAATCACCAACCACCAACCACCAACCACCACCAACCACCACCAGCCACCACCACCACCACCAACCACCACCACCAACCACCACCAACCACCACCAACCACCACCACCAACCACCACCACCACCACCAACACCAATCACCACCAACCACCACCACCACCACCACCACCAACCACCACCACCACCACCACCATCACCAACCACCACCAACCACCACCACCACCACCAACCACCAATCACCACCACTACCACCAACCACCAACATCAACCACCACCAAGAACCACCACCACCAACCACCACCACCACCACCACCACCAACACCAATCACCACCAACCACCACCACCACCACCACCACCACCACCACCAACCACCAACACCACCATCAACCACCACCAATCACCAACCACCAACCACCAACCACCAACCACCAACCACCAACCACCAACCACCAACCACCAACCACCAACCACCAACCACCAACCACCAACCACCAACCACCAACCACCAACCACCAACCACCAACCACCAACCACCAACCACCAACCACCAACCACCGACCACCAACCACCAACCACCAACCACCAACCACCAACCACCAACCACCAATCACCAACCACCAACCACCAACCACCAACCACCAACCACCAACCACCAACCACCAACCACCAACCACCAACCACCAACCACCAACCACCAACCACCAACCACCACCACCACAACCACCATCACCACCACCTCCACCACCAATCACCACCAACCACCACCACCACCACCACCACCACCTCCACCACCAATCACCACCAACCACCACCACCAACACCAACCACCACCAACCACCACCAACCACCACCACCACCACCAACCACCACCAACCACCACCACTGCCACCAACCACCAACCACCAACCACCAACCACCAACCACCAACCACCAACCACCAACCACCAACCACCAACCACCAACCACCAACCACCAACCACCAACCACCAACCACCA
This sequence comes from Lasioglossum pauxillum, assembly GCA_933228785.1. Taxonomy (NCBI): domain Eukaryota; kingdom Metazoa; phylum Arthropoda; class Insecta; order Hymenoptera; family Halictidae; genus Lasioglossum; species Lasioglossum pauxillum. The sequence continues at coordinate 25,554,323 of OW121699.1, forward strand.
ACCACCAACCACCAACCTCCAACCACCAACCACCAACCACCAACCACCAACCACCAACCACCAACCACCAACCACCAACCACCAACCACCAACCACCAACCACCAACCACCAACCACCAACCACCAACCACCAACCACCAACCACCAACCACCAACCACCAACCACCAACCACCAACCACCAACCACCAACCACCAACCACCAACCACCAACCACCAATCACCAACCACCAACCACCAACCACCAACCACCAACCACCAACCACCAACCACCAACCACCAACCACCAACCACCAACCACCAACCACCAACCACCAACCACCAACCACCAACCACCAACCACCAACCACCACCACCAACCACCACCACCACCACCACCACCACCAACAACCACCACCAACCACCACCAACCACCACCAACCACCACCAACCACCACCAACCACCACCAACCACCACCACCACCACCAACCACCAACACTACCACCACCAACCACCAACCACCAACCACCAACCACCAACCACCAACCACCAACCACCAACCACCAACCACCAACCACCAACCACCAACCACCAACCACCAACCACCAACCACCAACCACCAACCACCAACCACCAACCACCAACCACCAACCACCAACCACCAACCACCAACCACCAACCACCAACCACCAACCACCAACCACCAACCACCAACCACCAACCACCAACCACCAACCACCAACCACCAACCACCAACCACCAACCACCAACCACCAACCACCAACCACCACCAACCACCACCAACCACCACCAACCACCACCAACCACCACCAACCACCACCAACCACCACCACCACCACCAACCACCAACACTACCACCACCAACCACCAACCACCAACCACCAACCACCAACCACCAACCACCAACCACCAACCACCAACCACCAAACACCAACCACCAACCACCAACCACCAACCACCAACCACCAACCACCAACCACCAACCACCAACCACCAACCACCAACCACCAACCACCAACCACCAACCACCACCAACACCACCACCACCCACCACCAACCACCAACCACCACCAACCACCACCAACCACCACCAACCACCACCACCACCACCAACCACCACCACTACCACCAACCACCACCAATCACCACCACTTCCACCAACCACCAACATCAACCACCACCAACCACCACCAACCACCACCACCAACCACCACCACCACCAACACCAATCACCACCAACCACCAACCACCAACCACCAACCACCACCAACACCACCACCACCCACCACCAACCACCAACCACCACCAACCACCACCAACCACCACCAACCACCACCACCACCACCAACCACCAACCACCAACCACCAACCACCAACCACCAACCACCAACCACCAACCACCAACCACCAACCACCAACCACCAACCACCAACCACCAACCACCAACCACCAACCACCAACCACCAACCACCAACCACCAACCACCAACCGCCAACCACCAACCACCACCACCAACCACCACCAACCACCACCACCAACCACCACTACCACCACCAACACCAATCACCACCAACCACCACCACCACCACCACCAACCACCACCACCACCACCACCACCACCAACAACCACCACCAACCACCACCAACCACCACCAACCACCACCAACCACCACCACCACCACCAACCACCAACACTACCACCACCAACCACCAACCACCAACCACCAACCACCAACCACCAACCACCAACCACCAACCACCAACCACCAACCACCAACCACCAACCACCAACCACCAACCACCAACCACCAACCACCAACCACCAACCACCAACCACCAACCACCAACCACCAACCACCAACCACCAACCACCAACCACCAACCACCAACCACCAACCACCAACCACCAACCACCAACCACCAACCACCAACCACCAACCACCAACCACCAACCACCAACCACCAACCACCAACCACCAACCACCAACCACCAACCACCAACCACCAACCACCAACCACCAACCACCAACCACCAACCACCAACCACCAACCACCAACCACCAACCACCAACCACCAACCACCAACCACCAACCACCAACCACCAACCACCAACCACCAACCACCAACCACCAACCACCAACCACCAACCACCAACCACCAACCACCAACCACCAACCACCAACCACCAACCACCAACCACCAACCACCAACCACCAACCACCTAACACCAACCACCAACCACCAACCACCAACCACCAACCACCAACCACCAACCACCAACCACCAACCACCAACCACCAACCACCAACCACCAACCACCAACCACCAACCACCAACCACCAACCACCAACCACCAACCACCAACCACCAACCACCAACCACCACCAACACCACCACCACCCACCACCAACCACCAACCACCACCAACCACCACCAACCACCACCAACCACCACCACCACCACCAACCACCAACCACCAACCACCAACCACCAACCACCAACCACCAACCACCAACCACCAACCACCAACCACCAACCACCAACCACCAACCACCAACCACCAACCACCAACCACCAACCACCAACCACCAACCACCAACCGCCAACCACCAACCACCACCACCAACCACCACCAACCACCACCACCAACCACCACTACCACCACCAACACCAATCACCACCAACCACCACCACCACCACCACCAACCACCACCACCACCACCACCACCACCAACATCCACCACCAACCACCACCAACCACCACCAACCACCACCAACCACCACCACCACCACCAACCACCAACACTACCACCACCAACCACCAACCACCAACCACCAACCACCAACCACCAACCACCAACCACCAACCACCAACCACCAACCACCAACCACCAACCACCAACCACCAACCACCAACCACCAACCACCAACCACCAACCACCAACCACCAACCACCAACCACCAACCACCAACCACCAACCACCAACCACCAACCACCAACCACCAACCACCAACCACCAACCACCAACCACCAACCACCAACCACCAACCACCAACCACCAACCACCAACCACCAACCACCAACCACCAACCACCAACCACCAACCACCAACCACCAACCACCAACCACCAACCACCAACCACCAACCACCAACCACCAACCACCAACCACCAACCACCAACCACCAACCACCAACCACCAACCACCAACCACCAACCACCAACCACCAACCACCAACCACCAACCACCAACCACCAACCACCAACCACCAACCACCAACCACCAACCACCAACCACCAACCACCAACCACCAACCACCAACCACCAACCACCAACCACCAACCACCAACCACCAACCACCAACCACCAACCACCAACCACCAACCACCAACCACCTAACACCAACCACCAACCACCAACCACCAACCACCAACCACCAACCACCAACCACCAACCACCAACCACCAACCACCAACCACCAACCACCAACCACCAACCACCACCAACACCACCACCACCCACCACCAACCACCAACCACCACCAACCACCACCAACCACCACCAACCACCACCACCACCACCAACCACCACCACTACCACCAACCACCACCAATCACCACCACCTCCACCAACCACCAACATCAACCACCACCAACCACCACCAACCACCACCACCAACCACCACCACCACCAACACCAATCACCACCAACCACCACCACAACCACCACCACCACCAACCACCAACACCACCACCAACCACCACCAATCACCAACCACCAACCACCAACCACCAACCACCAATCACCAACCACCAACCACCAACCACCAACCACCAACCACCAACCACCAACCACCAACCACCAACCACCAACCACCAACCACCAACCACCAACCACCAACCACCAACCACCAACCACCAACCACCAACCACCAACCACCAACCACCAACCACCAACCACCAACCACCAACCACCAACCACCAACCACCAACCACCAACCACCAACCACCAACCACCAACCACCAACCACCAACCACCAACCACCAACCACCAACCACGACCACCACAATCACCACCACCTCCACCACCACCACCACCTCCACCACCACCACCACCACCACCACCACCTCCACCACCAATCACCACCAACCACCACCACCAACACCAACCACCACCAACCACCACCAACCACCACCAACCACCACCACCACCACCAACCACCACCACCACCAACCACCACCAACCATCAACCACCGACCACCAACCACCAACCACCACCAACCACCACCAACCACCACCAACCACCACCAACCACCAACCACCAACCACCAACCACCACCATCCACCACCAACCACCACCACCACCACCAACCACCACCACCACCAACCACCACCACCACCACCACCAACCACCACCAACCACCACCACTACCACCAACCACCATCAATCACCACCACTACCACCCACCACCACCACCAACCACCACTAACCACCACCAACCACCACCACCAACCACCACTACCACCACCAACACCAATCACCACCAACCACCACCACCACCACCACCACCACCACCACCAACCACCAACCACCAACCACCAACCACCACCACCACCACCACCTCCACCACCACCACCACTACCACCTCCACCACCAATCACCACCAACCACCAACCACCAACCACCAACCACCAACCACCAACCACCAACCACCAACCACCAACCACCAACCACCAACCACCAACCACCAACCACCAACCACCAACCACCAACCACCAACCACCAACCACCAACCACCAACCACCAACCACCAACCACCAACCACCAACCACCAACCACCAACCACCAACCACCAACCACCAACCACCAACCACCAACCACCAACCACCAACCACCAACCACCAACCACCAACCACCAACCACCAACCACCAACCACCAACCACCAACCACCAACCACCAACCACCAACCACCAACCACCAACCACCAACCACCAACCACCAACCACCAACCACCAACCACCAACCACCAACCACCAACCACCAACCACCAACCACCAACCACCAACCACCAACCACCAACCACCAACCACCAACCACCAACCACCAACCACCAACCACCAACCACCAACCACCAACCACCAACCACCAACCACCAACCACCAACCACCAACCACCAACCACCAACCACCAACCACCAACTACCAACCACCAACCACCAACCACCAACCACCAACCACCAACCACCAACCACCAACCACCAACCACCAACCACCAACCACCAACCACCAACCACCAACCAACAACCACCAACCACCAACCACCAACCACCAACCACCAACCACGACCACCACCATCACCACCACCTCCACCACCACCACCACCTCCACCACCACCACCACCACCACCTCCACCACCAATCACCACCAACCACCACCACCAACACCAACCACCACCAACCACCACCAACCACCACCAACCACCACCACCACCACCAACCACCACCACCACCAACCACCAACACTACCACCACCAACCACCAACCACCAACCACCAACCACCAACCACCAACCACCAACCACCAACCACCAACCACCAACCACCAACCACCAACCACCAACCACCAACCACCAACCACCAACCACCAACCACCAACCACCAACCACCAACCACCAACCACCAACCACCAACCACCAACCACCAACCACCAACCACCAACCACCAACCACCAACCACCAACCACCAACCACCAACCACCAACCACCAACCACCAATCACCAACCACCAACCACCAACCACCAACCACCAACCACCAACCACCAACCACCAACCACCAACCACCAACCACCAACCACCACCATCCACCACCAACCACCACCACCACCACCACCAACCACCACCACCACCACCACCAACCACCATCACCACCACCAACCACCACCATCCACCACCAACCACCACCACCACCACCAACCACCACCAACCACCACCAACCACCACCACCACCACCAACCAACACCACCACCACCAACCACCACCATCCACCACCGCTACCACCAACCACCAACCACAAACCACCAACCACCAACCACCAACGACCACCAACCACCAACCACCAACCACCAACCACCAACCACCAACCACCAACCACCAACCACCAACCACCAACCACCAACCACCAACCACCAACCACCAACCACCAACCACCAACCATCAACCACCAACCACCAACCACCAACCACCAACCACCAACCACCAACCACCAACCACCAACCACCAACCACCAACCACCAACCACCAACCACCAACCACCAACCACCAACCACCAACCACCAACCACCAACCAAAAACCACCAACTACCAACCACCAACCACCAACCACCAACCACCAACCACCAACCACCAACCACCAACCACCAACCACCAACCACCAAACACCAACCACCAACCACCAACCACCAACCACCAACCACCAACCACCAACCACCAACCACCAACCACCACCAATCACCACCACTTCCACCAACCACCAACATCAACCACCACCAACCACCACCAACCACCACCACCAACACCAATCACCACCAACCACCACCACCACCACCAACCACCAACACCACCACCAACCACCACCAACCACCACCAACCACCAGCAACCACCACCACCACCACCAACCACCACCACCACCAACCACCACCAACCACCACCACTGCCACCAACCACCACCACCAACCACCGCCAACCACCAACCACCAACCACCAACCACCAACCACCAACCACCAACCACCAACCACCAACCACCAACCACCAACCACCAACCACCAACCACCACCAACCACCACCAACCACCAACCACCAACCACCAACCACCACCATCCACCTCCAACCACCACCACCACCACCAACCACCACCACCACCAACCACCACCACCACCACCACCAACCACCACCATCCACCACCAACCACCACAACCACCACCAACCACCACCAACCACCACCAACCACCACCACCACCACCAACCACCACCACCACCACCAACCACCACCACCAACCACCACTACCACCACCAACACCAATCACCACCAACCACCACCACCACCACCACCACCACCACCACCACCAACCACCAACCACCAACCACCAACCACCACCACCACCACCACCTCCACCACCACCACCACTACCACCTCCACCACCAATAACCACCAACCACCAACCACCAACCACCAACCACCAACCACCAACCACCAACCACCAACCACCAACCACCAACCACCAACCACCAACCACCAACCACCAACCACCAACCACCAACCACCAACCACCAACCACCAACCACCAACCACCAACCACCAACCACCAACCACCAACCACCAACCACCAACCACTAACCACCAACCACCAACCACCAACCACCAACCACCAACCACCAACCACCAACCACCAACCACCAACCACCAACCACCAACCACCAACCACCAACCACCAACCACCAACCACCAACCACCAACCACCAACCACCAACCACCAACCACCAACCACCAACCACCAACCACCAACCACCAACCACCAACCACCAACCACCAACCACCAACCACCAACCACCAACCACCAACCACCAACCACGACCACCACCATCACCACCACCTCCACCACCACCACCACCTCCACCACCACCACCACCACCACCTCCACCACCAATCACCACCAACCACCACCACCAACACCAACCACCACCAACCACCACCAACCACCACCAACCACCACCACCACCAACCACCACCACCACCAACCACCACCAACCACCACCACTGCCACCAACCACCAC